>VZTX01011243.1:0-13499 GCA_013400915.1 Pardalotus punctatus
AGGGATCCCTGAGGCGCTGAGGGGGGATCCCTGAGGCGCTGAAGAGGATCCCTGAGGCGCCGAGGGATCCCTGAAGCACGGGAGACTCTGAGGCGCTGGGGCTCCCCTGGGGCGCTGGGGCTCCCCTGAGGCGCTGAGGGATCCCCGAGGCGCTGGGGCTTCCTTGAGGAGCTGAGGGCTCCCCTGAGGGGCGGCCTCAGGCCTGCCCCGGTCCAGCCGGGCGGTTCCCGTACCTGCGCCACCCGCTCCGGCTCCGCGGGCTCCTCCCGCCACAGTGCCACAGGCCCGCCGGCCCAGCGGGCTTGGGCGGTGCTGGGGGCGGGCGGAGGCGGCGGCGGCACAACCCGAAAGGCGGAGACTTGACCCTGCCCTGCGCCTGACCCTGACCCTGTCCCTGCCCCTTTCCCCTTCCCTATCCCTGCCCCTGCTCTGCTCCTCTATGTCTCTGTATCTGTATCTGTCCCCGCTCCTGCCCCTGTCCATGTATCTGTCCCTGTCCCCGTGTCTGTTCCTGTCCCCATCCCTATTCCTGTCGCTGTCCCTATCCCTGCCCCTGCCCTTGCTCTGTCCCTGCCGCCCACTCTGTCTCTGCCCTACCCCTGTATTTGTCCCCATCCCTATCCTTGTCACCCTGCACCAGGAATTAGAGCAGGACAAGGTTCTGCAAAAGCAATAGCAGCAGGGCTGTAGCAGGGGTGATAGTGTGATATCATATGTATTTAAAAGCCCTTTATAGTAAAATACTGGGTTTATGAGCAGCATGTTACCTCAAAGGAGGTGCAGTTTTAAGTTACTCAAATCCACATTCTTAGAATATTCTGGTACTTTTCTAGGAAAAGGGAGATTTGGTATTATCCCAACTCAAAGGCATCAGGGACTTCATTAAGGAGCAGAGTATTTTGGAGCCAGTGTCACAGCCTAGGCAAGGAGGATGGGTTCTCTATTTCACTGATATCTTATTTACAGAATAATCTGCCTAAACCAATTCTTTCCATCTCCAGGCAATTTGTTATCCTTCAGATAAGGAAACATGGTTTTTCCTTCTCATCTCATACTCCAAGCAATCACCTTTCCAAACAATTCAGGGGGATGCTGGTGAGAGCACGCCCCTCCCTTCCCAGTTCCCCCAACTCTGGAAATGCCAGTCCATCCGCTTATGATGGTTTGCCCAGCTGAGAGGGGAGAACACTGTGTTTCCTGAGCACTCGTGTTTTTCCAGGCCGTTTTCTGATCTCTTTCCAAAGACCTTTTCCCTAGTTCAGTTGACAACAGCTGCTGGAAAGCTCCTCCCTGAGGGAGGAGAGAAGACCTCATTGATTTTTGAAGGGTAACTTCACAACACTCAAACAAACCAGGATTGGTGCTGCTGTCGGGCGAGGAAGGGTCTGCAGGTGAGAGCTGTTTGTGTGACGCCCCCAGGGCTTCGCTGGATCATGTTTGCCCGCCGCCTGCCCTGGTGGAGATCCAGTGCCACCTGCAAGTGGTGGCAATCAGGTCACTTTCTGCCTTGGGACAGGTGCCAAATGCTGAGCATTAAAGGAATCAACACTACTGTGAGGCAGGAGCAACAGGTCGGCATACAGCAAAAACGAGTGTCAGAAGATCTGGAAATGCCCCTTGCAAGAAGAGAAATGGAGACCCTCTTCAAAGAGCAGCCCGAGGTTGGGAACCAGTACTTGGAAGACACTTTGCTTCAGAGCTATTTGAAAACACACCTTCCTCCCAAGGTCTGGCGTGCATGTTTGTGTTTTCTGTCTGTACCCACCATGACTCTGCCGAGTCGCTGCTCCAGACTCTGAATTGAACGTTTGTCTGAGCCTTTTTGTGCCTTTGAGCGTTTAACTGGAGGGAATTTATCAGCATTCCTTAAAACTTGTTGTGTTTGAGGGCAGGGGTGGCAAACACTGCTAGGACATACACAGCAAGTGGCTCAGTGGGTTCCTGGGACTGGGTTGGGTGTTGAAATGTTGTTTCAAGATTGTCAGTGTGGGCATTTGTTGTCTGGTCATGTAGAGAAAGGAATTTCTGAGAGGAGGAACAAACTGAGGTGCTTGCACACTCTGCTTTGTTCTTCCAGCTCTCTTCCCCAGGGAAGAGGGGCTTTAAGGAGAATTCCTAAGGAATGGGGCTGTTCTCAGCTGAGTGCTCAAGGGCGTAGAAAGGCCCCTTGGGTTTTGCTTGTTCTCAGCACAGGTCAGTGGCATTTCTGGGTCCATTTTCAGGCACAGAAGGTTCCATATGGATTTCAGGGGTGCAGGTGGTGGGGTGAGACCCCAAGCTCTGGGTCTCTGTGCTGTGAGCTCCAGTGAACCCCTGAGAGGAGGTGGCTCTCCTCGCTGGATATCCTCTGCCATCACCCCAAGGGCCACAACTGCTTCCCACTTTTTGGGGAGCAGTTCTCATTGGCAGAGTGTGACCTCTCTCCATGATTTATTCCAGCAGAAACAATGCCATGACTTCTAAACCCACCAGGTGAGCAGAGGCTTTCAGTGAGGCTCCTGCTTCCCCTGCTTGCTCTCCAGGTCTGTGAGGCCTCGCAAACACAGCATGGGAAGAGCGTGGTGGCAGTGCTTGGAGCTTTTTTTTTTTGCCCAAAAGACAGGAATGAGGCCTCCCTAAGCACCGTGGCCTTCTTGCAGAAGAAAAGATGGGAAAGGAGGATGCCTTTGGGCAACCATGGAGATCCTGCTCCTCATCTGCACCTTTGGAAGAAGCATGATGCAGAGCTCTGTGAGAATAAAAGGATTGGTACTACAAGGCTGCTTCCACTCCCTCCCCAAAGGGAGAAGAGTGGCTGCGAAATCTCCCGGAGAACCGGGAGCAGCAACTCCCTTTCGTTTCTGTTCTCGGTCCCAGCGGGGCAGTGTTGCCTCACTGCTGGGAAGGAGAGCCCGGGCTGCTGCCTGCAGCCCTGAGAGCTGGCTCTCCACAGGAACACCTTCCTCTCCAGGACAGCAGCACCCCCTGAAGCTCTGGGTGTCCCACCAAAGCTGGAGGTTGATTCCTGTTGTGCTATTCCCTGGTGAACACAAACATTTTTGTGAAATGGCACCAAGAATTTTCTTTCTTTGAAGGTGATTTAAGGAGAAGACAGAATTAAGCACCTGCTTTTTCTGGGTGTTGTGAAGAGGGATCTATTGGGTTTTGCTGCCCTGAAAATACATCCTTTAATATAAAGGATATCTATTTGTACTCCTAATATGCAATAATTTGCACATTTCCAATATTTGCATGCTTGGGACATCAAAGAACAGATTAAGGTGAATAAGACCACCCAGCACCCTCAGCCCTGACCCAAATGATTTTGTCCTCTCCACATCCGTGTCCATTCTTTGGAGCACCCAGGCTGCTGCATGTGACATTCAGCAGTCACAAGTAGGAGTTTTGATTTTGTTCTTTCACCTTGGAAATAAACAGGTTTTTTTTGGTAATATGGTGGTTTGTCAGGCTCTGGGTGCTCATGGCATGAGCTCCCAGTGAGGCAGCTGGGGGGTTTTTAGGAAATATGGATGATGGTGAAAGGATTGTTGTATGATTTCCCTGTAGTGGGAACTCAGACTAAGAAATCTACCTGGTAGACTCATGTTATTCTGCCCACAAAAAAAACCCCACCAGGTCAACAGTTCCAAGATTGTTGTGCTTCAGGGATCAGCAAAGTCCATGGACTTTGGATTCCTGGGTTATGCCTTGAAAACAACCTTTAAATTGTTGTCAAGCCATGATAAAGATTGGAGGTGCACACCCATGGCAAACGTGTGGCGTGAGCTTCTTGTGCGTGGTTCTGGCTTGTTTTGTGATTTTTAATGCTATTTCACTGTTCAGCTGAAGGAAAGCTGGTTGGCCTGAGGATGGAGACTTCTAGAGTAGCAGCTGGACAATGTGTGTTCCATCCTCATCACACACGTGGAATGGCAGAGTGAGGAAGGAATCAATCCCACAGGATGGAGATTAACAGAAGGTCAATACAGGGACAGGCAGGGAAAGGAAGGAGTCATGTTTGTATTTCATTGACAGCACATTAATGGGGTTTATAACAGCACAATTTTGGGTGCAGCACCTGTGTTATTCACCTCCTTCATTGTTTTATTGAGGAGGGAATGAGCATCTCTTGAGGGGCGGAGAAAAGCAAACAATATTCCCCTGATGGAAGAAAATCAGCTCCTTCTTTGACCCCCAACACAGTCTTGGATGGGTTTAGACCCACAAGATCCAACAGCGCTGGAGGCTGGGTCCTCCTGGCCTGATTTTAATAATCTACAATTGGGGTTATTTAAATATGGGCAACTTCACTTGGTTTTGGCCATAGACAAGGAAGAGAACTTGCAAACAGCAATTCCTGTCCCCCTGAAACAGGGATCTGAGTGGTATGGAATGAATCACTCCTCTGGGGGTGCTGGTTTCCCTCCATTAACTATGGACATACTGCTCCACCCAGGTCAGCCAAGCCCAAACGAGGGCCCACGAATCCTTCAGGAAAATGTGTGCAGGGGGGGAATTTGAATCGAGACATGTTGTGTGCCATGCTGAAATGGAAATGATTGCTCCATCCCTCCTTTTCTAACCTGACATGCAGGTAACTGCTGAGCCCAGTGGAAGTTTTCCTGCACAGATGGAGGCATTCTGGTTTTGGCAGCCCTTCCCCTGGCATTCTTCTCCAGCAGTAAATCACGGAGTGGCTGAGGGACCTCTGGAGACTGTCTCGTCCAACCCCCCTACTCATGTGCATCTGTGTCATTCTCAGCCTTGACACTAAAGTGCTTCTGTCTTTTGTGAAATCCAGACACGCTGCCAAAAGTAACTTGAAAAAATGATTTTGAGGGAAAAAAGTGCAAAAGTGACAGCAGAGCACAGCTGTGCCAGCAGAGGCTGAGGGAGCTGTCGTGCTGTGTTATGGAATGCATGGAAGCACCAAGTGGTGAGGGACCGCTGGCACTGCAGGACAACATGGTCATTCCTCTGCCTTTCCAGCCGGGATGGAGGCTGGGATGTGCTGAAAGCCGCTCCTTGTTGCTTCACAGGTACTGGAGGAGGTGCATCAGGACCTGCAGAGGTTTGGAAACCGCCTGCTGATGGAGATCCAGCCTCTGAGCTGGGAGTGTGAGCTGAACCCCCCCGTGTTCCGGCAGTACGATGCCTGGGGGCGGCGCACGGATCACATCCACACCTGCTCAGCATGGAGGAGGATGAAGGAGATTTCAGCTGAAGAGGGGTTGATTGCTGAGGCCTATGAGAGAAAATACTCCAACTGGAGGTAACTGGGGGAAAATAGGAATGACTCAGTGCCTTCCTGGTTATTCTTAGCAAGGTTTATTCAGCATTTTGCAGGGCTGAGCTGGTTGTGTAATGGGTAGCAGATGTTGCATGGACACCAGCACAGCTCCTGCTGTTCCCAGCAGCTCTGTCTGTCCACTGCAATGTTCCACCTCTCCAATGATAAGCCATAACTAATGGCCCACACTTGATCATAATATTCTTTGATGTCATCTTCCTGATTGTGAGGCCTGGCAGTTCCCCACACTGCTCCAGCTTTGTGTGTGTTAATTGTGATGCAGCTAAAGATCTGGGATTTCACTTGCACATTCTTTGTATTCCAGACCATGGAGACAGACCCACATTTCTTATTGTTAAATACTGCACAAGCTGGCCTGGTGCTGGCAGTCCCACCGGGACTGAGAAACTCTGCTGCTTCTCTTCCCTCCTCCTGGCTGCAACAGTTTTTGCCCTCTCAGAAATGAGTGGTCTGATCCTCACCTGTTCTGGCTGTATTTTTCCTCTCTTCCCAGTCGAGATGTTTTATCCTCCTGCTGTTGCACTGCTGTGTAACCCGTCTGTTTTCCCTCTCTGTCTCCCTCTCCCAGCCGCCTGTACCAGGCTGTCAAACTGTTCTTGTTCTCAAGCTCCTCTGGAGGTTTCAGCTGTCCACTGGCCATGACTGATGGGGCAGCCAAAGTCATTGAGGTATGAGCTCAGCTGGTCCCTGAGGACACAGCCCACATCCCGGCAGTGCTGCTTAGAGATGGGAGCACCAGCCAGGGATCAGGAGCACTGATCCATCTGCTTCTGGGCACAGCCCTTCCTTGCTCTGTGACTCAGCTCTGTCTCCCACTGCCTTTCTCTTCTAGGGACGAAGTCTTTGTGCCCACGCCAGCTTTTAAATTCACTTACAGCACTGTGCTCAATAAGGCCTTTGCTGCATGTGGCACCTGTGGCACTACAGTTAGGAAAGGTGTCCCAAGTGGAAGTGTTCAAGGAAGTGTCCAGGTTGGACAGGGCTTGGAGCAACCTGCTCTAGTGGAAGGTGGGGTAGGGGCAGGGGGGTAGAGCTGGATGAACTTAAACATCTCTTCCAACCCAAACCATTCTGTAACTCTATGATTCTATGGTTTGTTTTTACTATGAGATAATTTGCTTTCCCATTTTTGTGGGGACTGGCAGTTAGATATACTAGGCCAGATCCATACCTGATGTAAACTGACCAAACCACCAAGACTTTCCCTGCTGTAATGTTTGGCTCTGCATCTCAGTCACCCCCTTTGCACTGTCTCAGTGGTTCTGTAGGATTCAGAGGAAAACATCCCTTAGGTAGCTAACCCTGGGCATTCTAATTCAATAAAACTTCAAGCAGCACAAGGCAGCTCCCCCTTGCCTGCATCTCGCTGGGTGCTGGTGACATCCAGCATACATGAACCTGGTACCTGGGCTGTTTGAGACCTCTCTCTCTAGAAATCCAAAGGGATAGGGATGCTCAGCACTCCCTGTGTAACACAGGTCTGCACCTTCTGTCTGCACAGCGCTGCAGCAGCCAGGTGGGTGCTGGGCTGGCTCACAGGATCTCTGCAGATGCTCTGCAGTGCAGGACACCCACCTGCTTCCAGACTGGCCTGTCTGAACCCTGGACACACCAGTTAAGGCAACTGTCTGATTGCAACTACTGTGTCATGACCATCTCAGTTTCTCTTCCCTCCCCCCGAACAGTCACTGGGCATTCCTGGATCTCTGAAAAACGCTTTTGACCATCTGACATCCCGCAACCCTGACAAGTTCTGGACCTCTGGCCAGTGGATGACCGAGCGAAGGGGTGGCTCAGATGTTGGTATGTGCTCTGAGGTGGGGACAAATGCAGCAGTGAGAAATGAGAAAATGAAGGCTGTGGAGAACCTAAAAAGCCAGGGAGCAGAAATCATCCAAATCCTCTGCTTTTTAACCAGCAAAAGGCCAGTCTCTGTCCTCTGGGACACACAGGCAGGCACAGAGCTCTGCTCCTTGCACAGGTAGCACACGGATCTCTGGCTCTGAAATGTAAACCCTGAGCTGCACAGAACCATCTCAGCTGGGACTGAGAAAGCATTTTGGCCTTCACCTTTATTCCATGGCTAATGCTTGTTATTACTAACATCAGTTGACTTCTAATGTTAGTAACGGGCAGGGGACCTCAGAACTCTGCTGCAGAGGCAGAACTGTGGGAGGGGAGTCACCTGCATCTGGTGAAGCTGCAGCTGATTTCCCGTGGAAGCAGTGAAAGGAGCAGCTGTGAAGCAAAAGATGTGCATCACTGCAGGAGTCCCAAATCCAAAGAGCCTTTTGTGCTCTTGGCTTCTCCCTAAAGAACTGGAGGCACTGGATTACACACACTGCATTTCTTATCGAGGGTCAATGAAAGAGATTAACAGCTAACCCATGCTCCATCTTCATAGCAAGAAGTGACTTCAAGTAGCTGCTGCTTAAACTGGAAAATTGGCATTGATTGACACAGAAGCTCCCATAAGACCAGGAAATTTTCTCCTATCTTTCAGCTAATGGCACTGAGACTGTGGCCAGGAAACAGCCGGATGGCACCTATTGTCTGTATGGATTTAAGTGGTTCACATCAGCAGCTGATTCTGATGTGACATTAACCCTGGCCAGGATAGCAGATGCTGAAGGACAGGTAAACCAGTTCTGTTGGGTGGTGGAACCAGGGGAAGGAGCAGGGGCATTCATTTTCTTCCTTGTTGCATTGTAATGAAGTCATCTCTGTGTGCCTTTCAGTGTACCCAGGGCTCCAGAGGCCTGTCCCTGTTCTTCCTGAGGGTTCGGGACGAGGAGGGGAAGCTGAACGGCATCGAGGTGCAAAGGCTGAAGGACAAGCTGGGCACAAGGCAGATGGCAACAGCAGAGCTGTGGCTGCAAGGAGCCAGAGCAGAGCTGGTGTGTGAGACTTCACCTGCCCTGGGGACTGGGCTGCCCTGGCACAGCACACACTCCTGGGGGTTTCAGCAGTGATCCCAGCTGAAAAAGTTCCTCTTTTCCACCTCCATGCCTTGGCTGTCCATGTCACAGTACAATTTGCTAGTGGGGCTCTGTGTGGGGTAGAGCTGAGAAGAGTTCAGGAAAAGAGGGGAGGGAAGAGAACAAAATAATATCATTTTAGACTGTTCATTTCCTGAATCCAGGTTGCTGAGCCAGCTGAGGACCAGTTTATGCAGTGTGCAGATAAGAACAAGCAGCAGGAACCAGAACTGATCATTCTGACACGGTCTCCAAAGCCACCTCTCTGGTCATAGAAACAGAATCCCAGGACAGTTTGGGTTGGAAGGGACTTAAAGCTCATCTCATTCCACCCTTGCCAGAGGCAGGGACGCCTTCCACTATCCCAGGTCACTCCAAGCCCCGTCCAACCTGGCCTGGAGCACTTCCAGGGATGGGGCAGCCACATCACGGCACAGACTTGGCTAAAGTGAGACAGAGGTCTTTTAAAGCAAGCAGGTCTCTGAGTGCCTGAGGGCAGACAGGGACGGACAGCCTGTGCCCACGTGTCAGTTGACACCACTTTCACTCCCATCTCCACCCCTATCCAAGGCACGTGAAAGGCTCACGTCAGCCCTTGTTCCCTGCAGATCTCTGCAGAGGGTCGTGGGGTGGCTGCCATCTCCAACATGCTGAACGTCACTCGGATCCACAACGTCATTGGTGCAGTGGCTTCCATGAGAAGGTGAAGGCAGCCTGGATCCCCCCAGGGCTGAAGGAGCAGCTTGTCAGAACAAGGGGGCTTTGCAGTGCTCGGCATCGCAGCCGAGTGTCCCCACCGTGGGACAGTGCTGGAGGAGAGCGGCCTGTGCGGGGTGGCCCAGGCAGGTGGGGCACAGCTGGGCAGGGTTCTCCTGGTGGGGGGGCTGGAAGAGAACACTCAGAAATGGAAAATTGCTGGTGGAACTGTTCCCTGCCTGTGTTCTCTCCAGGATGATCAGTCTGAGCAGGGACTACGCCCGCAAGCGTGTGGCCTTCGGGAAGCTCCTCAAGGACCATCCCCTGCACATGCAGACGATAGCCCGGATGGAGGTGAGGCTTTTGGGAGCAGGGCTGGACCTGCAGGGAAGGAAAGAGGGCAGAGATCCTGTGCTGGAAGTGAGCACAGCCAGGCTGCCTGTGGGCAGCACTTGGATGTAGGAGGCCATTCCTGCTACAGCAAGGTGGAAGCAGCAAGGAAATTGTCATACTCTAGTGGGATTTGATCTGATTATAGACCTGGTTTCTTTGCTGGACTTCAGGTTTTCCTAAACAATTACCTGGGAGTTCTCCTGAGAGAAAGGGGCGCCCCTACTATAATAAGCCATGATATCTGAAGTTGGGTGTTGTTCCAGTCACCTGAACTGCAGCTATCAGACTCTTGTCCAAGACTGGCACACACTCATCCAACTTCCCTGGTAGCTCCTGCACCAGGAGATGGGCTGTAAACAGTATTTTAAAATTCTCTTGCAAGGTGGGGGTCAGCATCTATCAAACATGACTTCAGCTCCAGCATCTCCTTGCGTGTGGCCAGAACTCCCCTTCTGAAGGAAAGGGCAGATCCTATATAGTCTCACAACACAGAGCTCTGTATCCTGATGCTCTCCAAATCAAAACTTGCTGGGGAAGTAAGTTGCTCAGGGAGAAATCTGTCACAGACCTTGCAGCTCCTGGTGCTCAGAGGCTGACCATCATATGTGCAGTCTGACATTCCCTACCCTTGGAAAGGATGTGGATTTGAGGTCCAGAAGCCTTTTAGGAGCTTTATTAAGGCCTGATGAAATGCATTGCCTCTTTCCTCTACTAGATCACAATGTCCAAGAGAGGCAGCTTCAGAGAACCTTTAACATTCCATGCTTTGTGCCTCAGTCACCCAGAGGTCTCTGTCTCTGAAGCTGTGGGTCTGTGCAGACAGGGGTGGTATTTTGTCCTGGAGGCAATCTCATGCATGGGATCTTGGAATCAGACAGATTCCAGGATCCCTCCCAGTGAATCCCCCTGCTCTCTGCTCCCAGGTGCAGGCACGAGGGGCATTTCTGCTGATGATGGAGACCGTTCGCCTGCTGGGCCTGGCCGAAACCAACCTGGCGAGTGAGCAGGACCAGCTGCTCCTGAGGCTGCTCATCCCAGTCGCCAAACTGTACACAGGGAAGCAGGTATGGAGCAGTTGGATCAGCCCAGAGGGTGGAATGTTAGCAACCACAGAGCTGAGGAGTGGGTGACGCAGCAGTGAGAGCAGGGGATACCTGCAGGACCTGCAGCAGTTCCTGCTCTGGAGGCTGCTGCTCCTGCAGGTCCTCTCCCATGTCACTCAGGCTGCATTCCTGCAGTAATGACCAGCCTGCCTCAGGAGATGAGAGGACCCAGTCAGCCCATCCCAGCAGGAGCTGCTGGGTGGTGTGAGAGGCTGGATTTTCCCCTCAGTCACTGGGGATCATGCCAGCTCTCTGCCTTTTGCAGGCTTCTGCTGTGGCTGTTGAGGCAATGGAGAGTTTTGGGGGCCAAGGTTACATGGAGGACACAGGCTTGCCAGTCATACTCCGGGATACTCTGGTAAGAGAGTGGCAGGAGAAGGTCCTGAGTGTCACCAAGTCCCCTGCACAGCACTCTGCTTCCCTGCTGGTTCTCCAGGGAGAGCACAGCCCTCCCAGGCTCACTCCGGATGGGGCAGCTTTTCCCTCACTGCCTTCCTGCTGAGCCCAGTCGCCCCCAGGGAGGGACAGGGTGTGTTCCTGGTGCTGAGGTTGTTCCCCAGCACAGTAATGGAGCACTACACTGCTCCTTTCCACCGGCTGGGAGACCAGACATCTCTGGAGATATCCTTGATATCCCTTACTTCTGCCTTGTGTTTTTGTTCTCTCACACTCTCCTTTGTTGCAGTCACTCCAAAGGCTCCCTCATGCTCTTGCACAGTCTCCTCTTCCCCACAGGTGCTGTCCATATGGGAGGGAACAACAAACATCCTGTCCCTGGATGTGCTGAGGTCCCTTGCCAAGAGCCACGGGCAGGTCATGGCTGTGTTCCTGTCCACAGTGCAGGTGAGCTCGATTTGCCCACCTTTGGGGTTTATGCTCCTGACTCAGACTGGCAGGGACTGTGCCCAAACTGAAAGCTTTAGACAAGTATTCCAACGGTGTCTCACAATTGTGCTCCTTAAATAGCTCTTACAAAAAGCAGGATGCGGGCAGTGCTCATCCTGGGATCCTTGTGTGCAGATACTTTCAGCTCAGCAGTGAGGAGCTTGGCACTGTCAGAGTTCCTCATGACAGGTACCAAAATAAGTATATTTTTAATGTGACTCACCTCCCTGAATCCAAAATAATTTTGTGGTTTTGTTTCTTAACTGGAAAATCACCACAGGACTGCTGAATATTGAACCTCGCTAGGGCTATCTACTGCATTATGACTTTCTATTTTTATTCCCTGAAAAGACAGAAAGAGACAAAGGAATTCCATTGCTGCCTCTCTGGATTTGCTGTTCTTTGGCTCTACTTTTAAAGCTGCTCAGGAGTTTGAAACAGCTCAGAGTTTCATGAAGGTGAAGGAGCATCACCTGGCTTGGTGTGTCCCAAAAAGGGAGACAGGAACCAGCCCAGGAGGCAGGATCAGAGGGTGTTGTCTCAGAGGGGACATTATTAATCCAGGCACAGCAATCCAGAGTTTGTTAGCCAAGGTCCAGCAAGGAAATTCTGGGCATCTGGAGTGCTGGATTTGATTGTGTGCAGTCTTCACCTTCTCACCCAGAGCCCGTGAGAAGGGAAGGGTCTGGGACACCGCACTCCCGCAGCACTGGGGACTGGACAGAGCTTTCCAGAGCCTGGGTACTTCTCCCAGTGGCTGCAGTGGGCAAATTCCATCCCATCTCAACCCCCCAGCTTGGCTGTGCTCTGTATGCAGCGCCTCTCCAGCCTCCAGGGATGAGGGTGCCCTTCAGTCAAGTTTTGATAAAGGAGCAATATCTCAAACAATTTGGCCACCAAACAAGAAGCCAAATGTGCGTAGGACTAAGCGCACCTGCTGAGGGCAAATCCAGCTGCTGGCAAACAGCAGCTTAGGCTGACACTGCAGATAACGGCTGGGGCGGGAAAGCAGCTGGGGGTAGGCTCTAAAATAATTTGGAAAGAAGCAACCTCGAGAGTCTCACACTGAACACCAATTTAAACACACACCCCCCAGAGGTGCTGTGCTGCACCCCAGCACCTCCCTGGTGCGGCTGGGAGTGCCCCTGCAGCTGCTCAACACCCGGATAATCGGGGAAGCATTCGGGAGCGCAGTGCCGCGATGCAGAGCAGGGACCTGCAGAGCAGTAACACGAGCACAGAGATTCATTAATTAACGAGCTCCTCGGTGCTCCCATCAATCACGCTGTGGGTGAGGCTGGAGGGGGCTGAGCGCTGGCTTCAAGGTCTCCAAATTCCAGGAATGCCACTATCCATGTCACACTGGGGCTCTTGCATTTCCAGGGAGAGTGGCTGGGTTGGGCTCAGAGCAGTGTGGATGCTCCAGTTCTGGACGGAACAGATCAGAACTGGCCAATTTAAGCTTTTCCTTTATGCCTCGGGCAGCCAGGTGCTGGAAAGGAAGCCTGGGAGGGATTTCTGTCTGCAGAGTTCTGCAGGAACGTGCTTGAGTTTCTATACCAGAACCAGGGTTTCACTCACAGGTGATAAACAACATCTTTCTGAGCTCCAGGTGTCCAAATTCCTTCAGTCTGGGAGTCTGGCTCATTTTGAAACATCCCTCCCAATCCTACCTACTGAGGAAATAATTTAGCCCATCATAAAGGTGTTTTTACTGCCCCAATCCATTTCTTTTTTATTGATGCACACAAACCGAGTACAATTTATTTTATGTTTGTCCGTCAAGGTTCTCAGTGTGCAGGACTTGTGCCCATTGTCAGAGTGCTTTGCAGAAAGCAGCATTCATGCCTGTACAGCACTTGGTCCTCTGAAGGTCAAATCAAGGGTACCCCCAGGTTTTGCTTTTGTCCTGTATCAGTTGTCTCTGCTGAGAGTTGGATCCCCAATGCCACTGGGGCTGTGATCAGGAGCAGGAACCCAGGGTTATAATTATCTTCAGGAAAAGGGAAAAACAGAGAACTTCCCCATCCTTGCACAGTGTGATTATGAGAAGCTGAATTTTTAGGGTTTTTAGTACACAGGTGAGTTTGTGACAAACCACCTGGTTTAGAGGCTGTTAGTCTGGAAGGTCTGGGGAGAAGAGCAAGTGTGAGA
>VZTX01011255.1:0-20361 GCA_013400915.1 Pardalotus punctatus
GAGACCGGGATGGGGAAACGGACACGGACACGGGTGTGCGAAACTGAGCCAGGGGAATAGGAAACACGTGGGGATGGATGGGAAAACAGAGGCGGGGGGGGGCATCCGCACCAAAGCAACGAGAGCAGCACAAAACCACGGACACCGAGTCGTGCCGGGCTCCCGGGTGTGTATAAAATCGCAGAACAACAGTGGGTTGGTGACATGGGGACGGCGACCACTGGCCAGGCTGGGGACACCCCAGGGTCGCCGCACCCTCTGTCCCCCATGCCGGGGGTCTGGGGTGCTGGGGGTCCGAGGCTGTGGTGGGCTCAGAGCAGGGTGATCTCACTGGGCGGCAGTGTCAGCCTCTTCTCCCGGGCACCCAGCAGCCTCTCCATGTGTGTGGCCACCACGCGGCACAGCTCCAGGCCCTGGGGGGGACATGCCACTGGTCAGTGGCCATGCCACCACTATGGGAGCCCCAGCAGGGGCCCCTCGGTCCTCCCCAAGTGTCCCCGACCTGCTCCAGCTGCAGCTGGGTGATGCCCTGGGCTAGGAGGTCTCCTAGTGTGATCTCCACATAGGGATAGCTGGATCCGGCCGTCGGCCGCTGTGTCCGCGTGGACTGGATCTCATTCAGCGAGAACTTGGCGATGGGTTCCTGGGAGGGGGACATGGGGGTGGCCTGTGCACCTGGGAACCCCACCAAGGGGATGGGGGATGCCAGGTTGGATGGGGCTTGGAGCAACCCCATCTGGCATCTAGCAAACCCCATGGCAAGGGGTTGGAACTGGATGAGCTTTAAGGTCCCTTCCAACCCAAGCCATCCCATGGTTCCATGTGTCCCATATGGCCCCCCCACCTACATGGGTCTCCTTGCTGAGGAAGTTGAGGCCGTTCTGGTTGACGGCCAGGATACAGGGCGAAACAATGGCGTTGTTGCTGCAGCTCTGGATGTAGAAGAAGGACGAGCCGAACATGGGGTAGGCGCTCAACAGCCCTGCATGGCAGAGGATGGGGTCTCAGTGCCCACTGCCACCCCCATCTGCCCAGTCCCCAGGGTGGCCTGCACCCAGGAGCAGCCAAGGGACATGGGTGTCCAAGCGTGGGGCCTGGAAGGAGCCTGTCCTGTCCTGTCCTGTCCTGTCCTGCCATTGTATCCTTCCCTCCACATGCAGTGCCCCAGGCTCTGCGCAGGAACAAGGGCTGCCTGTCCCAGCAGCACCCCATCATCATCACCCTCCAGGCAGCATCCCATCCCCAGCAGCCTTGCATCCCCAGCAGGACTGCATCTCCAGCAGCATTACATCCTCATTAGCACTATGTCCTCATTAGCATTGCATCCTCTCAGCATCCTCTCCCTGAGAATGTCACTTCCACGTTCCCACCCCTGTCCCCTCACCCAGGAACTGTGCCCTGGCCTGGTGGGCGCTGAGTGCCTGGGCTTGCTGCACGTGCTGGGTCACCATCTGCAGCCAGGACTGGGGCTTCAGCAGGCGGAAGAGCTGCGGAGGGACGTAGTCCTGCATCTCCCGCCTGTGGGGAGCCCGAGGTCAGGGCCAGCACTGGCCAGTGGGCCCCAAATCCCATGGGACATGTCTTTCCCCCCTCCAGGTGCCCCATGCCCTGCCGTACGCGGTGGGGAGGTGGTGGCGGTCCTTGGCTCGATGCTGAAGGGCAGCCAGCTTGGCCACATGTGGGAAGTGCTGATCTCCCGGCCTTGCCGGCGGCAGGACCGTGAACAGTCCCTTGAGGTAGTCAGGCAGCACCTGGGGGGAGACAGAGCACAGGGACACAGCTTGGGGACAGGGCACGCTCTGAGGGAGACAGGGAGGTGGCCCTGGGGGAGGCTGATGGGGTGGCCTGACCTGGTTGTAGTGGACCGTGACGTAGAGCTCATTGTCGAACTTGAGGGGCTGGCTCCAGACCACGCGGCGGCACCAGAAGGTGTAGCTGGTGTCCCGGAGCTCCGTCTCAGCAGCCACGTCCAGGATGTATTCCCGGCGGGTCAGTGGCCGCACACTCTGTCCTGTGCCACCCAGGAGTCTGAGCCACCACACCACCTGCATGGCTGTCCCGTCCTGTCTTGTCCTGTCCCATCTGTCCCACCCCTGGCAGCCACTCACCCCTGTCAGTCACCACGAAGAGGATGTACTCCTCCAAAGCCTCTGGATTCTGCAGCCCCATCTCACAGCACAGCTCCTCGATCACATCCAGAGCCACCTGGGCACAGGGACAGGTGGCTGGGACACTGCCACGTCCCCCTGTTGTGCCCTGGGCCACCAACTTGTCCTGCACTGAGGCTCATCCCATGAGGCTGCCCTGGGACGGGATCTACTTTTCCCAGAAAATGAAGTCCCACAGCAGGGACAGCCAAAGGGTGCAGCCCCCCCACATCTGCACCCTCTGGGTGCCCACAACCCGGGGGGTCACCACAGTCACGGGGTGCACTGAGCCTCCTGTCCCCTCTGGCTCACCGAGCATGTCTTGATCTTGAGGTGTCTCTCGATGCCGCCGGGCAGGAGGAAGAGCTGGCGCTTGGCGCTGCGTCCGGCCTGCACGGGAGGACACGTTGGAGTGCAGAGGTCCCTTCTTACAGCAAGACCCCACAGGACACGACAAATCCCACAGGGGATCCCTTAGGGACCATCCCATTGGGATCATCCTGTCCCTAGCCCATCCTGCCCAGCTGGGCCATCATGCCCCCACTCCATGTCCACAGAGCTCCATCCTCACTGGGGACCCCTGAAAGCTCAGGGCACACCCAAAGTGGTGAAGAGCAGCCCTAAGAAGGACTGTGCTCTCTTGGAAAGACCTCCAAGAAGAATCAGCTTAGTTCCAGGGTAGTGTCTAAGGGAGATTCCAAGCCCATGGGGAGGAACCTGAGCCCATGCAAGTATCCAGAACTTCTAGGAGGGATCTCAAGCTGACACCAGCCCTACCCCAACCCACAAGCACCCATGAGCCCCCGGCCTCACCACCATGGCCTTGAGCTCCATGCTGCTGGGGAAGAGGCTGCGGCCACCGAACTGCAGGGTTTTCCGCAGGTTCTGCTCACAGGCTTTGGCGATGCCTGGCAGGAACATGGACTGGGATGAAGGATGGGGCTGAGCCACCATGCTGGCTCTGTTAGAGCCCCCCATGAGCTCTGTGACACCCTGGGGTGTCCTTCCCCACCGCACACCCAGCACCCCGGGGTGTGTACAGCCCCTACCCTGGAAGGGCAGCTCCGGGTGCCTGCTAGCATCCTGCAGGAAGGACAGGAGGAAGGGCCGGAGCACCTCAGAGCACTTGTAGTAGGCAGCGAGGATGTAGAGCAGCCTCCAGCCCCTCTGGCAGCTGTCCCTGTGGAAAGAGCCAGGGCTGATCCCGCGGGCTGGGAGGGTGCCCGTGGTGGCACCCATCACCCTGGGGAGCAGCACAGCGCCCTGCAAGGATGGGGTCCCCAGTTCTCCCCCCAGGCTAGGGCAGCTTAGTCTAGCCAGGGACACAAGTGTCCCCAGTGCTGTCCCAGAGGGGTGCAGGGACTCACGTCTTGGAGCTGGTGTTGTTGGTGATCTGCTTGATGATCTGGCAGTACACCTCATCCCGCAGGACCTCGTGCTCCGCGCACAGCTGGGGGACAGGCACAGCTGCCACCCCTCTGCCACCCCCTGCCCAGGCCACCCCCAGGACTCACTGCCCCAGTGGTGGATTTACCTTGAGGATGGTGCAGACAGCATCCAGCTCTGTCTGTCCCCGCAGAGGGAAGTCACCCATGAACTTCATCACGGCTGGGGACAACAAAGCCACATGGTGACACAGCTCAGCATGTCCCTTCCCCAGGGTCATGCTCTCATGGGTGGGCACATCCTGGCCACATGGAGCAGTGGGACCAGAAGAACAAAACTCCACTAGGACGCTTCATCTGCCCACCCCAGTCCAGCCCCACCCTCCTCCAAGGATGGGGCTGGGGATGGCTGAGGGACAGGGGGACAGGACACTCATGCCCCTACCTACCTTGGAAAGCCTCAGCAGCCAATTTGTTGAGGCCACCATCGACAAATTCAATGAGCGACTCCTGAATGGGAATCTGGAGCAGGGGGAGAGGGCCAGCTCTGGGACCTCAAGGGAACCTGCAGGTGTCAGCAGGACAAGGGCACCCCAGGACACCACTTCCCCATACCTTCGTGAATGTCAGCATCTCCAGCACACTGGGCCCATCCCTCCTGGCCTTCATCCTGCAGGAGTCCCTGGCAGAGAGACAAGGGAGCAGGTGGGCACAGGTCCCCACCATGTCATGTCCCTGTCCCACTGCTGGACACTCACGTGGTCCCACGTCGTGCTGCTCGGAAATGCTGCTGGGCAAAGGCCAGCATGGGACAGGCCTCTGTGACTTCCCTGAGCTGCTCAACGCCGTCTCCCTCCGGACCCTCCACAAAGGTGGCACTGGCTGGGGGCACCTGCAGAGCGGGGCAGTGGGCACCGGGCACAGCCAGCACCACAGGGCAGCCCCAGGCCAGGACGCACCTCAGTTTTGCGATCCAGCTCCTGGGCAGCAGCAGTCGAGGCCACAGCCACGGCCACGGCCGCTGAAGCCGCCACCTTGCCCTGTTTGTCCCTGGGTTCCTCTTTCCTCTCCGCAGGCAAATGGACAAAGTCTGGCGCTGCAACGGGCTGGACATACTCGGCAGGGAAGAGCCCCGACCTGCCATGGATGGCCCCAAACTTCCACCCTGTGCCAGACAGATGGTGGGGATGGCCGCAGCCCTTTCCAGGGATCCAGCCATGAGTTTTGGCTGGATGCATCTGCAGTTTGGCATCAAGGGAAAGGCAGAGACCAGGGGCCACAAAGCCAGTCACCTCAGGGACATGGGCGGCACCGGGTGCCACCCAGGGTGGGACCTGTAGGGGAGCATCTCCCTGCATCAGGTCAGGACCCCAAACCATCCTGCTGAGGGGTGACCGGCAGGACCCTGCCCTGGGCCCCAGCCCCAGGAGGGGGCAGAGCTCAGCGCACACCAGGGACACACACAGGGACAGCATGGCACCCACCAAAATCCTGGGTGCCTGTCTTCAGCTCCTCCAGGTACATCACCTTCTTGCGGACCACGCAGCCGTAGTAGTGGTCTGCAGGGACACCATGGGGACACCATGGGGTGTCACAGGATGCAAGGCAAGTGCACAGCCACCTCCTGGGTGGGGCAAGCCAACAGTCTGCTACCCCTGTGCCCCCATGGAGGGCATTTTGGCGTGGGGGGCTTTGGGGGTCCCTCACCTCTGGTGGGGTGCTCCAGCGACTGCAGGTGGATGATGTCCCCTTTGTGGAAGCTGAGCCGGCTCCCGTCCTCCGGGCTGTAGTTCCTCACGGCCACTACGTACTGGGAGTCCTGGGCACAGGGGGTCTGGCACAGCCCGTGCACATAGGAACACCCACATCCCACCCAGCACAGGGACTTCAAGCACCTACAGCCTCCAGACCATCCCAGGGTGTCTCCTCAAATCCGGCCATGGTCCCATTTGCAGGGTGCCCTCCGCTGCCCCCCCCCAGCCCCCCCAACGCAGGCACACAGGCAGGGTCTGACCCCCCAGGACAAACCCACCCTGGCCCCAGGACATCCCCCACCTTCCTGAGCTCCGTGATGAAGTGGTCGACCATGACCTTGACCTGTGGAGCTTTTGGTGAGAAGAGGATGAGCTTCTCGCTGCGCAGGTTGAACTCCAGCATGTTCCTGGATGGGGTGGTCACGAAGAGCACGTCGGGGTAGCTGGGGCAGGGCAAGGGGAGGCTGAAACACCCCGCATCTGTGGCACCCACAGCACCCACCCCACCCTGGCCACCCCTACCTGTACGTCCGCAGCACCCGCAGCTGCTCCCCGGGGACATTGGTGCCCTTCATCATCCGCAGCAGCTTGATGCCAGTGTGGGACACCGCCAGGATCTGCACACCCGTCCCCACACTGCCCTGTGGGCCAGGACAGCACCTCAGCCAGGGGCATGGGGACACGGTGCCCCCCACCCTGACGTGCCCCGCAGCCGGACCCTCACCGTGGCAGGGAAGAGGCGGGAGAAATACACCTCGCAGCCATCCCGGGCTGCAGTGATGATCTCCCTCTTGACACTCTCAGTGGCCACGGGGCTGAAGGAGTCCAGCTTGTTTTCCGCTGTAGGGAGGGGGAAACACCTCCTGTGAGCATCTCCCCGCCGGGGAGGATGTGGACAGAGTTCCCAGCAAAAGCAGGGATGCTCATGCCCTCCCCACGCCTGGCAGGACTGTGTTGCAGAGACAGATGTGTGTCCCCCAGGCAAGTTGCTGAGACCTGACACAACTTGTGATGTTCTGGAGCACCAAATTACAGGGGAGTCATTGCTTTTGGAGGCAGAACTACACCAGGGTTAAGCAGAGCCAGTCGTGGTTTGGAGGTGCCCAGGAGATGAGGATGGGCACAAGAGTGGCTGGGTGTGAGCCCCCTCAGGCAGGGGGCAGCAGGACACAGGGTTACCAAAGAGGGATTTCAAGCGGAGCCGCTCCTCCTGGCTGATCCGGATGCAGGTGTCGGACAGCACATCATTGAAGATCTGGGAAAGGGGGCGAGGAGCAGTGGGATTGTGTGGGGAGGAGCAATGTGCCTCCCAGCCCCAGACTGCAACAGCCCCAGCTCCTCCACGGCAGCTCATCAGGGGAAGGCAGGATGGCCACAGTGGGATGAGCAAACCATCACCACACTGGAGAATACCCCATCTCTCAGGGGACCCTGGGGGGCTGCAGGGCCAGCTCAGTGCCTCACCTGCCGGAAGATGAGGTCAAGCAGAAGTGGGTTGTTGATGCTGTCCTTGGGGTAGAAAACCTGCCAGGGCGAGAGAGCAGGGCTTGATGTAAACCCCCTTATTCCTGTAGGACCTTGGCACCAGCCTGACCCCAAGTAATCCCCATAATCTGTACCTCCTTCCGGATGAATATTTTCCAGGGCACGTTGTGGTAAGTGTAGAAGTCCTCGCTGCAGCTCCTGTGCAGCTGGGTCTGGACCTGCTGCGCCTCGGATGGGAGCTCCCGTGAGACAGAGACTGCAAAGGGACAGCAAGCCTTGCAATCCCTGGGGGAATCACCAACAGCCCCCTCCACCCTGGAAACTGAGGCACAGGGAGGGAGCAGATCTCTGGCTGAGCCAGACACGGCAGTTATCCCACCAGGCATCACCCTGTGCCACTGGGAGGACGAGGTGCCCCACTCCACCCTGGCCCCCACAGTGCCACAGCTCTGCCCAGCAATACCTGGGGGCTGTGTGGCCACCGGACGTCCTGTGGGTGCTCGCAACTGGTATCTGGCACTTGGCACCGGCTTCACGGCAGCCACCACCTCCTTGGGCCCCTGCAAGGCACAGACGGGCTGTGGTCAGTGCCGGTGACACCCCTAGCCTGGTCGGGGGGCATGGGGGTGGCCGCACTCCTACCACAGCTGATGGCACCCGGGCTGCTGAGAGCTGCTCCTTCAGGATCTGCATGGCTTCCTCGTGGGGGTCCAGCTTCTTCCCAAAGAGTTTGCTGCCGAGACAGCATCCCCCATCACCTGTACCCCAGCATCACCTGCACCCCAACATTCCTTGTACCTGCCACCCCCTGCACCCCCATTACTCCCTACACCCCATCATTCCCTATACCCCCTCACTCCCTACACCCCATCATTCCCTACATCTGGCATCAGGACTAGCACGTGAACCCACAGGCAGGAGAAGCCCGTGGCTCGGCTGGGGACCCAGGTGTGTACCTGTGGGGCTGGGAGCTGCGCGGGGCTGGCTGGCACTGCCGGATGATGTTGCGGATATCATGCGTGGGCCGTGGGAAGTGCTCTGAGTTGAGCCGGGAATGCCGCACTGGCTCTCCCGGCCACCGCCGGCCCACGGCCGCTGCGGAGCGAAGCGCACGGCTCAGGGGCCCTTGCTCAGTGCCACAAACCCCTGTGGCCACCGCATGGCACCAGGAGCCCTTACCAGCTTTCTGCGAGTAGGGCCGGGGGTGGGGGACATGGGCTGGCGTCCGTTCTGCCGCTCTGCCCTGTAAGGGACACAACGCCATCAGCACCTGGCACCCCCAGCTGCTCCCATCCCCAGGGGCTGCCCCAGAGAAGTACCCTGAAGCAGAGAAGGGGCTCAACCCCTCCTGATCCCCTGGCACTGACCGAGGGTCCGGGTGGCTGGTTGGCATCTGTCCGGCGCTGTGGGGACGGGTCTGGCTCTGTGCCTGCGATGGCAAAGAGGAGAGCTCAGTCAGGGCTGTGGGGCACTGGGTGCAGGGATGTTCCCCACGCCAGGGATCAGACAGGGAAACAGGCAGGGAGCTGGGCGGGGATGTGGGAGTGCTTGGGGCACTCACCCCTCGGCTGACGCGTCTCCGTAGGCACGGGGGGTTCGCTCCGATTGGCATCGGTGCCGCTGTTCCCCCCTCCCACACCACCTCCTCCCTTCAGCCTCTGTGAGAGGATGGCTGGCTTCTCCAGCTCCTGAGGGACAGCTGTCAGGGCACAGTGGCCAAGCCACCTGCACCCCAAAATGCCTTGGGCAGGGGGACACCCTTCTCACCCCATTGCCATAGGAGAGCACAGGGTCGAAGAGGCTGTCCAGGTACCGGTCCAAACCCTTCTGGCTGCGCGGCTCCCCGGATTCCCCGTCTGTGAAGGGACAAGGGATGAACCACCGGCACGGCAGGGCTTCACCACAACGCTGGGGGACAGGAGCTGGGGGGAACCATGCCCTACCATGGGGATGATATGCCTCTATGGAGGGCAGTGTGGGGGCTTTCACAGCTGGGGGAGGAGGCACTTCATCCAAATCAAATCCATGTCCCAGCACCCTGCACAGCGGGAGGATGTGCCCGTCGAGCACCCACTGGATGCCAGATTTCCCCCTCAGGAGCCCACACACCCCTACCCAGCACCATCCAGCCCGGTGCCAGTGTTCCCCCACCAGCCCCCAGTGGGGCACCCATCCCTGCCCGGGTACCTACGGCTGGCTGTCCCTGCTGCGGCTCTCGGTCCCATCCCATGCGATGAGGAAGCAGGATTTTTGTCTGGGGAAGCCCCGAAGCAGCTCGAGGTCAGAGACAAGGTCCAGGACATAGTCGTGTCCAGCCAGCTCAGCCCACTGGGCACCGGCCTTCATGGCCACGGACCAGCCATGCCAGCCCTCCACCAGCCCCCTGCCAACAGCCGGACACAGGGGATGGGCACAGGCTCCACAGGGACACTCTGCCCATGAGCTGAGCATCTCGGCTCCCAAATCCTGGGGACACCCAAGACAGCACCCAGGTGGGTGGGTGCCAAGCAAGAACATACCTGAGCTTCAGAACATCCCCTGCCAGGTCCTCGCCTGTGCTCCAGGAGTGGACGGGGCAGGAGAACTGATCACCTAGGGAGGGATGGGCAATGAGCAGATGCCACCAGTCCCCTTCTGCCCGTGAGGGTGGTCACCCTCGGACCGACCCTTGCCAGCGCCGTGCCCCAGCGCCATGCTGTCCACACCGTTGAAGCAGTGAAGGTCGAGAGCCATGCTGGCCTGCTGCCGGTTCGCTGTCCACTCCAGCAGCGAGGGCGGGAAGGTGCGGGCGGCTGCGGTGCCCAGCTGGGACCGGGCCATGGCGTGCATCAGCTTGCGCTGGCACACCGGCTTGTAGCCAGCGAAGGCATAGTCGGACACAAACCTGTGGGGAAGGGAGGATGCTGCAGGAGGGACATGGGCAGGATCATGTGTGCCAGGTTGGGACTGGGGGCCACAGAGGGATTGAGAGCATCCCTAGAGGGATCTCGGCAGAATTCCAGGCACACGTGCCAGGCTGGCCCAACCATCTTGGAGGGACCTCAGAGCATCTCTAGAGGGACTTGGCCAGTATCCCTGGGCACATGTGCCAGGCTGGCCCTGGGGAACCTAGAGGGACATGGGCATGTATGCCAGCTTGGCCAGAGGGATCCTGAAGGGACCTCAGAGCATCCCCAACAGGACCTGGCCATGTGTGCCAGGCTGGCCCAAGCATCTGTGAAGGGACCAGTTGGGGCCTGAGCAGCATCCTCAGGCACAGGTGCCAGGGGAGCCCTGAAAAGCCCCATCAGTGTTCCCAGGCAGGAGCACCAGTCTATTCCCAAGGGTCCCAGCCACCATGATTCCCCATCCCAGTGCCCATCCCTGGCTCACTTGAGCAGGTACTTGTCGAAGGCAGCAGACGGGGGGAAGGCGCTGAGGCAGGCGGCCAGCAGCAGCCAGCCCCGCTCCTCGTTGTTGACGTTAGTGTTCCGCCAGACCTGGTTGGCGGCTTGTGCCAGGAGCTCGTCCCGCAGCCCTGGCACTGACAGCCCCTTCTGCACGATGTAGTTGCCAAAGAGGGTCTCCTGCGGGCCTCCCAGCCCCGGGTCCCCCATGAATCGCAGAATCTGCCACAGAGACAGCCAGGTCCTCCCTCCAGCCCTGAGTAGGAAGCGGGCAGGGGACTGTGGTGACGGATCCTGTGCCATCCCACCCACCAGCTGGAAGAGGCTGAGAGCCTCGTGGCGCAGATCCTCATCCAGCCGGGTGAGGGGGGCTTTCAGTGGGGCCGTCAGCATCCCAAACGCCGGTTCCTGCGGTGACACCCGCACCCATGGCTACCTGGGGACAGCCTCAGCCCAGGAGGGGCCGGCCCCATGGTGCTGAGCATGGTGTTGGTGCTGGGTGGAGACTGTGGGGCTGTGAAGGGCTGGGGTGCAGGATGGGGCCAGCAGCCTTCTGGGAGTGGGGCAGGGAGGGGCTCAGGCAGTGCTGGCAGCACCAGACATGGGTGGTGAGGCCCTGGCACAGGTTGCCCAGAAAAGCTGTGGCTGCTGTATCCCTGGAAACATTCATGGCCAGGCTGGACAGGGCTTGGAGCAGCCTGGGATAATGGAAAGTGGAACTGGATGGGCTTTAAGGTCCCTCCCAACCCAAACCATTCTGTGGTTCTGTGGTTCTATGCCAACACCTTCACAAGGCTGAGAGCCTTATCCTTATCCAGGATGCCGGGGACTGGAAAACGCAGGGCAAAAATAGGGATGAGGAAGAGGAATAGGGCAAAGTGACCGTGGGTGGGGCCGGGGTCCCGGGAGCAAAGCGACCTGGTCTCCCGCCCCAGCGTTCCGGATCCGCCCCGCGTCGGGCGTCCAGGAGGGCTCAGCGGGTCTCTCTCCGATAACCTCAGCAGGGTCCCCCCGGCCTCTGGAGACGACAGGAACCCACGGGGAGGGAGGGAGGTGGCAGCCAGCTCCCCACAGCACCACAGCCACCCCGGATCCAGCCTGTCTTGCTACCCGTGGTGTCCCCAGGGCGGGAGCCGGGACAGAGACCGGTGGGACGGTGCGGGAAGCTGCTGCGGGGACCCTGAACCTCACTGCTCCACCGTGACCAGAGTGCCAGGGACTCCCCAAAAGCTGTCTGCCCGTCGGGAAAGGCTCCCCGCTGCCGGCCGCGGCGCCCACCTTACCTGGAAGTGGCCCCGCACGTACTTGGCCATGGGATAGTCGTTGATGTCGAGCGGGAGGGTGAGCTGGGGGTCGGGCTGCAGCGCCGGCGGTGGCACCAGCACCACGCAGCCGGCGTTCACCTCCCGGGCGGCTGCGACACAGCGGGAAGCTACGGCACGGCCGTAGGGGGGGCAACAAGGGGCTGGGAGCCGTGGCAGTGCAGGACCCGCTCACCTGCAGCAGCCTCCAGCAGCTCCATCAGCTCGGCCGGGATCTCCAGGTGAGTGACATCCACCACCTCCCTCCGCGTCAGCTCCTGCCACCGCAGCACAAGGATGTGCCCACTTGCCCTGCTGGTCCCTGCTCCAGCACCCCTGGGTGCCTCGGCCAGGAGCACAGGGATGGGCGAGGATGTGGCAGCACACGCATCACACGTGTGCTCCCACCAATGCCGCATGTCTTTACCTGCTTCATCCTCTCCTTCTCCTCCTCGGCCCGCCGGCGAGCATCCTCCTTCCTCTGCAAGCACAGCAGCCGTGCTGAGTCCCACCGGGAGGGAGGGAGATCCGGAGGCACCAGAATCCTCTGGGGTGCCATTGTTCCCCCCCAATATCACCAGATTTTCACCCCAAAGAGGCACTGCCCATATCCAATGGGACATGGAGGAGGTGGTAGGGTGCCATGTGGGGGGGCTCACAGTCTGGGGATGCCACTGTGTCCTCTCTAGAGCCACCACTGAACATGCAGCATGGTGGCAGCACATCCCCTGCACCCCCTGGGATGTGCCAGCCCCCACCTCACCTTGAGGTACCTCCGGCGGTTCACGTAGATGTGCACCAGTGACCTGAACTTGATGAGCGTGCGCCGCATGCGCCGGTACCGCTGCCTGCAGGAGGGCATCTATCACCCTCTGCCACCCAGCAGTGCCCACCCACCAACCCCCAGGACCCCCACCTGGCCAGGTATCCCCGCGCCCGGGTCTGCAGGAGGACAATCTTGCGGCGGAGGGAGCGGAAGCGCCTCTTGATGAAGAAGGTGCGAGCGTAGCGCTGGAGCGTGAGCGCAGCCAAGTGATGGGCACGGGATCTCTTGCTCTCCAGAGCTTGGTACAGCTGCTCCTTCAGGAAGAGCTGGGAACAGGGGTGAGGCCATGAGCTCCCCACCTTGGCCACCACCCCCAGGGCATCACCAGAACCAAGGCCCCTCCTGGGACAGTACCTTGGTGACACCGACATAGTACATGCTGGGGTTAACGGGGCAGAGGCTCCTCAGCATCTCCACGCAGTTGGCTCCATTGGGAATGACATTGGACCACATATCAACGAGGCAGCGATACCTGGGTGAGCCCATGACAATGTCACCATGCAGGACAGTGCTGGGACACCAGCACAGACCCTCCCTGCAGTGACCAGCGCTGCACCTGGAGATGCAGCTCCTCCTGGTGCTGTGCACCAAAGCGAGGGGCTCCCATTGTGGGGTAACCCCCATCCCAAATGCTGCCCCCAAAACACCCACAGGCTCTGTGGTCTCCCCTCCCTGGAATGGCAGTGCCCAACCGCAGCCCCCAGGCACCTGTCGATGAAGACGAAGAAGGGGATGCGGACGGGGAAGCCCTCCTTGCGGATCCGGATGGTCTCCAGGATCCCCGAGTACCGCAGCTGGCTGCTGACCACATCAGCCTCGAAGAGCCCAGGCTCCTGGGGAGGGGATGGGGAGAAGCATCAGCAAATGTATGGGCCAAGCCCTGCCCACCATGTGCCCACCACAATCCCAGTGCCAGCAGGGCAGGCAGCACAGGCATCGGCGCAAGCAGGACAGCCCCCGCTCCCACCTTCTTGTTGTTGGGTTTGATGCAGCGCACAAAGAAGGGGTTACACCTGTGACAGAGAGACCCTGTCAGCTGCAGGGGACAGGGGACAAAGCCAGCCCAGCCACCTCGGGCTCAGCTCTGGCTGTGACCCTGCTCCCAACAGCCCAGTGCACGGCCTGGCTGCCCACCCTGCCCACACTGACCTCTCCATCCTCTCCACCAGCTCCAGGAGAGACTGCTGGAACCGTGAAGCCACGGTGGGAGCTTTGTATCGCCGTGTCCTGGTGCTGCTCCTCCTGATGAGGCTCCTCTGCCGGGCCAGCACCTGGGCATGGCCGAAGAAGAGGTTGGCCACCACCTTGGGGAGACAGGAAGTGTTAGAGGAGGAAGGTGGCTGGGATGGTGCAGCTCTCCCAGATCCTCTTCCCAGCCCAGCCACTGCTTTTTTGCCCTAATTGTGGCTGGATTGCCTGGATAGGGATGGGGACTAAAATACAGATAATACAAAGCACAGGAGCAGCCCATGTGCCTGTTTGTCCCAAATGCTTGAGGAGTCAAAGCCCAGAGGATCCCATGGGTGGAGCCAGAGGCATCCTCTGCTTCTGGTCCCCCTGGGCTTCACCAGCCATGGGGACACACACTTGGGGACATGGAAAGGGATGTATGGAAGGGGGCTATCGGTGCCCAGTATCACTGCAGAGCCAGTGCCACGCAGGGCCCTACCTTGGTCCGGCTGCTGATGAACAGGTCCAGCACGTCCTGACGGACCTGGTCGTAGTTTTTATCCAAAAACTTGTGAACCTGGCAAAGAGTAAAACCTCACAGTGAGGAGCCCAGCAGCATGATGGGGGAAAGAGAGGAGCTCCAGGCTGGGATGGGGACCACAGCCAGACTCCCTGGGCTGCATCTCCCTCCTTGGTGCAGGATCAACCTTCTCTTTAACTCGCCTTAACACCCCAGCTGGGCGTCCCAGTGCCACACACCTGGTAAGTCACCTTCCCTGCATAGTGCTTGATGGTGAACTCGGGCAGCGGCATCTTCGGCTTTGTGTAGAGCGGGTTCGTCCCGTGGTGGTAGTGACACTTCTGGAGGAACGTGTGGTCAGTGGCCTGGGAAGGGACACAGCAGTGAGACACAGTTCAGGCGATTCAGCAGCAGGTTGGAACTAGGTGATCTTTAAGGTCCTTTCCAACCCAAACCATTCTGTGATTCCATTATGTTTCTGTGATTCTTTGGGTATATCCAGCCTGGAGGAACCTGTAGGGTTTCCCAGGTTGTCCAGGACAGCCCAGAAGAAGAGCTGCCCTGGGCCATGGTGATTCCCCAAACACAGTGACCTCCCTGTGCTGCCACCTCACTGCCTCATCACAGGGCAGCCCCTCACCTGGGGGAAGCAGCTCTGGTCATCCAGGATCCGGAGGATGCCGTAGGGTTTTTGGGAGATGAGGTCAATGCAGGGCTGGTTGTCGCTGAAGGGGATCTCCTTCCACTCGATCTGTTCCCGGATATATTCCTCCTGTGGGGCAAGCACAAGGTCATCCCCGTGCCCCTGGCCCCACAGCAGTGCCCGGCACAGGGGCAGAGCCCAGCACTGCCCACCAGCCCCACCTGCTCCTCCTGGAACACAATCCTGTTGAAGAAGAACTGCAGGTACTCGTTGGCGTAGTTGATGCACAGCTGCTCAAAGCTGTTGAAGGTGAGGTCCTGCAAGAAGGAAAGTCCATGGAGCCTGAGACCCCAGGAGGATGAAGCCGGGATTGAGCTGGGATGGAAGTGGGATGAATCCTGCTCACCTCGAAGCCGTAGATGTCCAGGATGGCGATGGAGAGGGCCTCCTGGCGCGGGTACACCAGCCTGTTGATGCGCTCTGTGAGCCAGCTGAAGAGCAGGGCATAGAGGGTCTTGGCAATGGCATCCCTGGGAAGGGAATAGAGGAGCTGGAGCTCCAGAATGGCACCAGGGTACTCCACTGCCGCAGCAAGCACCCGCCACAGCATCAGTTTTAATCACCACAGAGTCTAATCCATACTCAGGGACCTGGCCATCCTCTTTCCCAGCTGGAATTTCACTTCCCACATCATCCCTGGGGGTCAGACCCCTCCATACCCTCCTGCAGTGCAGCCCCCCTTCCCTCTACCTGGCATCCACGGCACTTTCAACAGTCAGAGGGGTAAAAATCTTCTCCCGCTGCGTTTCCTGGTTGGGAAGTGGCATGACAAGAGTTTCAGCAACATCAGCTGTGGTCCCCAGGGACCAGGGAGCCCCTCCCAGCCTGTGCCCCCCTGCACTCACCGTCACCTTGAAGGTGATGGCTTTCTGCAGGCCCTCAGGGGACACCTGCAGCAGCTCAGCCACCGTTCTGATCTCTGTGGCGCTCACCACCATGGCGATCTCCTGGCAGTCAGTCTGCAGAACGCAGGGATGCAGTGGGATGTGATGATCCCCCATTTGCCATGTCCCAAATCATACCTGAGGAGCATGTGGGGTACCTCGTATTTCTCAAAGTAGACATTGCCCAGGTGGAGGACGGAGGAGAGGATGCGGAAGATGCTGTTCTGCTCATCCACACTGAAGTTCAGCACCTCCATGGTGTTGAGCAGCCGACGGAAATCCTCAGCATCATCCTTGCCGGGAATCTCGCAGTTCCCACCCTGGCACAACCCACTCGGTCCATCAGTGGCTCCCAGGGGGGTCAGCACCCAGTGTGGGGGGTCAGCACCCAGTGTGGGGGCTCACCCTGCCCTGAGCATCCTCCTCATGCACGTTGAGGACTGAAGGGCCCACTGGCACCCTGAGCTTGGGCAGCTCCCCAAAAATCAGGCAGTGGGGGGGGCTGGGGAGGGGACACACTACCTGGTTCAGGTAGTAGTAGGTCTCGGCGCCCTGCAGGCAGTACCGCTGCCGCTGCTGGGACGGCAGCCCTGCCAGCATCTCGTAGAAGATGTGGTAGTTGCGCTCACTCTTGGCCTGGGGAGCAGAGGACAGGGCTGGGGATGGGGTGGCAGAAGGGACAGAGTGGGGA
Organism: Pardalotus punctatus; assembly: GCA_013400915.1. Lineage (NCBI taxonomy): Eukaryota > Metazoa > Chordata > Aves > Passeriformes > Pardalotidae > Pardalotus > Pardalotus punctatus. The sequence goes on from VZTX01011255.1 coordinate 16,253, forward strand.
GCAGAGCCCAGGACCCCCTTGCCACACACCTGGAAGACCACTCGGGACTTCTCCAGCAGGTACTGCGAGGTTATGGCACCGCAGATCAAGCCGCTGCAGGGGTGAGAGTGAGCACCCGGCTGGCACCTGTGGCCCCTCAAGGCACCCAGCCACGCCCCAATGCCCCTCAACACGTGGGGGGTCAGTGCCGGTCCCCAAGTGCCCCCAACCACGGATGGGCAGCAGGGAGAGGTGTCTGCACATGGCTCGAGTGCTGCACCCCAGGGTGACATCAGGTACCCCCCATGGGGATCAGTGGGGCTGAGAGAGGATGGGATGGGATACAAGGATGTGGGTTATGGGATATGGGATATGAGGGATGGGGACTGGGAATGGTCAAGGTGCCAGCCCAGGTCACAGTGTTCCTTCCCCTTCTTCAGAGACAGCCACCTGTCTTCAGGTGCCATGACCTTTCCATCCCCAGGTTTGTCCCCAAAAGCATCTCCATGTGTCCTCCCAGAGCCCAGGGGCAAGGGGCTGGGTTGGGCTGGACACCCCAGGGCAGCAGGGGACATGGGGTGGGAGCAGCGACAGACAGGTGTTACGCAGTGTTACTTACTCCTCCAGAAAGATTTCCACAAATTTCCCAAACCTGCTGGAATTGTCATTCCTCACGGTTTTGGCATTGCCGAAGGATTCCAGCAAGGGGGTCGCCTCCAGGATCTGCCGTGGTGATTGGGAGAGCTGGGGGGGCCAGCCTGGGCACCCGACACACCAAGGGACATCCCCAAGGTGAGGACACCCCCTTTTGTCACCCTGCCACCCTCTGTGCCACCCCATGCTCCATGCAGACACCCATGGGTGCCCAAATTGGAGGTGGGTACCACAGCCAGGCTAAATGAGGATGTGAGAGAGCACAAGGACTCCATCCACGCACATGCACTGATTGCCTGCTGTCCCTCCCACCTTCCCCCTGCAGCTGGGGTGCCATGGCCATGATGCCACCATGACCCTCTGTCCCCTCGAACCATCCCAGCCCACGTGTCCCCTCAGTACCTCTATCTGCCATGGTCCAGGTGGAAGCATGGGGACAAGGAGAGAGCAGCAGAACCATGAGGAGGGATGGAAGAGAGCGCTGGGAGGTGGGAGAAGAGGATGGGGACATGGGCACACAGGGATGTGCCCAGGGCAGCTCCCTACCTGTGGGGCAGTGCTGCGTTTCTGGCTGACGGCTGCCAGGTAGCGCAGGATCAGCTTGGTGGCTTCGGTCTTCCCCGAGCCGCTCTCCCCACTGGAATGCAGAGCAGGGACACAGGTGGGGCTGTCACCAGCTGAGCAGGGGTTGCCCACCCCAAATCTCCCCAAAACTTCCCAGTACCCCATCCCCGGGGCCAAGCCAGACTCGTGGCAGTGACCCAGCAATTAGGGTGGTGTTTATTAGGGGCCACCCCAGGGGACTGTGCGTGGGGACAGCCATGTCCCACCTGATGACGATACACTGGTTGTGTTTGGCATCCATCACTTTGGAGTAGGCGACGTTCGCGATGGCAAAGAGGTGCCTGAGGTGGGGGGGAGCAGAGGGGGGTGTGGTGCCACACTGCCCCAGCACAGGGACCCCCGGAGTGCCCCGAGCATCCCCATGCATGGACACAGCTGCTCCAGCACCCAGCAACCGAGGATCCCTCAGGGCTCAGGACCACTCAGAGCTGCTGTGGGACCCAAGGGTGGGGGGTAATGGGTGGGAGTGCCCCTGTCCCCACAGGACATTTGGGAACAGCCGGGTACTCACGGCGGGTTCTCGCCCAGGGCTCTGCCTTCATACTGCAGCACCTGCTCCGTCCCGTAGATGTTGTAGAGCCGGTAGGGGTTCACCGACACCAGGATGCTGCCGATGTAGGTCTGCCAGTGGGTGAGGTGTGGGGCCGTGAGCCCTCAGAGGTCATGGCTCCCCAAAGACCCCACACCTGCAGTGTTTGGGGGATGCTGTGCCCCCCTAAGCTTACGTAGATGAGCTGGCGCTCGAACCGTGTCCGGATGTTGCTCAGCACTGCAGCCTCCTGGAGGTCCCTGGCATGGAGTAGAGGCTGCATTAGAGGGTGGCACGGGGACAAAAAAGTGTCTGCTGTCCCCAGAGTGTCCCCAGCGTCCCCAGCCCCGGGAGGCTGAAGCAGACCCAGTGTTGGGATAGCAGGGTCAGGGGTATCCAGCTGGGGGCTGCAGCCCCGTTGTTCTGCACAACACTGAGTCACAAAGCAGGGGACAGGGACACTCACTCCAGCTGGGTCATGTCCTCCAGCCCGTCCTCCTCCTGTGGCTCCTGGTACCGCACAATGGGCAGGCTGCACAGCGACTGCATCTGCATGGAGCAGCCACCCTGTCACGGCAGGGACGTGCCAACACCCCCAGGTGTCCCCCACCCAGTCACTGCCACCACCCCAAATGAGGGGACACAGTCAGAGATGGCAAGAACCCCAAGAAAACACTCCACAGCCCCAAAACGGGTCCCCCAGCAAGAGCACCGTGTCAGGTGTGAGCAGCAGCGCTGGAAGACAGGAACATGGGGCCAGCAAGGCCACCTTGGGGCTGGTCCCAGGAAAACCTGGTGCTGAGAATCCCGGTCCCACTCACCATGGGCATCACCTCCAGTGGAGGTGATGGAAGGGGGCTGAGCCGCGGGGCTGAGGCTGCTCCCCCCCGGCCACACGCAGAGGTGACGCAGGACAGGTGTCACACGGGGGGGAGCCTGCGCTGGCGCCCGGCCAGGCAGTGGGCAGGAAAGCGGACACCCCCCGGGTCACCGTGTCACCTGCACCTGTCCCGCCGGATCGGGTCTCCGCATTTCCATACGCCAGAATCAAGTGTCCCCAGAGGGGCCGTTCGTGGGGGGACACACAACAGGCGATGATGCCCCCTTCCATTCTGGTCCCTAGGGGAGGACCCCTGCCAGCACCCAGACCACCCACCGCCACTTACCCCCCACCCTGGGCTCTACAAACCCCTCGGCAGCGATGCCTTCGTGTCCGGAGGAGCCATCAGCCACCTCAACTCGCCACCCCGCCCCGGGTCCCCCCGGCTGCTGGCTCGCCCCCTGGCTCCATCCCCCCGAGGGGGCTCCCCGCCGGCGTTACCTTGCTGCGCCAGGGCTGCTTGGTGCCCAGGTACCCGTCCGCCCAGGGGTGTCTGGCCCGCCAGCCGCCCCCCGGCGAGCGCTGGCACAGGTATCGGTCGAGGTCGGCTCCCCACTGGCCTGCCCACCGGCGGCCGCGCTGGGTGGGCTGCCGGGAGAGGCCCTGCTCGGCTGTCCAGACGTCGGGCATCTCCCGCACCCGCACGACGTGCTGCTTGGACCAGTGCTGCTTGTACATGCGGGATGCGCGCCGGAAGGAGCCCAACCTCTGCACCTGCGGCGTCACCACCGCGTAGCGCCCCCCGCCCTCCTCCCCGGCCGCCCCGTCACCCTCGACGGGCTCCGCCGGCCCTGGGGGGCGAGCGCCATAGCGGGAGACGGCCGGAGAGCCGGGGGCTCGCCCGTAGGGTGGTGGGAAAGCAGCACGACGGGGCGGTGAGGGGCTCCGGTTGCCACGTGGGTTGGAGGGGAGGACGGGGTGCTCTGCGTCGGCCCAGCCCCGGCGCCCCGAGGGTGGGCTCGGAGACCTGCGGGTGCTTCCGTCCCTCCGGGATGGGCGCCGGGGCAAGGAGGGCGAGCGAGTGGAGGGATGGCGGGTGGGTGGTGAAGATGAGGGGGCTTTGGTGGGGGCTATGCTCTTTACGAGCAGAGAAGCCAAGGACTGCGCCACGGAGCGCCCCTTGGAGGGGCTGCGGCCCCCCACTTCAGCAGATGGCCTCGGTGATGGGGAGTGGGGAGCCATCCCGGCAAGGGGCTGCCCGATGCGCTGGATGAAGCTTTTGGGGGTGCTGGGAGCGGGGCTGGGCGGAGGGGGCACCCCGGCGGGACCCCGCGGGGCACCCTGCCAGGTGGGCAGCTCCTCATCCCAGGAGGGGCCGGGGGGGCCGAGGCGGCGGCTGCCGGGGCGGGACGATGGTGTCAGGAAGGGGCTCCTCTGCAGCGGCTTCACCGCTTTGGTAGGGGGCTCGGGAAGCCGGGGCCAGGCCTGGGGGAGCGGCAGCCC
>VZTX01011261.1:8211-22088 GCA_013400915.1 Pardalotus punctatus
ACTCTGCAGCTGTAGCAGGAGCCGCAGGGCGTCCTGGCAGGTATGGGGTAATTGGTTACAGGGCGGTGAAAAGCCCAGAGCAGTAGTAGAAAAGCGGCAGGGTCTGAGCGGGGAATCTCTCCCCTGCATGGCTCAGGCGAGATGGCTGGGCCCTGGCTCAGGCTGTGGAGAGGCGGGGCGGCCTCTGGTAGGGGAGGGGGGACCCCAGTCCCGGGGCCCCGGGGGGCACGCACTGGCTCTGGGCTTCCAAACAGCAGAGAGGCAGAGAAACTAGCCAGTAAGCCCGCTCACAGTGCAGACGGAAAAGAAACAAACACAAACAGGGAAAACCCACATTGCAATAGTACCTCTGCTAGAGAGTGTGCTGCACAGTCAGCTGAATCGCCTGCCTGGCAGGAAAAGGAGGAGCTGCCCCTTCCGCTTGCCCCAATTCTCCCGGGAAATTTCAGGCTGGCTCTCACCTACCACAATATTCACAGAACTGGTGCAGGGGGCTGCGACCATCCCTGACACAAAACAAGAACAGAAAGGAAAAAAACAAAAAACCAAAAACCAACCAACCAACCAACCAACCAAACAAAAACAGCAAAACCCAAATGTGGTATGGGATAAAAGAACATCCCCAAGACACCTCTGAAGGGAGGCAGGCTCAAGCTCAGTGTCACAGCTGACACTGCCGAGCTGTGGCTGGCTCTAACTGGCCTTGGCTGACTGAGGTCAGTCTGTGAGTTACTAAATTGAGAATTTCACTCGGATTGCTTTACCCTGTCTGTTTGCCATGCTCAATTAAAGCTGGAGAGTTCTTATTCCGTATGAGTTAAAACCAGATCCCTGATGCCAAGGCCAGTGACAATTACATAGTGCATCAAGGATGTACCATCCACAGAAACCCATGATCCACAGATTGCTTTCTCAGAATTTCCTCTTAGGTATGATTCAAACAGCCAGTCCTGGAGGGCAATAAAATGGCATTTTTCCCTCTGCAACTCTTCCAAGGAGGCTTTGAGATTGCTGAAACTCTCACTGCTGGATTTGTAATTTCTGCCCAGACCCTTACCATTTCATCAGCTACAGAAAGCAGAAATTAAACCAAGTAATTTGTCCTCCTCTCATTCTGGTGTCTGAAGAAGCACGTCTCAAAAGACTGTGGCAAGCAGAGGAAGGCTCAACATGATCACCTCTGCTGCTGGCTCAGCCAACACCCCAAATATCCTGAGAGTAAGGATATAATTGTTTTATTGTCATATGTGAAGAGTCTTCGAGCAGTCCAGCAGGCAGACACCTGGCAGTGGGGTGAAGGGTGCAGTGCCATGGTATGCTATTCATCAAAGACTGGCCTGGTAGCTGGGACCCCACTCAGAGGCAGTGACAGGCATCAGAACAACAAGAAAATAGCCCTGAAAAAGTGTGTATTTCTGCAGAACAGGAGTGCTTGTGGAGTTCAGGGAGAAGCAACACAAACAAAATAAAAAGACCCTTCAGTCAAAAATCTCTTCAATGCAGTGTTGAGGGAAGGGAATGAGACATGGAGTTTTGCAGAGAGATGTCAGAAGAATTGAAGTTTGTGAACTGAGTGATCAAAGTATGAGAAGTTTGAATCAGCTCCACAAGAGCCAGTTTTGTTTAGTTCAGTAAAAGTTACTCGAAGGCAAACATCATGACACTGCTAATTCCTGGCAGCTCTACCTCCTCTCTGTACCAGCTCCCATGTGCCACAAAGGAAAGTCAGATGGGGATTTGTATGGTCATTGTGAGTAAATACACACTACATCTGGCTTTCTTCCACCCCTGCCACACAGGAGTGTGATCACTGTGTTCCCATGAAAAGCAGGGGCTGTGGTCCTGGGCTGCCTGTGGAGTTCCTTGCCACCAAACTCTGGGGAAGCAGGCATGCTGTAGCTGTCGTGCCTCAACAGGTGGAACCATGACTTCCCCGAGGGTTAGCACAAAGTGCAGGCAAGGCCCAGAACTGCTGCTTTCCATGCTTTCAGGTTTCAGTGATCAATTAACTCAGCTGCTTAAGATAAATTCTAGCCTACTGAAGTTGGTGGGAACTTTGCTACCAAATGAATGGTGCTGAGATAAGAGAATGAATGCAGGCATTTTTGAGGTAAATCGATCTTCTTTTTCCCTGAGCTGAAGACTTGAGTGTATTTTGAAAAGGAACCACATTAGCTGGGAGAATGTAAGAAAGAGCTGAAAAGAAAACCTTGATACTTGTTTCATTTGAGCCTGTGTGCAAATTTATTATTAACTTTTAAGAACTCCACAGCAAATAACTTACTTCTGAAAAACACCTTGGGATATACGTTAAGATCTAGTTCTAATTTTTCTTGCAGTGATGATTGATCTTTCTGAGTATTGTAGCTTGCTACCACTGGGTCTGTAAAAACTTGGGAGCAAAAACATTATGGTATTGTTCTTGCATTGCAGTTCTTCTCCTTTGTTAATTTTGGATCTAGTCCTAGGTGTAGCAAAATTATCGTACTTGGTTTTGCTTAGGTCGCTGATTTCTGTAGCTCCTCTATTACCATGTAACAGGGCACCCTATTGGCACAATAAATAAATAATGCAACACTGAGGGCTGTAACAAATCACAAAATACATTATTAAAAATTAAGAAATAAATATCCCTCTCTTACTTAAATAGGGATTGATTTCATGATGTGGAATGCTGAGGAGAGCCACTGGAAATTATATGTGGGCCTGGGGACATCAAGAATACATTGTAATGGGTGATTTTCTCCCCCAGTTAGAAAAAATTAAAAAAAACCTGGTGAATGGATGTATTTGTCAAATGGAAACAGCTCCTTTGTTCATGGCCCAGGTAGGGAGCAGTGCTTGTTTCAGCCATTTGCTTCAGTAGGATGGTGTATCTGCACAGCAAAAATACCAAAACAACACAAGCTGGTGCTCAAGGCTTAGTCTTTACACCTTAAACTCTGCAGCTGGATACATGAGGAGGTTTCAGAAATGTGGAGTAGGCAATTCCCTCCCTTGGTTGCTGGGACATCTCCCAGTGGTTTTTCTGAGACCTTGGCAGAGGTCCTTGGAGGGGATGGAAACATACCTGGGACATGATGTGCTGTCGATCTGGTGTGGGTCCCAGCAGGCCCAGATTCTTTGCTACATCCTTGGCAGAGGTTTGATCACTGTGGTGCACAAGGAGGAGCAAACAAACCTTTGCTTGCTCCTCTTTGGCCAGGTTACAGCAAAATGGCAGAAATGTGGAGCACTGCTGAATGATCAAGTCTTTTTTGTTTTTCAATGGAAGGAGGGAGCCATATGCTCAGTGCCTCATTAAAAGGCTTACAGCAGAGTCAAGCCCCAGTCTCGTTAAAGATGCCCTTTCCTCTTTGCCTCAGGCACCTTTTTACCCTTCCCCATGATCAGGAGGGAAAGAGGCACTCAGGGAGCTAGGCAATTCACTTCAGCACAGTGGAAGGACCTGTGACAGATATCCACCTTGCTTGACATGGCACTCCTCACCATGCTCACCATGCACATGCTTCTTTTAGAGTACAACATCCCTGCTGTGCAGTCACAGAAGCATGCAGAGTCATTTTGATTACAGCTGTTTTCCATAGTGGAATTTTAAGAAGAACTTAGTCTTATTTTTTTTGTCAGTGGAAGTGCTTTATGCAGCATTTTACCCATCCATTATCTCTGACTCCTTCCAGTCCTGAAAACCTTCAGGGAGATTTTCCAGCCTCCCTGAATAGTCTGCTTCTGCACTGAACTCCATAACTAGCAAAGAAATTTTCCTGATGTCTACTCTGACCTTCTCAGAGTAGACATCAGCTTGAAGCCATTGTTGTTTTCTGTATCATCTTTCAGGAAGAGTTTGGCTGTGTCATCTATGGCCCCTTTGAGTACTTGTAGGTGATCACTCCTTTGCCCCCTTCTCTTGTGATTGAATATCAGCTCCTCAAGCCTCTCTTGGCAGTCATGTCGTCTTCTCCTAGACCCCATTTCCAGATCCCTTCTTAGCTGGGCTCTGTCCTGGGAGAGCAGTAGCACCGAGTAGGGGGGAATTAAAACATCACTTGATCCAAAGCCTTACTCCATCTGATGCACTTTAGTGGCCATCTGGCCTTGCTCACAGCCAGTGCCTCTACCTGCAGTCTGACTACCTCAAGTCCTTGGGTCCACTTCAGCAGGGTGGTGACACAGCCTGACACTTCCCAACTGTGCTGTGCTTCTGACTGTCCTGCCCAGTGGCCAAACCCATTGCTCCTCATAGGTAAACCTCAGGGGGCTACTGGTGGCTTGAAGCTCTGGTGTCTGGATTGACACCCTCAGGGATTTTACCTTCAAGGTGCTTCTAGACAGAAGTGCTGCTGCTCCCTGGCTAGGCTGATCTTCCTCATTTGGTATCACCTGCTGATTTTCTAGGAGAGGGGGTTTCTGTGTCACCACTGATGAATATACTGAACAATTTCACAGAAATAAGACCCTTCAAGAGGCCACATTTCAATCTGTTACCCATATTGGAGGCTGATGAACGGCAGCACAACCTCACCATCCTCACTAGGACAGTGCTCAGCTTTACCAAACACAACCCTCCATTTTCCCCTTCCCCTCCTATTCAGCTCTTACCCTCTGCACAGTCTTTCTCTTTGTGAGTCAGAGCTGGGTTCTGCATCCCCTTACTAAGTGTTCTGCTGAAACTGCTGTGGAGAGGGTGCAGTGTGGTAGTGAGGGTGGTTGTCTGTGAGAAGGACTAATGCCTCAAGAAGAAGATAGACACTATTTGCCCCTAGACAGTACGAGTACTGAGCAGCATGCTCTCCATGTCCATTCGAAGGACAGAAATTACCTCTTTTATATATAACTACTGTTGGCTTGTACCTCTGTTTGGTCTTCACATTAAAGTTAATCTCTTCAATTTACAGTGTGAAACAGTGCTGAGTTGTACTGCACACAACTGAAGTGGGGGATAGTGATGTGGAGGAACTTTTAGTCAAGCCAGAAAACCTCCTATTGACTCTGCTATATGATTATGAGCCAGAAAACACTGACGTATAAATACCTTAAAGTAGAACCGCCTGCAGGCTATTTCTGTTCTTCAGTTTCTATAGACCGGCCTGAAGCAGCTTTAGAACCTCCAGCTTGACTATTGCAGACATTGCAGTTGTGTGTGGATGCCACCTGACACAGATTAGTCCCATGGATATTCCCTCATCTCCTGCATGGACTTTGCAGGAAACACAAACTCTGTCACTGCCCCAGTGGTGTCATCAGTGGTGCCTTCAGCAAAGCTGGCTGGACATTCCATGGCTACACAAAGTACAGGTCCTTCCTCACCTCTGGAGCAAGGATATGGCATCCCCACAGTGCAACTCGGCTTTCATTTCATGTTCCGGAGAGGTAGCCAAGAGACAGCAGCTTGAGCTGCAGGGGTGGTGAACAACAGCCACTATTGACCTCACTGGGCTCATTGGAGAGTTGGATAACTGGTCTACATAGCTCCTTCCCACTGCCTGTTTCACGGCTCCTTTTTTATCCCTTCTTGCAAACATCCCTGTGGTACCACAGACATTTTTAAAGTTGCTTATGCATATGGGTTTCATACTACTTAACTAGGAAGTAGAAGGATTAAAGGGATTGCTTTATTTACTGCTACCCAAATGCTCTACATGAGCAACAGCATCTTTATGTATTCATATAGCAGCCATTTAACCACTCTCAGACAGTTCCTATATGCACTGGAATTGGGATGTATTTTGTAAGATGACTGCCACTGACAGCACACCAATCCTGGCAAACCTTATGGTAACACATTATGGCAACAATTCATCACAAATGTCCCTTTGTTGTGAATCCATTTTGCTTTGAACTCAGTGTGTTGCAACGTTCAAACCGACAGCATGACACAAGCTTCTCAGGAACCATTATGTGACATGCATTTCTCCTCTTCTTTTTTCACCTCCCATTGTCCTGCAGGGAAACACATGGCCATCAGCATCTGAAGGGATGGCCTCAGTTATTTTTGATGTTGCTAAAGAGCAAAAGGGAACACATTACCCTTTGTCATGTGAATCATAACTAAGATATTTGAAGGGTATTTATTCAACACGTATTAAATTTCAGGACTTCAATAATAAACATCAGTGGAAATTTAAAAATACACTTTTCCAAGTACTATTTTTGCAAGGTTTTTATTTGTTGAAACACCTTTGTTTTTACAGGAGATGACATTTAGCTGTAATGTGAAAACATTAAGTTGTAAGGTGAAAACATTATATATTCTTTAACAGGTAATTCTAAAATTAATTCACTCCTTAAGTATGAGGCATTTATCTAAGGGGCTGTCTTGAAGGATCAGAGTCTCTTAGGGTAAGGTGTGTGCTTCCCCTCAACAGTGTAAGAGCAGGGTCAGGATCATTCTCCATGTGATGGAAGCCCGCGGCTTTCAGTGGTGAAAGACAGAGGTCGTCATTGCAGGACCAGTGTCGTGCTGGCGTGTCCTGACAGCTTTCAGCTGATCTTTCAGCTCTTTGTGTTCTACATCCCAATTCATAGTCTGAAAACATACTTGGGCACTATGTACTTCTTTGCTCCCACCTCTTTCTACCCCCTCTGCAGTTCCCACATGACAGGACAGCTGTCTGGCAGCTTCTCGCCTTTTCCTTGTATGTGAATCCCTAGAGTCCTGTTCTCTAGCTCAGGGAGCAACACACAGAGATATCCATGGGTCTCCCATGGCAAAACCAACATCCAGTCCTGCTCTGCCTGTGCTACACTCCTTTTCCTTTTGCCATCTCACTTCCCTGTTACACCCTGTGACTTCCGTCCCCCACAGCAGCTCTGAAGCCAGCGGTGAGGCTGCCTCACACTCAGGTGCAAGTGGCAGGGCAGATCTTTCCAGCCTGCATGGGAGGTGGCAGCAGCAGCAAGGACATTTGTGGGAGGCTTTGCCTGAGGGGAGTTTGAAGCTTACCTTTGTGCTTGCCTGGTTCTGCTGGCTGTGGGGAATGAGCCCAGGGTGGCATGGAAAGACCAGAGTGAGATGACAGCAGATCCTGTGTTTTTTCTCTGTCCTGCACAATGGCTAAATGTCAGCTCATAATTACTTTCCAGCACTTTCCCTTTTAATGTTAACACCAGTGTTAATTAATAAAGACACTGTCACTTGACTTATTGGAGGCAAGATGGCCAGTCATTCTAGAGTAAAATAGGCACAATCAATTCCTTTTTACCCAGTTTGCATTCGCTTACTCACTGTCCTTGTTGGGCCCTCTGTTTCTTAAAAATACAGTTTCCAGACAGGAGAAAATTCTGTTTAGCAAATTATCTTTGAGACCCCCTTTTTTTTTTTTTTGGAGAAGTGAGACACACCTGTCTGGACTTCTCTGTCATGGGATGATGCATGAAATGATGAACTAAGTAATTTGATCCAGCAACTAAAAGCAAGGCATTAATTACACCAACAATTACCATGGAGAGAAAATTAATTCTCTCATAGCTACACTGGTACTGTAAATGAACTATCATAGGTGATTAAAAACCAATTGTGATGAGCCAAACTGTCTCAAAAAACCAAGAGAACTTATTAACATGCTGACAAGCACAGTTCTGCACCCTAGGTGTGAAGGGCCTGAGACCTTGTTTTACAGTTTAATCTGCAGTCATTGGGAGCATCAGCAGGGGATTGTAGGCATCAGTATTCACCTTTATACATCACCAGCAACTTCCTGTTAGCTTTCATGAGTCTTCTCAAATGTAATGCTACATGGCATCTATTAATGTTCTCTGTAACTTTTGAGAGCAATGGTGAGGAGGAACTCCTCAAGTTACCAAGTATGAAACCTCATTTCTGAAGTTAACCATTTTCACAGCTTACAGACTTTATATCAGTTCTTTCTCTGACACATACACACACAAAACCAAAATCAACTACAAAACCTAAACCAGACAAAAAAAGCTGAAAAACCGATTCTGGTTTCCCTTTGTGTTATTCCAAAATTAAATTTCTTAATGGGTTGTAATAAATTATGCTGAATTTTTTCCCTAACCTTAGAACACTAGATGGGAGAGGCCAGTACCCACCATCATGGCCAGCCTGATGCTATCACAGTCATATCAATTCCATCTCATTAACTGACAGTGCAGAGAACACAAGAACTTCATTGACTGAGAAAATTTACTGGAGGGTGGTGAATGAAGAGAGAATGAGGACAAAATCACGATTCACATATGTATAGTGGAACAGAAACAGAGAAGCCTTTATGCTCTTGTCATGATCTTGTCATACAATGTATGAGTGCAACAAATCTATCAGGAATGTTATGCCTATCTCCCAGCTATTTACACATCACTGCCATAGAAGTGTTTTTAAGAGGTGGACGATAAACACTGTCCTAAGAAAGTTGTTTTGAGAGTCATGAAATCAGTCCTCACATGAAGCAGCAAGGTTAGGGTTTCATGGTCAGTCAAATCTGATTTTCTCTGCCTGGTCATCCTGGCAGAGCAGAACAGGTAAATGTCTTGGGGGCACCTTGCCAGCAGTTTGATGTGGCCCATTGCAAGTCCCAGCTCCACAGGATCTATACGTACTTGTCTGTGACTGGAGGCAGAATGAGGGTTCCTTCACTGCATGTGTGCCCACCCTGCTGCTGAGCAGGCCAGGCTGCAGTGGCTGCTTGTACTTCCTCCAAGTAAATGCACACTAGGGAAATTAGGCTTTACTCACAGCCTGGACTGTGATTGGTGAGCTTCCTCCCCTTTTTACCATTATTTTACTGGTTTATTCCCATTATTTGGCCCTTCCTTGTCTAGCACTATTTTCACAACAGAGCTGTCCTCTACCTGTCAATAGAGATGGCTAATTAGGAAAAATTGTTTTTGTGGACCAACTGGCTCAGTTTTATGCCAAGCTGAGAGCAGAGTGAGCTCTGCTTGCAGGCTGCAGTGACTCAGCAGAGTGAGTCCCTGCTACAGTACTGGGACAACAGTGGCAACCTTTTTGGTGGAAATGCATGGAAAAGATTTGAAGAAAATTGTGCACAATTCTTCCAACTCATTAAAATTAAATCAGTACTTTGGAACAATATTTCAGGGAGAAGACCTACTTTAATTTTCACAGGTTTGCAGAACAGGAAGTATTTGTCACCCTGAATAAGCTGTGAAAAGTATTTTTAACTTAATTACAATTGGCATTCCTGCAGCACAGCCAAATGCTAGAGGTGGCCAGCTCTCTGAAAAATGACCGTTTCCAGGCTGGCATTATGGGAGCCCTGCTAGGGTAACTGTAAGCCAGTTTCCAGCTCTCTTTTATCATTAAGCCATCTTCACCAGCTGAGCTCTCTGTTCCATTCTAAGTGGTGGAACATTAAGGATTTTACTCAAAACAGCATTAAAAGCAGTAATAGTAATAACTTGATTTTTACCATCAGACAGATTGTCTTTCTACTTAGCAATGATAAGAGCATCGTTACTTTTGCCATAAAGAGGTTTTCACCATCCGGTTCTAGTTACAAACCACATATATACATGGACACATATAGGAATTCTGCCTGTATGGTTTGGGGTAAGAAGTGATTCTTATCTTCCAAACTCTTAGAACAAGACACTGACAACAATTTTAATTCCTTTTGTCTTCACGGACTAATTGCTGTTAAAACCCCCCCCAGTGGGGGGTTAAAGATTGTGATGGATAATAAATTGTCATGGAAATAGATCTTTGGGGGATTTGTCCCTGTATTTATGATTCTAGGATCTCCCAGCACCAACAGGCAAGTGCCAGTTGCTTCTGTCTCCATGTGGCCCCTTCCTCATCATGGTGATGTTTTCCTCACTCCTGCAATCAAGTATGGCTGACAACAGAAATTAAGAGCTGCGAGTTACTGTCCTAGGCACAGATTCCTAGGCACATACTGCTGGATCATGGTCATGATTGGAAGCCAGCTCTGAGGCTGGAATTAGTGTGCATGCACACAGGCATCAGGGTTATGACATGATTATGTGTTAAGTCCCTATACATGGTGAGAAGTCTCCTTAGTGGCTGTCTGACCCCATGCTGTCCCATGAGGAAGCCAGGCAGCTCCCAAGCAGCATCCTGCTGTGATGCTGCACTCCCTGCATAGGTGCCCCAGGGTGCACAGGGACAAGCAGAGCTGTCTGACACCGTGCACCATCAGGCAGGGCTGTGCCTGGAGCCATGCTGTGCTACAGCAGAGGTGAAATAGTTTGAAGGCTGTTGCCAGGAGCTGCTCTGACTGGGGATGCCATGAGAGTGGAAGGAAGGTGTTAGTGATCACAACCACAGGAGAGCTAGGAAGACAGTTCCTGAACTCATGGACAAACAGTGCATTTCCCTATGCCAGTTCCCCAGGCTGGCTGTTTTCTTTACTAGCATCATCCATCATTACAGACTTTTTTTCCCCTCCAGACTTATTATTGTTTCAGCTTTAACAAGATTGTAAAGTGTTAGAATTAATAAACATTGGACCAGATTCATAATTCTTTAACATCTGTTAATTCACCCTGTCTCTAAAAAGGGAACTACTACACTACAACAACATGACCAGATCACTATCTTTCTAATACCTCTACAGTAGTCTTCATATCATACATGTTTTCTACAAAAATGCAGTCTGTTATTCCAATAAGACCATGTGATTTATAAGTTTGCTGCAACAATCGATTCAAGTTACAACATTTTCTGTCATTATTACATTTTTATTGTAAAAAGTAATACATTTTGTCATTTGCTATTCTGGTTACAATCATGAAGAATTTGTGAGAATGAATACATTTTGTACCACTTTGTCCTCATTATAATTTATAAATGTTCTCAAGAATGGATTAATTCAATGCCACTTTTCACAATTTATCCCGGGAAAAAATATTAAAACTTATGCAACTTCAGCAGGCACTATTTGCTAGCTATTTTGTTATAAGTCTAGAGATTTCATCAAGAAGAAAAATAGTAAGAGAATATATAATTCTGCTAGAGAGAGAATGCAGAGGGAATGAGTAATATGGTGCAGATGATCCTGTACTTGTGACTGTCTCAAGGTCAAAATCCCAAGTCTTGTTCAGACACTATAATTAAAAAGATCTAATTTTCATTAATTCACTGTTTCCCTAGTGGAGTGAAAACAATTATTTAAAAATTAATATTACAAAAAATTAAAGCTCTGACATTCAGGTTCCTCACAAATTTATAAATTTCTGCTCATTATGAAAACCTGAAATAAAAATAAAAGAAAATAAACAGAGTATATTCAAAGAGCAATAGATTGTATTAGCAACTGATGTATACATACTCTGTCTTGAGCTACAAGGAAAACACACTTCTGTATTTTCTTGCCACGTGTTGTCTACTACAAGTACAGGATTACTGACCTTGCCTTACCTACCTTACCTACAGGAGAAGCAGAGCATGAAAAGTAACTGCCAGGTTGCATCCAAGACAAAACTGGATAAGAAATTCAAGTTTTGTTGCACTGGGTTTCGGAAATTAGTTCTGTCTCCTCAGAACTCCAACTGTGATATGAATAAACTAGAGCAAGGGGAAGTTTGTTTTTTTTTTTTCTGCTTGCAGACTGCTTCTTTTGCTGCATTAAATAAGGCTGTGATCCTAAGTATGACTGGATATACATAGTTGGCATCTTCTTAGCAGCCTATTATTGAACTTAAAATTAATTTCTTTTGATGTACTTCTCCAAGAATTGCTTTTGCACCAAGAGTTTGGACAGACTGGAGATCTAACTCCTGTGCCCAGGGCCACCCTTAATCTCTGTGGCTGGCTCAAGGCATTTGTCTGGCCTGAGACTACATAAACTCTAAATCTTACAAAATTAATGAAAGAAATGTGTCTTTCCACATAGATAGCATCAAATCCCTAATTTTTAACTTTTTAAAGTACTAAAAATATTTACAGGGTTTCTAATGACT
Source organism: Pardalotus punctatus (assembly GCA_013400915.1). NCBI lineage: Eukaryota > Metazoa > Chordata > Aves > Passeriformes > Pardalotidae > Pardalotus > Pardalotus punctatus. Next base: position 20,116 of record VZTX01011261.1, read on the forward strand.
GACATTTATAATTTAAAATTGTTACAGCCTGAACTTGCACCTGGTTTGCCACTACACAATTTGAAAGATTGATAGGTCCAGATTTTCAGTGCTCTCTGGATAAAAGGGGAAACAAAGAGGGGGAACAACCAGAGAAAAATAACAACAGGCACTGTCAGGGCCAGCAGTGCACTGTGAACCCTTACCATGCCTGCCCATCCCATCGCTTGTCCAGCCAAACCCCAGAAGATGCTCAGTGCCTATGGCTCTCAGGGCACCCCTGGGGCCAGCTTTGGCACCCCAAGAGAGACTCAGAGCAGACAGAGATGTCCAGTGTAGCCCTTCTGTCACCAGTATTTAAGGAACTCACTGTGCTGGGCCAAGATGCAAGTATGAGTCTGAGGCTTTGCTGGAACAGGACTTCATCATTGCCAGTGGATGGGAAAATGTTCTGAGTGAGAAAAGATGCTTCATTTGATCTTGCATGCTTGATTGCTTTGATGAAAATCTTAATTTTTCTAAATTTTTTCTGTAGACATTCTCAGAAGACATTTTGGGTCAGCACACAATTTATAAAGAACAGATGTGGCATGAAAATAGGAGGAATGCTGCTGGAAGTGATCCTATGGAAACTGTGAGCATAAATAACACCCCAGCTTGGTCCTGTGGGGTCTGGACTCTGCAGAGACTGCCGCACTCAGGGATTCTCTCCATCCCATAACCATGTACATGAGAATAGGTCTTGGTCTTTCTGCTCACCTTTTCCCCAGTGTTTTGTACAGATGATTCTTAGCTTTGGTTTGGTTTTTAATAAATATTTATAATTAAAGATAGACATTAGACTTTACTGGAGGTGGCACTGATAGCAATTATGAGAAAATCAAATGTTCCTTGAAACCATTTTTGAAGTTAATAGGATCCTAATACAGGACCAAAACTATGGCTCAAAGCAAGAAATGTTAAAGTTCATTTAGTTAAAAACATAATCCAACTTTGGCCATCTGTCTGTCCTGTAGATTTGCAGACAGGAAGAAAGGAGCAAAACCTTCCTTACTTCGTCAACTGCTATTGCATTCATATTCTGCACTGTGTTTGGACTGACATCAGTACAGTTTTCTGCCAATTTATGTGATTACAGTTGCCAAAATGCTTATTCACACATAGGCTAGACAGTTGTCTCCATTAAGTCCTATTTTTAATGAATTTTTCAAACAAAAAATTACTTTATCAGGAAAAGGGGCATGTAAAAAGACATTTCAATGCATAATTTTCATTCATATTTTATATATGTTTCATGTTGTTATTACTTATTTCAATCTCTGAAAGCTCTCCAATTCTTCTTCTAGTCTGAGAATCTTGCCTAGGATGAATCCTGGGCAATCAATTGGTTTGATTACAGAAATCTTGTATGCTCACAATTAAGTCCTGTCATAAATTCCTTTGTATTCTCTCTACACATATTTTAATGACGTTTTTATTAGTGATTCTTCTCTGTTTCCAGCTTAAACTTCAGCAGATCCTTTAGGAGTCCATAAAAAGGAAAATTATATTCCTGGAGCAGGAAGTGGAGTTTTCACAAATTCCTCTACCCTTAGAACGTCAGGTCACCCTGTATCTGCCAGTTGAGCAAATGCAGTCATGTGGAGTGATTAACAAAGCAGATCAATCATGCCTCCTCATAATTACAAGGTGATGGAATTGCCCAAGACGGCTGAAAAGGTTCTGGAACATGGGAGGAAATTTTTTTTTTTTAAAGTGGGTGCCTCAGTACATCTTTGGGCAGAAGAGTCCCTCCTTGCAGGGCCCGGCTGGCACACCCAATGTGAGTTTTTTTACAGGGCCTGTAATTAGCAACTAATGAAATCCCCCTCATCCTCAGCCTCCCCGTAGGCCAGCAGCAGGTGCTCCTATTTTCAGACGTATGCGAAATATCTGCCAAATCATTTGGCACATCTCAGCGAGAAATGTGCCAAATTACCTGTCACAGCTAAACT
>VZTX01011282.1:0-32110 GCA_013400915.1 Pardalotus punctatus
CGGGGGAAACGGAGGAAATAAAGTTAGAGATTAAAGAAAACAGAGGAAATAGAGTTAGAGAAGAGAGAAAAGAGAGGAAAGGAAGTTAGAGAACAGAAAAAAAATCGAGGAGACAAATTTGGAGATTAGGAAAAAGAGAGAGAACACAGAGAGGAGAGTTAGAGAGAAAATGGAGAAAATAGAGGAAAAGGGGTAGAGAAAATACACTTAGAATATATGAAAAAACCATACAGGCTACAGTTAGAAAATAGGGAAAGTGGGGAGCATGGAAAACACAGAAAGGAGGGGAAATTGAGAGCATGGAGAACATGGAGTTAGAGAAACAGAAGGCGGGAGAAGGAGGAGGGAGAAGGCAGCAGGGAGGAGGAGGTATGAGCAGGAGAGAGCAGGAGAAGGAGGCAGGGAGGAGGAGGTATAAGCAGGAGAAAGCAGGAGAAGGCAGGCCAAAGCAGGCCAAAGCAGGCCAAAGCGGCAGGGAGGAGGAGGTATAAAAAGGAGAAAGCAGGAGAGCAGGACAAAACAGGAGGAGGCAGGGAGGAGGAAGTATAAGCAGGCCAAAGCAGGACAAAGCAGGCCAAAGAGGCAGGGAGGAGGAGGTATAAGCTGGACAAAGCTGGACAAACCGGCAGGTAGGAGGAGGTGAAAGCAGGAGAAAGCAGGAGAAAGCGGCAGGGAGGAGCAGGAGCAAGCAGGAGGTAGAGGCAGGAGGTAGAGGCATAAGCAGGCCAAAGCAGGCGAAAGAGGCAGAGAGGAGGATGTATAAGCAGGACAAAGCAGGACAAAGCAGGACAAAGCAGGACAAAGCGGCAGGTAGGAGGAGGTATAAGCAGGAGAAAGCAGGAGAAAGCAGGTCAAAGAGGCAGGGAGGAGGATGTATAAGCAGGTGAAAGACGCAGGACAAAGCAGGACAAAGCAGGAGAAAGCAGCAGGGAGAAAGCAGGAGAGAGCAGCAGGTAGAAGCAGGGGATAGAGGCAGGAGGAGGAGGTATAAGCAGGAGAAAGCAGGCCAAAGAGGCAGGGAGGAGCAGGAGAGAGCAGCAGGAGAGAGCAGGAGAAAGAGGCAGGGAAGAGGAGGTATAAGCAGGCCAAAGCAGGCGGTAGAAGCAGGACATTTATTTGGTAAGATACTCTTGTTATTTGTGAAGTAATTTCTTCTTCTACGGTATTGTTCCTAGTCAAAACTTCTGCGTCAGGTTATAGAACTGGAAAAAGTCCGCTTTGTCACGGATACGCTGTCTAAAGGTGACGCTAAATTTGTGGTAAGAGCGTTTTTGGTGGTGAAGGATGTCGTGGGGGGATTACTTTTCCTGACAGAAGCTAGGATGAATACAGTATCTATTGCTTGGACTGCTGGAATTGGGGGTGTGGGTGGTGTGTGTCTGGTTTTTTTTTTTAAATTCTCCCCCTTGCACTGCCTAAAAACTTCCTGCAGTTAATGCTTAGGGAACACTTTATGGTAAGATTTCAGGAATAAAAAGTGTACAGGTACCTGTGTAGTTCTTGAACCCTGCTGACATAACCTTCATCATATAACGGCAATTGTGTCTATATTGCTGGATGTTTCCTGGAACCTCAGCACACCGTCACTTCTTCAGTTGCACTAGTGACTGCTTATATAATTGTGTCATCAGGATCTTGTTAACGTTTACCTTTGATCTCAGACCTACGTTTGCCTGATTTTGTCTAATACGCAATACACTTTTGTCTCCTGCTGTGTCAGTTTTGCTGCAGAACAGATTTAATGGATAAGGTACTAGACTTAGGATACAATGGGGATTATGTGGGATGCCTAAAGCAAGTAATGAATTACAGAAACATTACTTTTCTTAGATCCCGTGCTAACGGTGCAGTTGTTTGTTTTTTTTTCCTTTTCTTAACCTGCTCGTATTTGTGCATACTGAAAAACCTGATAAGAATTAGGACAGGGAAACGAGGAGTCCTGTGATCCGCCCTGGCGTAATAAAAATTTAAGAAGCAGTTATATGCTGCAGTGTGTGGAATGAGAATCGCCAGCTGTATGTGACATGAATTCTGTTTTTATTACAAAGCTGAACAGTATATATACATTTCAGCGTGAGAAGTTCTTAGTTGTTTTCTCAGCCTTTCATGATCCCTCAATACATTTTGTCAGGTTCGACAGCTTGCTTATTCTTACCAGGGGAGAAAAGGAAGCCTGCTTATCTGCTTCAAATCCTGTGCCGATCAATACTTTTCAGCATCTGGTTTTTCAGTTTCTCGTGGGATCTCGGTGGCCTCTCGCTCTGCAACTCCACTTTTTTTTTTTTTTTTTTTTTTTTTTTTTTTTTTTTTTTTTTGAGTTTTAGAGTTTTAAATAGGGATTTTAATTGCACAAATCTGATTTTCCATTTTTACATATGAAATCGTTTTTAAAAAGCTTCTGCTTTTGAAGGGGACTAAGTCGTATTAGTATTTGACATTCCTCCTCTCCAAGAAAAGTCTCCAGAGTGTGAAAGTTTGAACATCTATGAATCTGCACGAAAAGCCAAGGTACTGTATTGTTCAATGAAACTGGGGGTTTCCTCCCCAACATAATGCAAGCCAAATAAAAGTACTCTCCTGTCAGTAATGATCACCTCAATTAGCCATCCCTAGAAAGTTCTAATCCAGAAAGCGTGGACCCTTGAAGGTAATTTCTACATTAATGAGCACAATTACACACAAAAAGAAAAAATTTAGAACACAATTGCATATAAATGACTCATTCATTTACCATTGTCTTCAATATAAACTGAACATACTCTATAACTACCAAAATGCCAAATGAAAGCCACCTTAGGCAGCAATTTCACAGACATTCAGATTGGTATTTTTCAATACAAGGAGCCACTAAGAAACGTGATCCGTGGAAAAATGATGGGTTGTGTAAAACTTCAAGTTGATTTGCGATATATCCTGTTGATCCTCTACCTGCAAAATGCAGAAACTACCCCTTCTACCAGTGTAAATTACTACGGTAAGACCGGCACAGAAAGCAGCACGAAGAAATCCAGCTTGCAAGATAAGGCTGTTGAAAAACAAGAAAAACAAGTTTTTTCCACTAAAGTGTCAGTACAGATTTTAACCAGGTGAATGCCCGCAAATACTTGGCAGCTCCCTCCTCACTCCCGTCCTCAGTTCTCCTTCTGCAGCTGCAAGGGCGCATAGCTCTCTTGGGCTGTATCTAAAGAGCCCACGATCTCGTCGGAGAGACCTCCTTCCGGTCGCTCGTCGACCTCTGTTTTCTCCCTGAACGCACACCACAGCAACAGCCCCGTGCACAGCACGGTAAGAGGTAGCACCTTCACTGATGGCCTCTCGTGGTCGCACCCCATCGACTGGCTCACGCTCCAGAACCGCGGACTGGCCTTGCTGCCCGAGAAGGGAATGGGCCTCCCGCCCTCCGGATCCGCGCCCTCCGCGTCCCGCCGTCGCGCCAGCCCCCGGCAGGGCCCGGGTAGACGCAGGGCACGCCGCGCCCTGTAAAGACACGCGCGTGAGCGGCGCGAGGCGCGTACGCGGCGTCCCGGCACCGTCCTCAGCGCCAGCGGCCCCGGCCCGGCCCCGGCCCGGCCCTCTCCTCACCGCCAGCGGCCGAGGGCCCCGATCATCCCGCACCACCCTTGAGCAGGAGCGGAAACGGAAGTGCGAGGGCCCCCGCGGGCTGGGCCGCAGCTGCAGCCGTGGGGGCAAGGCCGAAAGTACCCCGGAATAGGGGGGTCGCGAACCGCACAACGGGAGGCGGCAGAGTTGGCGCAGGTGGCGTTCTCGGCGTTCACCGACTACTACATTGATGTTTCCACAGTTCGTGTTGGAAGAGTCCATTTTATTCCGTATTTCGCACGGAGAATTGCCACAGGTATTCCCTTAACACAACCATGGTTTTCTAACAATTCGGTGATTTCATTGCACCTTCCTTTCTGTCAGATCCTGAACAACTTTCATTTAACCTGACAGCCAAAGACGACATCAGCCTTGAACACGGGTGGGTGGAGTGGTGTGTTCTGCACTGCTGTGGAAGAAAACGTTTCTTTTTCTGCTAAAGCGTGCACAGAAAACTTTTTAGCATATAGATGAAATAACGCGTCCTGAATATTGTATTTAGTACCTTTCTTACAGCACCGCTCTTGAGCTGTTTTGTATTTACTCCGTTACCACATTTGATCGATAGAGATAGCAAAAGCTGGGACTAGACACACAGAATGTGTAAATTTGTGCCACGCGCCGGAAGGAAGTGTTACAAATATTCTCAGAAACTAGCCGACTGTTCTCATAATGGTGTGTCCTTGCTCTACTACTTTCCGTTTGCTTTAGGGCAGAAATTCAAAAAGTCAAGAATACTCACAAGAAGGTAAATCATCTTTGTGGCATAATACATATTTAATTTAGATTCTGTACCACCCAAGCTTCTTCATACGGTGTAATTCCAAATTCCTGTATCGCCATGCAGGTGCTCATCATGCTTTGACCCGTTAAGAACTGATGCCACTGCAGTTGCCGGTTGGTGACTTACATACTCAACACTGGTATTTCCAGCTGTAAAATTTGTTTTTTTAATAAGACATCAGTTATCTTTGCTTTTAAACATCAAAACATTTTTGTCACAGAATTCACTAAATAGTTTTGAAATAAGTCATCTAGAGTAAACTGAATTCTGCTTTTGATTATGCAGTGCTAATCTGCAATAATGAAAAGAACTACTGCAATAATGAAAAGAACTACTGCAATAATGAAATAACTACCAAACAGGCAGAAATAGTGTGCAAATTACATAGTGTGTAGTTTAAATGCATAGAACATGTTCTACAAAAATTTTTATATGAGATTCTTCCTAGAAAACAGTTTCTCAAAGCAAAAAGAAAAAAAGTAAGTAAGTCACTCATTTTAAGATAATTTAATTAGCTCAAAGGTTCTTTGTTTTGTTGAAGTGCCAGTGCTGAACATAAAATCTGTAAAAGAAAATACATGTATTTATGTACATAACATGCATTTCAGGAAACTAAATTCTCCTTTGACAAACAGTTCATGTAGTAAAGGGCATGATGGTCTGGAAGGAATGAGGGAAAACAAACAAACAGAAAACCACTCAAAAACCAAACTGCAAACCCCTCTGAAAAAGCCCCACAAAAACTTGTCCAGAATTAATCCAGATAAGCCGTGCTTCTTCGCGGCCTGTACCGGTCTTTCATTCTAAAATCTGCGTATGGTATGGTACTTACCTAACAGAAATCAAAGAAAGGGGAGAAAGAAACAGGCGACTTCAAAAAGGGAAAAAAATAATTCAAAAAGATACAGAGAAAACTTAAAGTGTTATGAAAGAAATCAGGCCTTGTGGTCAATATACAGAACGTGGAAGATACATTTGTGCTACTAATGATGCAATAAAAATTTCCTTTTAAACTGGGACCTTAAGGCCTGGAGACAAACTTCAGGTACAACAGCAGTCAAAATTTTTCTATAAAGCTAAAATTTCAAGTCACCAACAGACTTTTTGAGGACAAAATAAGTCTTTGTGTTCAGGAATCAAAACCCAAGTATTTATTAAAAACCTCGCCTACTGAATTTTACCTCCATATATGCCAGATTTTTTAATTGTTGCTGCAACTGAAAAAAGCGTCGGGGCATCCACATTCTGAGCAGATGGCAACGGAAAGAATGAGACCAAAAAAAAACTCACCGGAATTTCCTTTGTATGCGACACCACGCTGCCCTAATAAAACTCTAAGTTTTCTTATTTCTTCAGAAAGTCGCTTGTATTCCTAAGAAGGAAAATACATTTAAAATAGTTCTCCCACTTTTCAAATGCGTACCTAAATTGGGAGTTCATAAGAAAAAAATGCCTCTGCGCACAGCTTAAAACTTTTGGCTTTAAAGGTCTTACAGATAAACTGCTTGCTCCAAGAACACTGTGCAAATTAAACAAAAACATACGTGTCTGTGTTGCCAAAAGTGGAGCCATCTTTTTTCAAGCCCAAGAGTAAAAATTAGGAATGCTTTCTGTAATTATTTTCAATCTGTCCTCTAACTAATATATTATCATAGAACAAAATCCTAGATTAGCTTCAGGACTACCCTTATTTTATTTTATTATTATCATAATGCTGCAATCTGGAAATTTGACACGCTCTCAACTCTTGACCTAGGAACTTCATGTTCTTGCTCTCAGAAGTTTCTGTTAACTGTCAGAGAGAGATATTGCTTAGTACTTTTGAGACTCAAACCGTATACCTGAAATCTCAGAGAAGCCCCAATTTTTTGTTATGTTTTATTGTTTACATGAATATTGACAGACCAAAAGTATACCTATTTAAGAGTCTGGTTACCAAAACAGCCAATTTATGGCAACTAAGCTATGAGGGAGCCAGAGAAAAACATACAAATTATTACATACTGTATTGTTAATGAGTGAAAAAAAATTTACAAAACTATTCCAGCTCCTATCAAATCAAAATGGTGATCTTTATATTAAAGTATATTCACCTTATCCATGGTTTTATTTGGTTATATTCCTTAATTACCACACATTGGTTTTGTGGTTTTGTCTTTGCTACAGTTTTCAAATAAAAAAACAACAGCAACTTCTTCTCTGCATTATAATGAATGAATTCCCTTCCATGCTCTTTTTCTCATGTTCAGGTGGAATTCTTTTAGGCTGAGAGCACCTTCTAGCTCTATTGTCCCCATTCCAATTCTGTCGAAGAACTGTTTGTGGACACGAGTCATTCAGAAATGAACACAGCCATTCTGCCTTTTGCTTGTGCAACAGCCAATGCATTCTTAGGTAAGTCTGGGTAATTATGCAGAGAGAAGTGTCAACATTGTCCAGTTGTTTACACGTTTATCTTCCCTAGTAATTCTTTCCTATCTCCAGGCTGATATTCCCCAGGAAGAGAACCTACGAGGTGTTCATAACCCAGGCGCGTACACTAATTCCTTCATACCCCCATCTTCTTACTGGGCATTCGTTTTTGTTGGTTCATTTTTGACTTAGGGGCTAGAATAAAGACACCAAATCACACTGTATGCAGGCCGTTACATATTGAAACCGGAAAAGATAACCGCTTGAACAGATTCAACTGAATACTCTCCTACTGATAGTGTCATACAGTAAAATGCTGGCAATTTAATTCCACATCGTAGATACTATGCTTCATACCTTACTGCACTTTTCCACTGTTTCAAATTCCAGTGTTATTTTCTCACTCTGTTTTTCAACTTCGTTTTCTTCTGTTGCTTTTAGAAGTCCTGCTTCCTCAAAAATCTGCTTCAGTATTTTTTTGTAACCCTAAAAAAGAAAGTTTCCAAAAGGTGATAGATTAATTTATTCAACTCACATTTCTGCTCGTAATTTGCGTTGACCATTCCAAGTCCTCAAGCTTCATTACCGGTTCATATAGCAGTTACAGAACACAAAAATTACTATTTGCCAACTGCAGAATAAATACATCTACTTCAAAAGGAGAGACTACTGAAGCCAGGCTATTTGACAGTAATTGTTTTTTTTTAACAAATAGAGTTGGAAAAAATTAATAAACCTGGTCAGTTATTAGTTCATCATACAGAAGCTGCTCTGCTTCATCCCACTTCCTTTGCAGTGCTTCAGTCAGAGTTGGATAAACTGAAAAATGGAAGGCAAACCATGTAAAAACCAACAGTACTGTCCTGCATAAGTTAAGTCCTCCTCTAGTATCATGCAGGCATTATTTGTTTTAAGAACTCAATGTTTCCATACAGTACATAGTCTCCACTGCTTTCGAGAGCCGGGGTTATGCTTACGTTGCACTGTGCATGTTTAAAGTTTCTGGAGAAAGACCAGAAATTTTTCTGATTTCCAGCTACAAGACCTCATATTCCTTTGCTCAGTGTAATTCTAACTGAGCTTTTTTGTAATGCAAGTAAACAGGCAGATACTACAGGGCTTATTCCTACAGTCAAGGAAAAAAAGAAGAAAAAAAAAATAATCCGCTGGGTCTGCACTAGTAATGACAATTTATTTGACAAATACCTATGGGTTATAATGACTGAGATTTAAAATACACCTCATATGATGTGTTACATTTAATACTCATTTATATTAAGGTGCAAACTCAACCTAAAACTATACACTCTGAGGAGAGTGTAATATGCCAGCTGTTCCACAAAATATTTTTCTAAATCTTACCTAAAAGTGAGTGGGGATGGCACACAAGAGGAGTCTCAAATGTCAGAGAGTAAACACAAGTACTTGGCTCAGACACATAAGCCAATTTATTGCTCTTCCCACAAACAAGATGAACCTAAACATCAGTAAAAACAAAGATGAGCAAAAAAATGTGTACATGAAACAAAACCAACACTGACCATCAATTTGCTGTGTTCCAATGCTAGTAGATGCATTTCCATACATACTGTCGTGTCGAAGCTTCTGGTGGTTTTTTTTTTTCCCCGCAGGAAAAGAATCATAGCAGGCGCATTGTCCAAATATTTTATCAAATGTGAAAATTGTTTTCTCTAATGGGAAATGATTCTTCACACCTACCATTGTTCCTTGGCCTTCTATGCACCTATTTCCAGCAAGAATTAAAGTAAAAAGGAGGGTGGAGAGGGAGATCCTTTAGAAAATCATCTAACATAAGCACAATTTTCTTAAATTTTATTTCTGACCAATGTGCTAATTAGAGAATAGAAGACACATTTGGACTGCAGAAAATTGTTTTCTTCTTTACTTTTGCAGCACCAATATTTTCTGTCTTCAAAGTGAAATGCCAGTAAAATATTTCAATCACAATATCAAAGGTCAAACAAGAATATTAATTCTTTCTGCAGCTTATATGGGAAATAAAGATGTTAACCAGGCACCTCCATTACAGTATAACATTTTCACTTTGGCCAGGATATGGCAACCAAATTGGCAGCTAATCACAAGAGATTCAAGGAGGCAAAGTCCCGGGCACTGCACTTGGCTCACGACAAACCCGTGCACTGCTCCGGGCATGGGCAAGAATAGCTGGAAAGCTGCCCGGTGGAAAAAGACCTGGGGATGCCTGTTGACAGGTGCTGCTCATTCAGGCTTGCGTGCCACACCCTTCCATAGTTCCACTGCCCTTCTCTGGACGTGCTGCATTGCCTCCGTGTCTATCTTGAAATGCCTCTAGTGCTCATTCTGACACTGTGCTTGGCTTCTCAGCATGCTGTTGTTAACTGCCTAATTCTTTTCCCTCCTTTTTCCTGGATGTTCTTCATAGGCTGGCATCTCGAATTCAACAAGAGCTCTTTTTCTTTTTTTGCCTGACACAAATTACAGAGCACTGTGTATTTCTACAGTAGAAAGAAAAAAAAGAGTTGTAAGTAACCAATGAGAAAACATAAGTAAATGTCTTCAAAATTTTATCCTGAATCTAGCTTTGCTCCTCCATTCATTCATGTAGTTCCTGCAGGAATTCATCTTTATGTTTTCTATCACAGCTTAAATGATCACTTCTTCAGGGTAGTCAGTCAGCCTGTAGTCTCACCAGTCTATGTAGAGTCATGCTGTCTGAATTAGCATAGTCTAAGTTACTCTACCTTTGTCTGTCTGCTCTTAGTTTCACAGGAGTCTCCTTCCCTCATCCACATTCCAACAAATGTGTTGTTGTCAATTTCCCATTCATGCCAGATTCTGAAAGAAAGAGAACACTATTTTAAGTTACTGGAAAGAAAAAGATGAACCCTCAGGAAGAAAACCAAGAATACCCTTATACCGTGTTCAATTTAAGTGTATATACTTCATTTTTGTCATATTAGTATTTCCATTTCCTACAGCCAACACCTTGGAAGCAGTGTAGTTTTTTATCCCCGTTGCTATATAGGGCATGTCAATACCACTTTTTGAGAGCACAGTTTTGGATCAAGTTTCAGTTTGCAAACCGCTTGCACTTAGAAATCTGTGTTTTAAGTACAGTAAAGTACATCTTACAGATCAATCCCATAGCTTATAGATCAATTCCACCACAAATTCCACGAGGCTAAGTACCCTGTGCAACTCTGTCTGCAGGATTTGTAGTGCTGGTGAGAGCACCTACAAAAACTAGTCTACTACTGCTAGTCCTAAAGCAAACGGTACCCTCGGCATGGTGATGTAGCAGTTTCCTCATGTAATGGCTTACCATTTTGCACATGGGAAAAAAGAGACATCTATATACAAAATACTTAGAACAGCAATGTTCTGGTTTATACATAGATTTATTTTAGGTATTATGATTTGGGGGTATTATGATCCAGCATCTGTAAATACTTTGGGATACTTTTCTGGAGGGTCTACATGGAGCGTTTGACAACTTTTTATAATATTTAACAACCATTAAGCATAAAGCACTCTTCATTTTGTAATTTTTGTATTTAAGTCAAACTGAAAATAGTTAACAGACATGAAATCTGTGCTAATATAAGCTGTAGTTAGAACATTATTGAATTTCTCACATGAACATCTCACACTTGCAGTTGACATTGGTTATTAATCAGTCTCCAGCTAAAACAGGAAGTTAGTATTTATCAACAAAAAAAAATCAGAATTTTTCAAGACAGGGTATTCATATATATAATGCCTTGGGAACTTCCATCACCTAAGCTGACCAACAGAAGAATCTTAATTTTAAAACTGCCTCATTTTTACAATTTATGAAATGGCCTGCTAACAACATAGCTAAAACTTAAAAGGTCTAAATGCCTCACCCTAAAATCCCACTATAGGCATTCCATCGAAAAGTCTGCTCATGCTGAGTCACATTATGGAAAGGACAAAACTCATACTTGTACCTTAAAAGGAGGGAAAAGAAAAAGAAAATAACAAATGTTTCAGAACGGAATAAAAAAACTAGTTAATTCCTAGTAAGTATATAGAAACAAATATCCAAATCCATTACTCACGTGGATTCCACAAAACTGAAACACTTGCCAGCAAGCCTAAAGAGATGTGCAGGGCCTAAAAACATCACAGCGTGACATAAAGGAAAAATAATGTTTTGGTTAAATTTAGGCAAGCTACTGTGGTGACAAAAGTGCAAGGAGCATGTGACCAGTTTAGTTTTCTGCTGTACGTAAGGAAACTTCTACCTTCCATATGGATTACTGTTTTAAGTTCGCACTAGCGCTATACCGGTTTGCATCACGATCTTTAATGCTTTTCATCCTTGCTACCCAGTGAAACAGATAAGCCTCTGGCTACAACAAAAGTAAGAAACCTGTGTCAAAATAAATATTTGGAGGCCAGGTCCATAAAAGGAATCATCAGTGCAGATCCTGCCAAAATCCACCACTGAAATCACTGAAACTCTTGCTTGGCAGCTGTCTGTCTCCATTCATCTAAACTCTGCAAGTTTATACTAGTAAAGCCCATTTGTTCAGAACATGGACAGCACTGCATATGTAAGTTTCACTGAGATTCTCAAACTGGATATTCTTTTTCACCATTTGCCTTCATGATCTGATCCAGGTAGTATTCCACAAGAGAAACCTTTTGCTGTCAGACAGGTCAGCAATTGCAGTTCTGCTCTTGTAGTATTGACTATTGCAGGCTTTTTGTCAAAGGAATCCAAGACAGGTAACTCATCTTGTTAAAAAGAGGGCAAAAAGTTCTGAACTGCGTGCTAGAGGAGTATTTCAGTGTCCCTTGTATATGGAAATTTTCCTTGGAATTACTAAATATTTACGAGGAAAGAAGAAAAGATATTACAAAGCTTGTAAAGTAACACCCCGTCCTGGATTCTCACTCCCCGCTGTCAGGATTGCGCAGGTACTTTTTCCAAGTATCCAGGCAAGTGATCCTACAAACAAAGGTCAGACTACTGGAATCATGCCCTCCAGAATGCCTTAACTGGGATACAGGCAGGTTCTCTTTCCAAAGTGTTTTTCTGACTGTATGATCTTGCATTTCATTCTAGGGGTAAGTTTGGCCAAAGGGTTTGTTCCTCTGCTACGTGAAATCTGTGCCCTATCGATTAAGATGCTCTCCCCACGGACGAAAAAAAGCAAATGTCAATGTCCATAAAGAACTGCATTAAACTCGTGCCTCCCTTTCCTGGACAGATGCTCTAGAATAGAAATTAACAGAACTATTACCCCAACTGTCTTGTAGAAGAAAAGAACAAGTACAGTTTCTGTGCTATAGAAATAATTGTGCAAGGCAGGGTTCCATGCCCTAGATTGGTGTTCCATGTACACTCCCAATTTTTGGCTACATGTAAGATCACGCAACAAAGAAAGAAGGATTTCTGGCATGCTGTCCTTTTTTCCTGCTACTTTTGGCATCTTCCCATTCAGCATTCTATTCCTAATCCCATTTCCAACTATTTCAGTTTTCACATGAGGTACATGCAGAATTATACACTCAATTTGAGTTTATGAAACATAACAAAAACCATTAAGCATAACCATTCAGTGTCACTGTACCAAAATGCGTTTCTTGAATCTGAATAAGGTTAAGTTTGTGCCTAAGGATAGCAGAGAGAGAAGAGTCGCTCCCTTTTGCTTAGTCTTTGCCTTCAGTGTTTACCTGCTCTCCTCCATAGATGGCCTAGAATTTTTTACCTTCCTGTTTATTTTGCTTAAGTGGTGTATTTATGTTGCAACACCTAGTCTGTGTGTGAAACTGAGCCACTCTGACTGGTTCCAAGACTACTCTTGGCACTTTTTTTTAAACTGTTTTTGGGTATTAAGTACTATCAGATGATGGGATGACTTTTATATGTCAAGAAGAAATAAGTGTTTACTGTGGGTCAAAAGGATCTCTGACAGGCTAAAAAAACACAGAATAAAACATATGGATATTACTGGCACAAAAACAATATAAAAATACATAAAATAAAAATATATAAAACCAGCTCTGGGACGTGGAACCACCAGCAAAGTTATTCTAGGTTATGTTATTCTAAGATATCTAGAAGTTATTCTAAGTAAACCCTTCAGGAGCACAGTAAAATGTATTCGCCCATGGTTATTTTCCATGATGCTTATAAAATCACACACAAAATTAGGTTTTGTGTCCATACAGTCGAAATAGACTTACTTGCTTTGCAAACAACTGTTGCTAAATGATGAAAACTGTACAAAAGAGAAAGTAACGCTTGCATATACCTGATACTGCAGACGGGGACATCTTTGGCAGGAGCCTATTTGTTTGAGGCAAGAATGGGTTATTCAACCTTTCAAAAGAAGGAGAGTTAAAGGTTTAAGGCTGAGTTATGCATCTGGCCGTGTATACATCCTCCCCTACCTGTGTGTCCCAACAGTGGCGGCCGCAGCCCGCGGGCGAACCGCGGGGTCTGCAGCAGCGCCCCGGCCCGGCGCCCCATCCCCGGAGGATGAAACGGGCTGGAGCGGGCACAGCGGCAGAAGGAACCGAGCCCGCCGAGTGCGGGTGGATCGCGGGACACCGCGAGTGGGCGGCCACATACCCGAACGTATTCGGCTCCTCCACGATCTTCATCTTC
Source organism: Pardalotus punctatus (assembly GCA_013400915.1). NCBI lineage: Eukaryota > Metazoa > Chordata > Aves > Passeriformes > Pardalotidae > Pardalotus > Pardalotus punctatus. Next base: position 13,443 of record VZTX01011282.1, read on the forward strand.
CCCGCCGAGGCAAAGAGACCTGCGAGGAGAGAGCAGTTGGCCGCGGCGGACGGACTGAGCCTCCGGCGCGCCCGCGACCCCCTCACTCACCCAGCGCCGCACTCAGCGCCGCCAGTAGCAGCCGGGCCGCCATCGCCTCTTCCGCGGGAAGCGGAAGTGGGCGACGCCGCCGGGGCGGAATCTGCGCCGAGCGTGGCCATGGAGCGCGGCCGGCGCGGGAACCGGCGCGGCGGCCGGCGCGGTGGTCGCAGCCTCGAGGCTTTCGCGGCGGAAGCGGAGGCGGCGCTGAGAGGTGCGTGAGGCGCCGCGGGACGCGGGCCGGGGCAGGCGGGTCCTGCCGGGCTGTGCCGCGTCGCCGCTGGGCACTGATGTACGACTGCCATTTTCAGCTTGCCTGGAGGGCGAGGGGTCCGCGGATGGGGGCGCTCGTGAGGCCAAGTTCCCCTGCCCACTTGCCATGTGGGAGCTCGGACACTGCGATCCCAAGAAATGCACCGGGAGAAAACTGGCCCGGAAAGGATTGCTGCGAACCCTGCGCCTCCGCCAAAGATTCCCGGGCGTCGTCCTCAGTCCGCTGGCCACGGAGTATGTGTCTCCAGCTGACAGGTGCGGCCCCGGTGCCTGTTGGCAAAACGCGGGGGTGGGGGCAGGCCGCAGACTGAGGGAGAGCGCTTGGTTCAAATGCTGGGGTGATGCTGTGTTAGGGAGAGCGTTTTAACCACTGATTTATGGCCAGAACTCTGATACGGAATAAAATTGACCTTTCTATTACATTACACTGATTCATGAACATGAGAAATAGAGCCGTTTTATTGCATCAGCTTAACATTTTTACGCAGCTGGTGTCAGATGAGAAAGTCATCTGTAGATCCCAATGAAAAATCAAGGTGCAGGTCTCGTAGGTTAATTTGTTCGGAGCACGGGCCTGTAGCTACTGTATCTTTCAGTACGCCATATTTAAGTAGTCCAGTTAGGCAACACGATCTGTTAACTAGAAAAACCTTTTGGGGGAAATGAGAATTTTCTTCAAATGAGCATGCAGAATTTTTATATAGATGAACTTACTCAGAGAAAAGATTTTTCTTTAGAAGCTAGCAGAGAACCTAAATCTGAGCTTTGGTGTACTTTAAGAATGTGACCATTATTATTAACTGCAACTTCTCTGTCACATTTTTAAACCTAGAATTATTCACATTTCATTTTGAAACATGGATAAACCTCTTTTTTTTGCCATTTGCATGTTTGGAGGAAAACCATGCTACTATTCTTTCTCATTGCATCTCTATTTTAGGTTATTGTAAAGAATATGGGTTTTGATTGACAAAAGCAGGGGTTGTATGAAAGTTTGTTGCCAGTACATAGCAGCAATTGGAATTCTCACTTCATCAGTATAATGGTGACAATTTTTCAAACACAGTGGCATTTCTTTTTTTCCAGGCATGTCATTGCTCAGAGTGGAATTGCAGTCATAGATTGCTCGTGGGCCAAATTAGAAGAAACTCCCTTCAAGAGAATGAGAGGGAGTCATCTGCGGTTGCTGCCTTACTTGGTGGCTGCAAATCCTGTAAACTATGGTCGGCCGTGCAAGCTGTCCTGCGTGGAAGCTTTCGCTGCCGCATTTTGCATTGTCGGTAGGCTCAATCTGTCTGATATGAAGTATGTTGCTAGCAATTCTTACATCCTTAATAAATCAGAAGAGATGGTCTGTGACAAAATAGACTGTAATGCTGTCACACTGGTCATCGCTTTGTGGAGTTTGGGATCAGATTGTCTAGCTTTCTTCCAAATGCTTGTATTGGTGGCACTGAGGTATCGGTAGAGTATTCATGTCAGCTACTAAACAGGACACAAATTGATAATCTTCATTTTGTCTGGATGGTGTGTAATGTTAGAAAAACCGTTAAAGAAAGAGAAGACAGAACACAAATCCTTAGGGCACCTTTGCCTTAATGAGAGGTAGCAGCTGGCTGTTAATAGGACGAGGTCTGGGTAAGAACAAAAGAAATTGCCCCCTCTCATGATGTTTTGCACACTCATCACAGAACTTTGACAACTGAAGAGTAATGCTCTACTGTACTGCAGACAAATCTTACCTTCTGAAAATACTGTATGTACAATTAGTCTTGTACTGAAGGACTGTGGTACCTAGAGCTTGAATCACTCATTACCTGTACAAAATATTTTTATGTAACACTAAAAGGCTATGAACTGTTTTTGGATTCAGTTCCATGTTTCAAGTGTAACTGAAATTTGAAAATACTTGTAGTCTTTCCAAAAGTTTTAATCCCCGAACACTGAGAAAAACAATGGCAAACACCTCTCTATTGTAGTAATATATAGGCATGTACTGAACTAGAAACGTGTAAACTGAGTGAAATCCCACACTAAAGAAGAAAACTGATCGTTTATTTTCTGTTTTAGGATTCCCAGATCTAGCCACCATTCTTCTAAGGAAATTTAAATGGGGAAAGACATTTATTGACCTGAACAAAAATCTCTTGGAAAAATATGCAGCCTGTCATTGCCAGGACGATGTGCTAAGCATTGAGAAGGACTTTTTAGCCAGCATCCAAGAAATAAAAGACGAAGAAATAGGTAAGAGAAAATCGCACAGACACTACATGCCCTTTTTCTAACTAACCTTTACAGTCTTTTCCTCACATCTCATGAAAATATTAGCAACGTGGAAGGTAAGTGCTGTGCCGATATGCGTTGTTCTGTCTTTATACTGTACTAAGGAAGTGTGCCCATTTGCCCATTTGTTTTTTTTTCAACTAAAATAGGTGAAAATTACTAAAGCCATTTAATGCATAGAGTAGTGCATTCAGAGCTGAACTGTGAAGCAGCTACCCTTATTCACCTAACCAAACTGGAAAACTTAGGAACAAAAAGAAAATACGATGCTTCCTTGTTTTATATACAGATGTTAAAAGCAGAGCATGAGTAAAAAGACTAGTAATTGAGAAGGAACTATGGGAGAAATACAGGCTTGCAGTCAGACAGCAAGTTAGTTATACATAAACCTCAGAAGGACCTTTAATGGACATATTTATATAGTCCCCAATCAAGATGCTTAAAAGCAGACCTCTAAAGATAATTAAAATCATTTGCGATACATGCAAGTAGTTCATTCCCAAAATCTTCCGGTAGTTTACTGGAATCCAATATTGGAATCCCAGGCTGTATTCACAGGTGAGCGCTTGGTCTCATTCAAGACAGCACAAAGGCAGGCAAATAATCAAGAACGTATGAAAAGAGATTACGCTAATTAACATTTTCTTTTCACAATGATTAAGCCCTGTAAATTAGGCCAGGGGCTCGTACTGTAAGGCAGCCCATAGCCTGTAGTTGCTTTAAACTTTGATCTCTTTGCCATGATACTGAGTTAAACCATCCTCTTGATTGGTAGAAGCCTAACTAGTAACAGTAAACCGAAGACAGCTCTTAAGGGGTAACACGACTATGCCAATTACAGCAAAGTTCCACCTATGATCCTATGTATTTTCTGGCTGAACTGCAGAACCAATGCTATCATGCCTTTTTTGACTTTCCTGAGGCAACAGCTCTTCCCAGCTACCTCAGCCAAAGTAAGCCCACCCCCACCCTTACTCAGCAAGAGCTAAACCGGGACAGGTCTAATTCATTTCTCAGTGGACATCAGCTAACTAGATAGCCCTTTTAGAACTTAATCATTCAGAGACTATCCATGTTTTCTTACCAAAAGCCTTAGAAACCTGCTTATAGATTCTGCCTTTAAAGAGCTACTGAACACCTTGCAGGGGAGGCGAGGGAAAATAGTGAAAAGCCTAGAATGGGCAGGCAGGACTTGGGTTATTTTCTCACCTCCCCTGGTTTCTAATCAAACAACTGTGATAAATTTATAAGAAATTTGAACCAGTCCTTCTGTGCCTTCCCCTCCCTGCCAATAATCTATGAAAATGAAGGCAGACAATTAGAAAAAAGCTTTTTTCATCACCTGCAATTTTTCCTTCTTTTTCCAGATCCATTTGACATTGACTTAGAAAAAGAATTTTCTAATCCCAACAGGCCAGTCAATTTCTCAGGGTAATGAAATTTATTTTAAATATTCATTTTTCATACTATAATTTATTGTGCTTTTATAATCATGAAAAATGTTTCTAGTCTAGCACAAAGCAAGGAAGACTCTGAGGAGGACAGTGTGAGCAATCCAGATGATGCCACTGAAAGCAGCGAAAGCACTGATGAGAGCAGTCCAGAAGAAATAAAAATACCACAAGGAATAAAAATCCCCACTAATCCCGAAGAGTTGTAACATCTTGTATAAAGAAGTTTTCTTGTGAACACTTGAGTGTGTCTTGTTCACCTATAACTTGGTGCTTAGCAAACCTCAGTCTCTATGCAGGTTTGTAAATCTTTTTATACACGAGGGCTCTAGGTTATTTAATTTTTAGGTAAGTACGGAATGTTAACATTATTTTGCAAGGAGCTTGAATCTTAATTACAAGTTAAAAAATAAACAACCCTGTATTCTAATCAGAGTGTCTGGAAAGTTGTTTATAGGGATTATTTTTAACATAGTATATTAGGTAAACTTTCGTAACTTCTGGTCTGTATTTCAACAGGAAAGCATGACTGAGCTCTTGCTGCCTTCATGGTACCTACCACATAAGAAGTCTCTGACTTTTTGCATGCTTGAACCTCACCATATGTATTTCAATTACTTGATCTATTTACAGTAAACTGATTGCCTAAGCTTAAAAGGGAAAAAAATGCTTCCTGGAATTGCTTTTACATCTCAGCATGTCTTTTCAGGAACTTTAATTGCTCATTTTATTTACTCTGATACAGTCCTAAGCGACACGCAGTGTTTCGGGACTTCATATTCAGAACTGTACTGTGAAATTTCAGATCACAGGTTCATCAGTGCTATCTCTGTGTATTCTTATCACACAAAGTGGCACTGTACGAAGTCAGAAATACACACCATCTGGCCCTTAAAGGTTTGTGTCAAACTCACACCAGCACTAGTATCTTAGGTCACTTTTCCATATGCGTGCCAGTTTGTACAGTGAAAATGAGCTGTCAGCTGTTGTTTTCTGTATATTTAAATAGAATACTCTTTGGAGTTCCAAGCACCCAGCTGAAACCTAAACTGTAGCAGCCCTTCAGTAGAACTGGAGATACCAAGGAAAATTTGTAGATTCACCTTCACAAATCAAAGTTCTTCAAGTCAAGAGGAGAAAGTCCTGTGACCGTCTACTACTAGAAGGGAGTAAATGTTAGCCCTACTAGAGCTACAGCTGGGAGTAACAGCAGCAGTTTGAGTGGTACAAATACGCAATTTCCCTTTGATTCAGTTTCTCAATAACTTTCCCACCCATGTGATATCTTTCCCAAATGTGCTGTTTCAGCAAGGATTTCTAGATAGTGACAAGAAAGCAATCCAACACAATTTTTAAAGGACTGACAACAATGCAAGGCTGTTAGCTATTCTAATTTAGGGGAATGCTTTTATATTATAAAGCCAAATGCAGACAAGCAAAACAGATCTGAAACAGAGCTGTATCACTTAGAATAACTTAAGTGTGGAGCAGTAGCCATTTTTTAATAATAAGCATTGAGGAAGCTAAGCTCAGATTAAACAAACTTTTCCCATATTTTTGTTTTGCAGAATGATTTTGACTAAAAAATACAATTAAAAAAAGCCGTGGAAGTTTAACAGAGGGCATATGAGCTTGACATACGTGAAAATAACTTACATAATTTAACAGATTTCCTTTACAGAAGGAAATTTTAATTGCATAGAGCACGTCCTTTTCCTAAAAGCTATATGCGTTAACAGATGGAAGAAGGCACGGGATTATTTCAGATAAACACGTACCATTAAAAGTCCTCAGCATTCCTTGGACAGCTTCTATTATTGTTCATATCAGCCTCATGCTCATGATACTTACATTAACATCGTCACACCAGTATGCTGATCCTGTTACGTGCAGTAAGCAATTGGTCTCTACTGAGTCAGAGTTCTGTACACTCCTTAAGGAACCGATCAAGATTGACTTGCCGCAGGTACCGCACATGGCCCGAGGAAGGGCCGCGTTCCTGCTCTGGGTCAGGACAGGCAAAACAAATGGAGGCAACATCTAACCAAAAGACAAACGTAGCATCGCAGGCCTTAAAAACAGGACTTGCACTGAATTGTGTTCAGAGCCATTTAAATGGCAGTCTTTTAATAATTTTAATGAGGATAAATGAAACAAAGCCCTTTATATAAACAGTTTATTTACTCTAAACAGCAACACAGACAGAATGCCATATAAACACAAAGAAAGTGATGCAGAATAAGGATGCTGGCTAACTTTGGATCTCAGAGGCTCTTAAGCAATAACAACCTAGTTTCTGAAAGATAGAAAAAACAAATTCAGGGAGGGAAGGGGGTGGAGGGCATGATTTTTTTTCATACAGCCAGCTAGAGGCTAAATATAGTTCTAACATTTTAAAGCATGCCTGCATCAGATAGCAAAGTAACTAGAGATACTAGTGAATTTATAGAAGTATAAAAGTTTATAATTTTACAGCAGTTGAAATACTGACATCAATATTAAAATAAAAGCAAGTTTTACATAACAATCAAAAATACAAAAGACTGAAGGAAGAGACCCTGTATGAAAAAACTGGGGGCAATTCAGCAAATTTAGAACTGTATACAACTGGCGAATATGGAAAATGGCACACATACAACCCCCTCCCCTTAAGTGGATATTAATTGTACATAGCAACATTAGATTTTGCAAAAGTTTTGTAAACAAGTTCTTGCCAAACCAATCCCTTCCTTTTTAAGATGCTGCATGACAAATGCTTATGATGGTGCAAACTTCTTGGCTTGTGCTCGAACCCTCTTTTCATATTCCACTCTGTTTTGGCTGAAAAGAGAAAGGGTAATTATAGTTGAGAAATCAGAGTCTGTATGACAGAGTTAGTTTAGTATTGAAGAGAAACAGAAGAATAAGTCATAGCTGAAGGCAAATCCATTTGATAGGAATTCACTGAACGCTACAATAAATTAAAGTATTTTCTGGACCATTACTTTGATAATTTCCTTTGGACGGAAGTAAGGTACTGTTCAACTAGTTACGTCCCAAACATCACCTGTTGTCCAATGATTGCACTGACTTCCTACCGTACCAGTCTCTTCAAACAGGTTTGCGCCTGCTCTTCTCAAGGCCAGCTGTACCTCAAGTGCAAACATGCTCTCATTCATCTGAGGTTTTCTACTCCCCGCTCACATTAAGACCTAAGGTCATTAACAACAAATTCCAGTATCCTAATAGCACAAAGTGAGGAGGGCAGTTCACTAACAGCCGGTGGACTTTGTATGGTTTTAAATTACCATCTTTAGAGCTTCAGAGAGAGAATGGAAACACTCCTACAAAACAGGAAAATGATAATGGTGTGGGAATTTTAGCCTTTATCTCTACAGACCCTGACTCACAGATTTAGGTTTATCCTACTCGTCATTTGGGAAAATAAAGCTAGCTCAACATAGGTGACTAAGTGTAGCATACTTGCTACAGATTGATTAAACAAGCAGGTACTACTTGAGGGAACTATGTCCAATCACTAAGCCTCAGACTCAAGATGCAAAAGGGCAAGTTCTTTGTTTTCTATTGTGCCAACAATGGGTAGCAGTAGCATAGTAAAGCATCCATTTAAATTCAGTTTTCCATTTTGTATTAGCTGTCAGAAGTGTCAGCTGAGCTAAACAAAAATTTGTAACCATTCCTCTTCTGCCAGAGGTAGTTTAGAATGACTAGATTTTACAGACATCTTTGCAGTAAATTTAACTTGCTTTCATCTATGAAGGCTTGCTGTAGTGGAAAAAAAAAAAAAAAAAGGCAGCAAATTGTATCTTCAGAACTTGACAGATTGGGGAGGAAGAAAAAATGAAACCAATTTTGGTCACATACAATGAGCAATTCCCAGCAAAGAGACTGAAGATACTCTCTTCTCATGAACATATTTACAAACTTCATAATACTTTTCTTCTCAAAGTTATACTGCATTGTCACACAAGAACATAGCCTAGCTGTTAAGTCTCGCATGGAAGAATCCACGCAGAGGAATGCCTTCCACAGCAGACCCTGAATGCCTACAGCAAAGAAGTAGTATATAGCACATTAGGAGTGCTAAAGCTACTGAACAACACTACCAAAGGAATCCTGAGAATACTTCTTATTTTGAATACATTTATTCTTGAACATTTAACGACTTGACTAAAAGACATCTATGTAAACAATGCTGCATCTTCTGCCATATTTATCGACTATGCCAACATTACAGATGCATGCACAATCCTGCTGTTTAATTTATACCAGATATTCACTAAGTAGCAAGAGAGACACATTCTCAGACTGCAGAATAATAGTAACCTATCTGAAATACTCTGCATGTCCAAGAGACATGAAGAGGATAAATGGGAGCCTATATATACTTGAAGTAACAAAAATCATGTAATGCTTTAAAGCTCAGTAAGATGTTTTCTCCCCCGGAAGCACTTAAAGCAGAAACAAGACTAGCCAAGACTAATTTTGTATCTACATGCATGAGGAAGGTGATTAAAATTAATAAAACACAGACTGTCTATACATGTATATAAAAGTATATTACTGAGGCCTGCCTCGTCGTTCCCTGCTCCTACAACTGTGGCCGCTTAACCATCTTCCATATGCACTTAACTCCATCAGGCCTTCAGTAAGCACTTTAAAAAATAACATGGAGTGAAGCCATTAATTACATGTGAGACACACTACCCATCCCTATGCTTCCTTTTCACTAGGATCCTACAAAAAAAGCATTTCTAACATAGCTTGCATGTGCAGTCACAGAAAACATTATTTTTCAAACTTGGCACTCTCCTGGAGGTCTCTTCTGTCCAGAACGGTAACTCCACATTTCCATCTTGGTTATTATTTCAATAGCTGCCAGTGCCAAAAGCATTTGTTTAAAATGTTTTGCTTCCCTCAAGATTACGGAACTGACATCCACTTTTAGTGGTGAGAAAACTTTTAAGATTAAGCCTAAAAAAACCCACAAATCCAAAATGTCTCTTTAGCTCACGAATCATCCCCTTTCCTAATCAATGCAAACTTCATTCTCCTAAAGCCACAGGCATTCTGTACTTTTCAACCTATTATTTTGGAAGATGTAGTTCTCCCTAAATGCCACGTTTCCTACAGTAATCACAGCTCTCCTTTACCCTTCAGGCACAAGTGCTTACAGGTACCCACTACTGCACAGAAGCAGTACTCCTGTACTGATGAATGTGACTTGTCACCTAATTCAGTCTCCTCCTGGTCTCATGACACCATTATGCTTCATTGCTACTATTCAGCCTTTAGGGGAAAGGATTCTGTGTTGGGCTAGAACCAGGATGCAAATAACGATCTAAGGAGTCTTCACACTTTATTGCTATTGCTTTCCTCTTAAAAGCTCCAGTAGCCTAACAGCCATGAAGTTACCATTTTGTTCAAGTTTAGCACAATCTAGGCATCTCCACAGGATACCGTCACTAAGGTAAGAAAATTCCCCTGGTCATTCTTAAAAACATTTGCATGTTATACTACAAGTAACAGGGAACTGTAGTCCATATGATATCTTCAAGTCAACATGCAAAGATACTTACCAGTAAATTGTGTAAGCCTCTGCTTGAGCGGGGTCTTGAATATTTGGTTCATTTAGAAGTTCTTGTATTCCTAACAAGATCTATGGGAAAAGGAAAATAAGTAATACAGGCATATATTATGGACATTACTAAAACATATTCAGTGAAAAACCCTTAGAAACCAATTGTAGGAACACACAGTGAACATCTTACATTCGCATCAGATAAGCAAGTGAAGAAAAAGCGTTGAGAATACATCTAAGTACAACTAATGACCTGTTTAATTGTGATTGCTGGCCGCCAATCCTTATCCTCCTCTAAGATGGAGAGACACACGGTGCCTGAAGGATACACGTTTGGGTGGAATAACGGTGGTTCAAATTTACCTGATAAAGAAGAGAAAATTACTGGCATACAGTGGCAAGAGGAAGATCAGAGAGTTGGGTTAGATCAGTAGGGGAAAACAAAACCCAAAAAACCCCAAACCAACACTGGGAAAAGACACCCCCAACTCCCAAATAAAACCCCACAGATTTCCGGAGCTATTAATGTCAGTTTTCTTCTTGTCTCAGCCCACACCTAAAGCAGGAACTCCATTGCATCTGTGATATCAATCTGGACAATCTAACATTATCTTTTTGACTGGTAATCTTTTGGTTTAGGAATGGAAACTGACAAAGTAATTTGTAGTAGCTTTGTGATAAAGACCTTTTAAAAACAATTCTGTCTTTTTAGCCTCACATACTACTTATGTAAAGGAAAGATACTGCCCTTCACTCATCTTTTCTCTCCTCACTTTAAAATAATGAAAGTTTCACACAAGGAAGACAAGTTCCTAGCATTTTTTCAGTTTCATACTTTCCTATGTATAATCAAGATGAACTGCAGAAGAGGAACCAAGTTTAAATTACAAGACTAACCAAAGGCTTGTGCAGCTTTCCTTCCACCACTCAATCTTTATTCTGGCATTTTTGAAAATCTCTACAGGACTTAAATGCAACAGCCAGCATCTTGGGTAATGAACACTCCTTTTGCAATACATGAAATATCTACATATTAATGCAGTTTTCAATCCATCTGACATCGCAAGCATTCACAAGACACAACAGTCTTGCTGCCCAATGGAGTTCAGTACTACTTCAGAAGCTGCAGCGGTAGGGGAGTCTTACCAGTCACGTATACATGTTATTTTAAGGCATGACAATTCCTTTAATGCTGTCAGGATGTGATCAATGGTATTTCTCAAGAATACAATGTGCAATGTTTTTTTTTTCCAGTTAGAAGAGATGTTTCTCCCTGTGTTACATGTATTTAGGTGGTAACAAACAAAAGGAGTAGCCATGTGTTGATAGAGCTGAAATACACTAATGTGATGAGACATTAATCACTGTCAAAAGAGTGATTTGTAATCGCTGTCATTGATTTGAGATGATAGCCAATTCAAGAACCAAGAAACTGTGCAAAGCAATAGAAGTTTTCAGGTTTCTATAGTAGGTAAGCTTGAGACCGTATAAGGAAAATTCAGTTCAAAACTTAATAAGGAAACTAGGTATCTGAAGATCTATTACACGTAGCAGCAGAAAGAGAACAGATTAATGCTTTAGAGCAAGTCAACTACGAGGTTCAAGTTACAGAAACCTTTTTTCCCCTAAGTTCTTGTCTTCTGAGTACCTAGCTTAGAAGACCAACTCAACAGTAAGAACGCATAGGGATTTAGTCTAAGCATGCCTGCATATTAGTTTCCAAGGAGTGCTGATAATGTAGTGAACACTTTAAGCAATGTTTTTCTCAGACTTTGAGGGAACCCACATAGCAATCTCCCTCCCCTCCCAATGTTGTTATATTGAGCATTTAGTGGATTTCATCACAACTCTGAATGCAAAGTGGGTGGGGGAAAAAAGAAAAAGCAATGTGCCTTTAAAAAAAAACCAACAAGATCAACCAAAACCATAAGAAAGTAATAACCATTGTAGAACCTCATGGATGAATTCAACACTGTTCTAATAAACCTGTGATTTTCAATAACTTTACTTACATTTTGGGGGTGAAGAAGGGTAATCATCCTTGAAAAGCATCCGTAGTTTAAATAAGCCTCCTTCCCATGGTGTCTATAAAAAGTTAAGGTAGAGCTTCAGTTACAGCAAGGGAAGGTCAAAATTGTGGAGAAAAGCTTACCAAGAATACAGTTTCTAGGGCAAAGCACAAGACATTCCTCTGCTACACAGTAGAAAATAGCTGTCCTTCACTGTAGCACACTGTCTGGACCAAGGTAAGCTATCCTACCTACATAACCAGTCGAAGTGGAAAGGAAGGGGTTTCCTTCTTCATTACAGCTAGTAAGTGATGCCCAGTCATCAACAGAGTCAGGATCATCACAAATAATTCCACATAAAAGCTGAATTTTCACACTACATAAGAACAGAATACTTCTGAAGTTTTACATGATACACATAAAATCATGTGTATCAGAGGAAGAGTCTGTTGTACCCCCACTTAAGTTTGAGAAGATAGGATACTGATACATGCCTTACGCATGTGGATGCAAATGGCTTCTCTTGTGCCTTAGGAGAATGGCTAATAAAACCACAAATTAACTAAAAATGTGGATGGCACTCTAGTACTGCTACAGTTATGAGATTCACTAGTCTATACTAACCCTGTCTGCATTTGGTAGAATGTAATCTCATGGATTCCATCTTTCTGTATAACTTGAAATTCTAAGAAGCTCTTTATCGCTATCCAAAACTGGAAAGAGCACTGATAGGAGCAGGTCCCATGACACAGAGCAAACCAAATAAGACAGCACTACTCAAAAGGGTCAGTCACATAAACAAGAAAAAACATAGAGCAACAGAGAAAAAGACTGGTCTCACACATACAAAACATGTAAACAAAATAAAAAGCCCATCTTCTGACAAACTGAGTTCTGCTAAGAAGTGTAGAAATACAGAAAAGGTTATTATAGCTGTAAAATTCAGACCACTTCTCTGTAACCTGGCCTTGCTATGGAAACACTGCAATGAAAGTAAATGTTGGGTTGATTCTTTAAAATAACTGGAGTAAACATGGTCTCACACCTTAAGAGCAAAACTGATCATATCTTACCCTCACAGACAGACAGATATGTTTGAAGACCCCTTGAGAAGGAAATCTGAATTATTTCCCCATTTATGTAATTTTTAGCTGAACAAAACACAAAACACCCAAAAACCCACACGAAAAGAGAAAATCACTCCATTATCACTGGCATTCATTATGCAAAGTCTCAAGCTGGAACAGGAAGAAAAACATACTAGGAATTAATAAGGTAACACATTTCCAGAAATGAAGGCATTTGATTACATTTGTTATAGTGTATTAAACAGCTTGTTCTAAAGCGCTGTAGTCAGTTGTCAACAACTAGAAAAATCTACTCTCTGTGCCTTCTCAGAGGAGTTCCTTTTTAGAAAAGATGAGCTTTTTGATAGAATAAACTTTACCTATTTTGTTTGCTTTCAGTCACAGGGGAAGACAGGGAAGACAAATAGTTTTTAATAGTTTAAGCAGAAGAACAGAACAGTTGGCAAAGTGTTTATCATGTTTCTGATAGAGCAATGTACCTTATGGGTGAAAGACAGCAGACATTCAAAAGCCTTACTAAGGCCAACAGCACGACAGCAGTATCGTCAAGACCATATTGCATTGGGGGACTAGCTGCCGATGGTTTTTGCGTCAAATTTTAGGTCATTGACTGATTTGCTGTCAAAAGAGTGAACAGAGTCTCCAACCCAAGATTAACACCATTTCAATTTTTCATCCGGCTGATGAGAAAGCATTTTGGTGGTTTCAACTACTCATCTCAGGGGAAGCAGCGACAATATAGGATGCCTCAAAACACAAAGGCAATAGAGAGCAACTGCTTGGTTTGGTAGAGATGAGCAAGTCATGCTGCTTCTTGTTAAATATAATTTTTTTTAACTAGCAGGAATCACATGAGCATAACTGATCTTCTCCTGATGTGACACATTTTCTAGGAGACATGAAGCTGGCTTTAAGGCCTAGTTTGCTCCATTTTATGGTTTACAAAACTTAAAAGCAGTAGCATGAAGATATCATATGGCATAAAAATTTTACCTAAGTATTTGAAGGTGACATCTTGATAAGGTACATAAACTGTTAGTGGGGACAATCTTGTTTTGGCAGAACACGAGAGGATGAGTTTTTCCTTACACTGTTAAATTATTTGTTGGCGCTTCTTTAAGAACTAACTTAAACTGCGCACCACAACTACCATAACTAAGTTGTAACTGTAACAGCAATGCTATGTTCAACTTTCAACTAAGGCAGCAGTAGAGAACCTGCAGGTTTCACCTACAGAGAGTCTTCTCAGCATCTAAGAAACAAGGTCGCATGGGAATTTGGCAAATTGGAAAAGGCAGTAGAAAAGGCAATGCAAAAAAGCCCCACACCCAATGCAAAACACTGGAGACCCAAAAGAATTAAAACCACCGAGTAATTAACAGCAGTATTTCAGAAGAAGCAATTGCATCCAATGAATTTAAGAATAATACTCACAGGCTAAATAACATCTTGAGAAACTGAACAAAGATTCTCCTCAGAATGAGATGTTATAATGACAGTGTACAAAATCAAAGAAATTTCATGCATTAACGGTTACTTTCACTTAAAAGCGATCACTTGTCTTATCCCCCAGAACCAGATCAAGTTGATAAAAATTAGCAGCTCTGGTCTCTACAGACCTTTTCCTTGTTATTTCAAGAAATGAGACAGAAAAGCACAAGTGAAATACAGTAAAAAGAAACAATATTATTCTCCTTTCCCCAAATCAAAAGAGAGAAAGCCCCATAAAATAGAAGGCAATGAGATTCCAAGTTGATAAAAAATTAGTTTCCATGAAATACAAAATATAAAAATGGTGCTACAGCACTTCTGTAGGGCTAAAGGATCTCACTACTGTTTGGACAAAAAGAACAGTACAACATTCTGGTAGTAATTAATTTTCAAGCTTTAGGGCTTGAAACATCATTTAGTAAAAAAAAGAAACATGAAGCAGAAGACAATCTCCAGTTTGTTCAGTGCAAGACTCTTAAACACGCCTCTGAAAATTTGTATTTTTAAAGTGCTAAGTGCCAAGAGCTGAACAAGCTTATGATGTACTTTGCCCAATATTCCTAGTCCACAGCACTTGCAATTATAAAGTAGCAGTGGGATACAAACTTTTTTATTAAGCTACATGTAAGTTACATTTTATTCTCAACTGTCAGTGTAATGCATAAAGAACTATGTTACTTTTCACCATAAATGAGAAGGCAGGAGAACAGTAAGTCTTACCCCCTTCTTTCCTGGAATAGCACACTCCCAGTTCATTAGATTCATTGTGCCATCTGGATTTTTTGTAGGTACTGCTACAAATCCCTGGATTAAGGGAAAAAGACGAAGGGTGAGGATTTTAGAAGATAAATATATCATGAAGTATTTTATGTACATCTTTACACAAAGTTAATTCTTTTTTGCACTACATAATTTCAAACACTACATAGTTTGCACTACTTAGTTTTAATCTGCTTTCTTTTTTTTAAAAAATTTAAAAATATTTTAATTTAAAAAAATCCTATCGGGTAAAGAAAAAATCAGCACCAGAACACTGAAACAACTGCAGAGTCAGAAATTTGGTGGTTTTCATACTTACAAATGGATGATCTTTTCTCCAGGCTTTTCTCTCCTGTGCAAGTCTGCTAAGAGCTATGCCAGACATATTCAAGAGTCGCTCTGAAACAAAAGTAATTGCTATTAGTATATACTTTTACTCATAGTGTAAACAACACATTATATTATGTGTTTACAAGCCCTGCTCACTCCTGAATTATTTTGACCTTTGATTTTCTCTTCAATAACCAAGACACACGTTTTTGCACAGCCTGCAGAATTTCACATCGGGAATAACACCAAATTTACCCATGTCGTCAAGCTCTTAGTTACTGGACTTGACCTACAAAATTCTATCCTTACCTTATTGTGTTATATTTGAACCCCATCTTAGAAGCAACTTTGACCGTAGTTTGACAACAGAAAGACTATTAGTAATGGCAAAGTGCTCAGACTTCCTATTTGTTCAACTGATACACACTCTGTTTATCTCCTTCCTACACCACATCAGGTATGGCTTTCTTCTGTAGGCAAACACCTGCATTGCTCCCATTTCTGGGAAGTGAGAATAAGAAATGTTACTTTTAGGGTAAATTCCCACTGAAAGCCAGTATTCCACACAAAAGCAACATGGGCGCGGAATTTAAGAAAGTCATCTCAGTTTTGCAGTGATGCCACTATAAAACCTCTAGACAACAGCAGGTACAGGCAGCAACGTGGAAGTGAGCTAAGAGCCAGTAGCTCATTCCACAAGTCAGACTTTCATTTCCAGTACAAACTAAAGAATATTTCTGCACCTTCACTGCCTTAGTAACAGCAAGCATGGTGACCACGACTATAGAAAAAATATGCAGAGCACAGGTCACTCACTACTGCATGACACAGATCAGTTCTAGACATAATGACTGCACGAGTGGTGCTTTTAAATTCAGGAGAGGATTCTCCATTAACCCAGAACAGTACTCAAAGTGAGAGTTTTATTATTCATTGTCAAACTGTATCTAAACTCACAAATTCCTTAGCCACATGGTTAAATTCCAATTAAGGTTTTTAATCCTCCTCATAACTGCCCTTTTATGTATTTTAAGTAAGAGCCGATAATTGGCAGTGGGAGAAGTCAGGCCAATTTGTTCTCAACTCCACATTGCAGCTAGCAAGCCTTTTTGACAGCCAAAAGAGTAGAATGTTAAGTTCCACTTAACAAGCTCACAGAATTAATGAAAGGAGCGTTACCACTCTATTAAAACAAACACTTATACACTGGTTAAGAATTATGCAAAATTTCACCTCTCAATATGTTGATTACTTATAAGAAGTACTGCAATCTACTACTACTATAAGCGTATGCACTGAAGCTCTTAAAAACCCACCAGATTAAGCAATTTACGCAGTTCCTAGGACAACACATATTTTAAATCCATTCTTCAACCTTTTCCTTTTAAGCCAATATTGCATGGATGGCCATATTCCCTAATTCACCTTCCAACTAGCAACTAAATTAATGTCAGAGAAAGCTTTTTAAAAGGGACCATTAACACTCAGTGAATATGCACACACAAAAAAATATTCCTATATTCAGTCCAATTTTACTCTAGTATTCCCAACACATACATCTTAATTATCTTAATTATGTCAGAAGACTTGCAGGACTTAGTGAATGTGTACACATGACTTCAGATTTTAGTCCGTTCACATGCAGGAGATGCAGAGCCATTGGAAAAGATACCAGTGGAACAAAAAAAAAACCAAACAAAAAACCAAACCAAAAAAAACCAAACACAACTAAAAAACTTCTCCTTTAATCCACTTATACAGGGAGCAATTGTAAATATGTTGTGAGCCCACAACCTTGAAAGAGGTGTAAATGAACTCAATATACAGCAGAATTTCAGTTGCGCTTTTGGTACCTGGCGGTCCCCTGCACTAATACGAACCTTCCCATCATAGTTTGAGAAAACCATTTGTGCTTATAAACCATCCAAATAGTCTTAGTTCACTAAACTCAGTTACCTTTTCTGCCAAAAGACACATTACAGGATGCTTTCAAATACATGAATTCCATTTCCTGCGGCTAACAGACAATTAATTACAACATACGCCTCAAGGGAAATGCCAGTTTCTCATTGGGTAAATAAACAGTGTATCTCCTGCAGAATATCGCTAATCAAGTAACTTTTCAAGTAATTGAAAAAAAACTGAGTTTTCAGGCCATGCATCCTATTTGCTTTTGTTACACGTTATGCCACACCCTAGTACATTAAAGATTTTTCTCATGTTCTACAAATAGCTTCCCAAATCTTGAGGTGTTTGACTTGCTAAGCACTGACAGGCCGCATCCAAAGTTTCAGTGTATATGAGAGATGACAGGCTTCATATATATGGTTTCCACAAACTTCAGTTACATTGATAAGAGCAGACGTGCATCTGAAACCTCAACA
The DNA here is from genome assembly GCA_013400915.1 of Pardalotus punctatus. Lineage (NCBI taxonomy): Eukaryota > Metazoa > Chordata > Aves > Passeriformes > Pardalotidae > Pardalotus > Pardalotus punctatus. Next base: position 31,170 of record VZTX01011282.1, read on the forward strand.
GTCCACTAGAAAATAAAGATTAGACAAAGAAGACTGAAAACCCATTAAAAAAGCTAGGATCCTATTAGTTAAACATCCCCTTAAAAGCAATCGCGCTAACAAACTGCCAATATATACTCTCTATATCCCAAGCTATTTATGTGCTACATCACCAGAAACAATTTTGGACCAGAGGAAGTCTCTTCAATCCTATCTCACATATGTCACAAAAGTCAAAGAAACCAGTCTTCACGTGTTGTTTGAGTTTAATCCCCCAAATTTACCCCCGGTATTAAGAGGTAGTAATGTCCCTTTTACTGCCATCAACTCAGAAAGTTAACAGAACCTTCCAAATTTACTCGGTAGCCTTTGCTGCTGTTACTGCCTACTTCAGAAAAAGGACAAAATAAAACCATCACGCTCATCACAGATGCAAACTTTCGTGTCCCGTTACAGAATATCTTATCCATTTACACCTTCTGATGGGGTGCAACAACCTACTTCCACACACAAAACGCCTGTCTTGCTAAGAATCGTTCCAGTGCCACGGACAAGTCTCTACATACATCAACAATATGCTCTCTGAGGTTCAAAAACTTGCGGTAAATCTTATTAATACAAATCAGCAAGAAAAAAAAAATCCCAAAACGTTAAGATTGCTAGCCTCGCATTTTTACTAAGCAGGTTAAATACTGACATAGGAAGAAATTATTATAGGAGTAGTTTGCCCCCGAACTATACAAACTTTATTTTTCAGAACGGTGGAGAAAGCCACGGCCTGAGCTTTAATCACACCACGCTAACTCTGGACTCAGATAGGAAGTCCCCTCTGCCTGCGGCAAGAGAAAGGTGGAAGAGGCCGAGCGGGCGACCAGAGTCGCACGCTAAACAACAGAAGATGCCGCGCGGCGATGAGCTCGGTGCTCGACGGCCAAGTAACCGGACACGGCCGAGCACCGCCC
>VZTX01011282.1:32206-46085 GCA_013400915.1 Pardalotus punctatus
CCCCCCCCGCCGTTCCGGGCAGATACCCGCCGGGGCGGGACCAGCTTGCGCACGAGAAGCGCGTTCCATGCCCTGCTCGACGACCCCCGCCCGCCACCACCGAGAGCGAAGGGGCGCTCAGCGCTGCGCCGGCCGGCCCGGCCACAAGGCAGGAGCCGCCGAGCCCGCACGCCCGTNCACTCCGGAGTTTCCCTCCCTCTCTCCTCGGCGCAGAGCACGACAGCGCTATTGTGTCCCTCGGCCCGACCCGTCCGTGACCCGATCGTCACACTTTACGCATCCCCGTCACACAGGACCCAGACGGGCCCCAACAATGCCTGAGAATGAAGCACCGGAAAAAATCCACGCGGGGCTATTCCAAACCGATCACTTCCTCGTGCCTCTCCCTTCCACCAGCTGCGGCGGAAAGCTAAATCAATTTTTACCTCCGGCGCTGCGAGAGCCGCCTGCGACTTAAGAACGCCTGATCCGTCGGCGGGCGCGCGCAGGTCTGGCGGGCCGCGCTCGAGCCGGGCCGAACCCCGCCCACTGCACCCAGCCGAGCCTGATTGGAGGATGAGCTGCCCGCTCCGGCGGGGCTTCCGCAGCCGACGGGCAGGCGGAAGAGCCTATCAGCGAGCTGGGGGCGGGGCCAAAGGCGGCCTTCAGTTCGGCTCCAGCCCGCGACGGTTTCACTGACCTTTACAGGGTTTACGGCCTGCTTTTGGTTTCCCATTGGTTTGGTTGGTTGGTTGGTCTGTTTTTTTTTTTTCTTGGGGAGGAAGAGGGGTGTTGTTTGGCTTCAGTTTCTAAGAACGCACTTTTAGTGGCAAGTAGAGTATGAATCACATTCTAGTCTCATCTTGGACATATGTTTCTTCATGAAATACAAGAATTTTTAGTCCTGAAACCTCTGCCTAGCTATGCCTTGTGCTGGTCTGTGTCCATGTTACTTGAACTATGTTTTATGTAGTATTAAAGTTCAAAATGGTTTCTTGGGAACTCCAGAATTGACTATTTCAATAAATAATCACCTAGAAGATTTGAATGAGCCCTAATCAAAATACATGCTGAAGATCACTCTAGCTAAGAAACATTTCACCAGTAGCAAATGCCCATGATAGATCAGGACAAGTATATACTCCCTTGTGTAACTCTGCACACAATTCCAGTAGCATTACAAAAAGCAGTGGAAACTGTTAATGGTCAGCTTACAGGATCTCTCTCATGAAACTGTACATGTTACAGTCTCCGAGAATGTCAAATACATATGGACTATGGGTTTATGACTACCAGGCAAGACCTCAGCACACTGAAAATGAACAGCATGCTAAAAGGTGAATTTGCAGGATCACTTTATTCTTTCTGAAGTGAAACTTCCCACTGAAAGGAAAACTAGTGCCAAATAAACTCTAAATGTTATAAAAGATCCAAACAGGTTGGTAATGACGTACTCCTTTATGTGCCCTTTATAACCTGGTTTCCCATTCCGGGCAGACACGTCCCTTTTATGCTCTCACTTTTTCTAACTGGTGAAAACACTTGAAGCGACAGATAACGTAGAGTAGGAATTTGGGCTGAAAGTCATGCTGGTTGACTCTCTGCACTTAAAAATGATTAAATTGTTAAGATGAAATTCACCTCATATGTAACTATACAGCCTTGGAGATTTTTTAAATCATGGGTCTTAGCTTCTCAAATGCTTACTAGCAGTTTGGAAAGTAAGAGCTGTCCAGTGGTCTTCTCAATACTAATACTCAATTTTTTTATACTTGTAGAGGACACAGGTGTCAAACTTAGTGGATATTTTCAGCAAACTGAACTTGGTACTTAAATAATTTACTTTCTTCAGCCATTTCTAACGTTGACATTTATACTACGTTTGCCTTATTACAAAGCATCAATTTCTGTTAGCTTAATTCTTCAAAGAAGGGATGCATTTATATTAAAAAGCAAAGTAATGGACTCTAGAATCTTTGATGTTAGGCAAGGTGATTTTTGAGTTGTGTGAAAGAAAAGGTATGCAAAGTGATTAGTTAGAACTTTTTCATGTGACTGTATAGCTGTACGAGAGACAACTGTTTCCTCCTATAATGTCAGCAAGTCATAGCAACTGCAAAAGAAAATAATTTCCCAACTAATATATATCTGAATAAATGTACCTTTTCTGTGACAAAGTCTTTGGGGCAGCAGTAAAGGATATATCTCCTTTACAAAGGAGAAAGTGTTAATGCTTTGAATCACTGCATAAATATGCAACTACATTTTACATTTGAAGTGCTAAACTAGGAACTATCAGTGATATTACACTATTAATATCAATTAGTGCATTCAGAAAAGACATATGTAAGACATCACACTTTAAAAGGGAAAAACAAGGTTTATTCCATGCAGTTTACAATACACTAGTGTTATGAAAAGGAAGTTAAAAAAATACCCACACACATTTTATTTGTATGTTTGTTTTGAAAGTGATGGTTAACTGTAACCACCTTCAAATTAGTTGGGAAGCCCTGGTAGAATTTTTTCAAGGAAATTTCCCTGAATTCAGCTTCTTGTCTGTGTCTGTGCTATGAGTTTGGGTTAATGCAAATATATTAAAACAAAATAAAAACTCAAATTTTGCTGCAGTAAGAACACTTCAGAGATAATGAATTGGCACAAAATAAAGTGTTATTGCTAATCCACTATCCAGGAAATAACATGTTGCAAGTATGGCCACTTGAGTATAAGCACAAACAGCTGATGCACAACTAATTTTGAGACCAGTGATTTGGAGGAAAAGGAAAAAAAATAGTATTTGTTGAATTGGGTAGGTGGGCCTAGGGAGTGCATAGGAAGTAGATTTTTCATATCTAGGTTGAAGTGAGGATAAGGACAGAAGCAGGTGGAAAAAGCTGCCATTTGATAGTTCTTGAGTTTGGTGATCTCGTTGCAGTTCCAGGTAGAGAGGTTGGCAACATTCCTTTTAAGAGTGCCTTGGCACTTGCTTCATTGTAGCAAGTACACGTGAGCCAAGTTAATGTGAATAAAGTTGTGCATAAGCTTTTGGAAAATCTTCAAAAGTAGCAAGAATCATGTAGGTAACATATACATTTACTCTTACATTTCAGATTACGAGGCTTCAAAATCACAACGGGTCTCAGGTCCAAATTTAGGCTCGGCTTTCTAAAGCAAGGAGAGCGCTGTCAAAGAAGGTCTTCCCCCTTCCACTCACCCCCAAAGTAGCAAAAGAACTTTTATTAAAGTTTCCCTCATTATAGTAGTTAATAGCACACAACATCCTGAAGAGAACCCTTTGATGGGCCCAGAAAGCAGTATCTTTCAGCAGTTATTTATTCACCAAACTTTTGAGAAGTCTATACCTCGGTAGACCTTGCTAAAGGAAAGGTCAACTAAGTTGTAAAGAAATATTCTGTGAGAATTTCCTGGAGCAGAATCATCTTCAAAGCCTCTCTATTGCCAGCACTGTTCACAAAAGCTGTCAGATTTCAGCAAAGGCAATAATATAATGGTGGGTAAGCGTACTGCCTTCTCTAGTGCGCTCTCATCCAACGTGGATACTGAAAATCCAATCCATATAGGAACACTTATATCTACAATTGGTTCAGACATTTGTAAAAATTATTTTAGAGTCCATGAGTTGAAAGGAAAACAGACTAGTTGTTTTTCCATCGTTGTACATCTCTGGAACCTCAAATTAGCCCTGGAAACATAGCCCTTAGCACTTCTGCTCTGAAAATGGAAAGGGTTCCTTCTGATGGTCATTTAGGCAAACTGAACAGTAAGATTTAGCCCTTTAAAGCCTGTGTTCATTAAGAAACCTTTAAAGACAGCTCCTGATTTTGTGAGACAAAAGAAAACAGATGACACTGAGTTCAGAGAGCCTTCCACTTTCTTTTTTTTTTTTTTAACTGAATATTCATGCTATTTAAAGAATCAATAATTCTACACAAAAACCCAGGCAAGATCCCAAGACTGTCCTTAAAACTGGAGATAACTGCAGTCTAAATTGTAATGAAGTAATGGGCAGCACCCTCACACTTAAGTATTTCAAAACTTGTGTTAGAGAAGACACTTCTCCAATGACCGCTCAGGTTTTAATCTTACTGTTTTAAGATAACGGACACTGTTAAAAGCGTAACAAAATTTCATCCCTTTTTAAGAGACCCACAGCTCAAGGGCTGATTGAAAAAGTTAATTTGAAAAACTTAAAACTTTTGATGTGATGAGAGAGAGAGTAAAATAGAAGAATGACACTGATTTTATCATATCTCAAGTGAACAAAATCCCAGGCTTCATCTCCAGGCTCTCTTTCATTTGTCTGATCTTCCTCAAAAAGCCCAGGACAACTTCACTCTTCTCCCAGTACTTTCCAAGGAATGCATTCCAGTATACCTGAATAATTATAATCCAGGTTCTATTTAATTCCATTGAAGCAGATACTACTGCATCTTTGCACTCCAAGTTCATTTTGGTAATACTAATAAAAACGTTAATTTATAATTAATGTGTGTTAGTTTGCTGGTGGTAGCTCTCTACAGCTCAAAAAGAGACTGACAACTATCAACAATCTCAGTAGACATTCACAGAATAGTGTTCTGAGAAGCCCTTTTCTGGTAACGCTATCATCCTACTCAGCAGCCTTGTTCCCTTGGTTGCATGCCTGCAACCAAATTATCTTTTATTTAATCTGACAAAAGTTTTCATTTTTTTCCTGAAAAAAGACCCCAACAAACCGTATCTCTCAGAAAAAGAGGAGACTGATTCAATTTTGGAATCTGCAGGGAATAGTCCTGTTTCTAATCAATCGTTAACTATGCATTCATGTTGCTAGAAATGGAGCTACATGGCTATTGTCTAAAGAAAACCTGAACACAAAAGTCTGATGGATTCATCAAGCTTCATTTTTAAAGAAATATATTTTCCTAATGCTACAATGAAAGATGAAAAGAACTTTTATCATTACAAGAAATCTGAGTTTGAAAAAAACACAGTACATTTTCCAAATTTTATGAGCATATGATTCTGAGGACTGGAACTTTAGTAAAGAATCAAGATAAGCTTCTAAATTCAATCAAGTCTTTGGCACACAACTAAATTACTGTGAGATAAAGAAAACTGCAATTAACTGTAATCCATGGAAATCCCACCGTAAGCAGGACAAAATCCCAGGTAACCTTTGGGCTGCGAGCTGCTCAGTCGGCGTATACATTTGGACAGTTACTATGGACCACGTGCCATTGGTGTCTTTGAGGCCTCACAATCACTTGTTCATTGCAGATAAACTGATCCAGTTACCACCTGAAGAAGTCAAAAGCATGTAATATAAATGTCATCTCCAATAAAGGAAAATAGCCTGTGAGAAAACTTAAGGCCAACAATATGTTGTTTCCTAACTCAAAGCAAGAAATTGCCATAGCAAATTTGAACTGTTTTTAAACAAGTTTTGCAAGAAGTTTGTCATGTAAATGCCTTTAAGGAATTTAGTATCTCTCTGTTCCTGCTTTATTCCTTCTGCTATGATCTCTTCAAACTCAGGATCTGAAGTTCTAACTTGGAATACTGTTCTGATTTAAGAACAGAGGAGCTGTGTAAATCCAGAGTTAAGTCAAAGGGGTTTGCAGTACAGCTTCGCAGCCTCAGCCTGACAGTCACAGCCCCCCAGCTCTCCAGTCACAGGCAGTTCTCAGGTTACGTACTCTCCAAATGGCAGAGAAGCAACAAAGGACTCCGTTTAAACTGCACAGGTACATTACTTCATCCTGCAAGATTTTAACAGACGAAGCAATGTGTGCAAAACCTGGTGAAGCAGATTGGACTCTAATGCAATTACCTTGTTACTTTCACTAACTTTATTTGAAACTGCAAGAGTCAAACAAAAAAAACCCAAACTTATTGAGGGATAAATTCTTAATGCCTTGAAAAAAGCTGATGATAGCATTTCCATCTATGTGAAAGCCTCACATGTTCACAAAAATTAAAGCAGTAATGACATTAGCAAGAACAGAAAACTAGTTAGTCAGGTGGTCTCAAACAATGGCATATTTAAAGTAATTTACAAGGTACCTGCCTACTGAAGTTGTCTTTTTTCTTTCCTTCTAAAAATCTTTGTGAGGTATTGGAAACAAAGTGCAAAAAATTATTAAACACTCATTTCCCTAAAATTAGCTATGGCAGGGATACAATGTAAACTAGACTGAAGGTAATCTCATCATAAAAGCAGGTTTTAAAACTGAAAATATTCCAGTGGAAAAAAACCCCGTACTTAGAAAAACGCATTCTTTTACATATTCTAAATTTGTTCAGTTTGCTCAGTTTGTTACTCATCCTTTGTTGATGTCATTCAGGAAAATTTCACTTTATTAAATAAAATAGTCTGTCGTTTTTGGGTCAAATAAGAGACAACAGAAATGCTGATTCAGAAGGATCACTGTAAAACAGGTCTTTTAGGCATTAAAATCCACTTAGACCAATGCTGAATTACTCTGTAGAGCACATCAAGGAAACAACAAGTAACATGGCTGGCTGCAATTCCATGAGCTGGGGAGCTCAGAGAATTTGGTGGAGTCATACTGCTTAAAAACACAGTGACTACTGCAGCAGAGGAAATGTTTTACAATGCAGTTAACACAGACAATTGTTACGCTTATTTTCAGATACACAAGATATTCTGTCACTATTTAGGGGAAATCTGTGTGCTCAATTTAAGCTGATAAAATATGGGTGCCTAAAAAAGTATAAAAGTATAAATATTTTCCCCTACACAATTACAGTTTTAGTAAATTAAATTCACTTTTAACTTCTTAAAAAAAGACAAATATTTTATGTGTTGTTGGAAGGGCCAGCAGCTTCCGTGCAGACCGCATCCAAGTTGCAAAATGCATTACAAATCTTTTCAAGCATTAGGCACATGGACAAAACATTCAGCCCATTGCTTAACCTGCTTAGTAGAAATGATTTTTACAAATTGTTTTGCCAAACTTTTACCTATGTGTAAGTCTTTAAAAAAAAAAAAAAAGTACACCCTGGGTGTTTGAAAATCACGCTTTTGTGTAAAGGATTACCTACAGTATATGCATTAATTCTGAAATTGCTACGAACAAAAACTGTAATGTCTTTAGAATTTAAAGCCATCTTGTAGCTTTTTGAAACTCCTTTCCACTGGTTCCATAAGTCAATGAAGCCCAGTTTTATACTATCCATTTCATTAAGTGTTTTAAAGATGTGCTGAAGATTTTTCTCAAAACATAGTGTATTAGAAAGCTTCGGTCTTGCATATTAGCCTTCATCAAGGACAAACTAATAAAGCTGCACCACATTCTTTTCAAACATTGTTCTTAACTGCATAGTTGAAACTGTATAGAAAGAGAAGGGTTGATTACAGGTATCCCAAATGTCCAAAGTAATCAGGTTTTTCAACTGGATGAGTTCATGTTCACACTGAGGTTGATTTTAACCCCAGTCATAGAGACAGGGACCTAGGACTAGCCAGCTGTATTTCTCTAAAACCTTCAGCTCTAGAAAAATCTCTAACCTAATCCACACAGTTCAATGCTTTACAGGCATTTTATAAAAGCACAAACACACATATGAGTACAAACATCTCCAAAGAAACAGAATGTTCAGTTGGTCATTTTAAGTGAATTTTGATTCCCCTTTCAAGCAACTAACCAGGACTGGAGCATAACTTTTGCAGGAGACTGTTTTAACACAAGGAACATCAAGAATAACTCAGATGAAGGTCATTTTCTCTGAGTTTAGTCTTCCCTTTGGGTATTATAGTAAGCTATACATCCAGTCAATATATACACCCTTCAGAGAAACCTTTTCTCTGTTGTGTAACTTTTACACATGCTAGTTTCAGTTGATCTCCTAGGCTGTTATTACATAATAGATTATGTCACAGAGCCATGAGGAATGTGCAGTATAATACAGTCAACTGGGGCTGACACTGATTCTGAAGCAATGTATGCCCAAATACTTGCATATGTGGGCTGTAACATTTGTGTGTGTGTGTGTGTGTGTGTGTGTGTGTGGGTGGGTGTGTGTAGCACCAGTTACATTGTCCTTTCAAGGTTTACAATGATTAGTAGGAAAATGTCTCCGAACTGATCAACATTGGGTCATCCAGCACCGGACATTAAGTGCTACATGTCTCCGAGGAAAATATGAGTGCATGGTCATTTCTTTTCAAATGACCAGTGTCAATCAGCCAACAAGAGAGTACAGCCATGCACTACATCCAAAACTTAAAACACACTCCCACATCATCTATTCCCATTATGTAATCTTGCAATGCTTCCAGAAGCTGACACCAGCTTATAGGCAAATGTGGTTGAACCCAGATCAACAGAAAATTGTCTAAATCAGATTTTTTCTTTTGCAGCTGAGCCTCTTCAGTATGACAATTCACTGCATCTTCGAATAAAAGAAAAAAAATTGTCACCGTTCAATACTGTCTTCACATCCTGGAACCTCGTTCTTGCAAAATCTGAAATAGATCAATAAAAATTCTATAAATGAAAATTAGCTCAATATCATTCCTAAAGCATGGAGATCAAAGAGCAACATAATGACTATTTTAAATAACCAGTAATATGTCAGAGACCTGGTTCGAGGACATTCCTGGGGTCTGTGCTTTAAAACTGAAAAAAGACAGATTGACACCTGCAATGTCTACTATCAAATACTGTTAAAACAGATGTAAAACGCTGCTAGGAATTGAGTATTATTAATATAAATAATTAATTTATTAATAAGACTTAAGAGTTGGCAACTGTAAAAAGTAAGCCATTGCACCTCAACCAAGTTTGGAAGATCCTGAGGTCCTGTGTGGTAAATTAACCTGGGTACTTTGCTACAAACCGAATTTAATCTTCATTTTTCCCGTTCCAGTAAAATGTTCTTAACTTTCTGAAGTTTCAGACGCCAATTGTGTTCCATAAATTAGTACTGAAAACATGACCTAGTTAATCAAAATGTGCAAAAATGGCACAGTGGGTGCGATGATGCAAGAAGTTTTTAAACACCAAGTACAACCTGGCAAGATTTAAATCAACAACACCCATTCTACTTCCACTTTGACTATTTCTTCTCCTTTTCTGTTTCAGTGTTGTTTGGCTCCTCCAGAGTGGAAAGGATCCAAGTCTTAGGACTGACTGTTCAAGCAACAATATTCTCATGTTGCTGCTCTAAACTGAACTGCAACCAGCAATAATGAGGTCAACTCTCGGGCTGTGTAGTAATCTAGAACTGTGTCAGCAGGCTGTAGAACCAATCACAACAAAAGGAAAACAAAGCATTAAGTACATAGTGAGCACAAGTACTTAAGAATGTTAATCTGTAAGTAAAAGTCTTATGATACTTCATTTTCTTTTCCTTCTTGATAGTTTTCTTAGTATTGGGAAGGGCTCCTGATTTCAAAGCTGAAAGAAAGCAAAAGGCACAATCCCTGGACAATGGCAGAGCAGCCTTCAAGATGGAATTTGCTTCTATGATGATCTTTGTGTAGCCTGGTATTACAACAAACACTCAGTAGCACATTCTAGCTCACAGAATCTGCCAGCACACATAAATACTTCAATCTCTGTGCTTGTAGGGTAAAGGCTGTCAACCACTCAATACAGCACAACAGTTTCATGTATGGTTTTAAATTTTAGAGGTCTAGGTATTTGGTTTCCTTTCAATATTGTTAAAATGGCTATTATGTCTTTCATAGCGACTGAAGTCAAGCAAGGTCTCACCTGCTTTGCACAACTCCATGAGATTTTTTAAGGGCTGAAGTTCATAAAGAACCCACTACCATTTGTGTAGTTCAGGGACAGTTCAGGAGCAGTGTGGTGTTAGCTCAAGAAAAAAAAAAAATACATTTTATCACTTGCTCACTGTACTTCGTCCTATACCTGGCTCTACCTTTGTGCATACAAAGTTATTTTTAATTTCAAATTCAGCATTATTGTTTTGAAGTTGTGAAGTCAGATGTCAGTGCAACTATTTTGAAACATTTCCAAAATACAGGAAGATGTTTTCCACGGGCCATGATAGGCTTCAGGGTATGTTTTAGACACAAACACTACTTACTTCATGAAGATCATCTACTATGTATACTAATCAAAAAGTATTTCATACAAAACTGTAGGAGAGATACAAGTGAATCTGGTGGGGAAAAAACAGGCTCTGTAAATTACTCAGCAACTGCTCGTGTACTACATGCAAAAGGGACTAGATAAACATACAGAAGATAGTGCCACTGATACCAACTCATGGTATTACGGTATCACTGAAGCTTCCATTCAATGATCTGGATGAAGGCTTGAAGCCAAAATGCCTAAACTGAATTTTACTGTAAGGTGGGGAAATATATCAGGAGTAGACATCTGAAATGCTTCATACTTAAACTTCTTCCCCAAGTATTTGCGGTTGGTCAGAGCAGAGAACAACTGCAGTAGATGCCCACAATAGAGGATAACAGTCTCACCCAGCAAATGGGAGTCAGTAAGTGAAACCATATCCAACAGAGACAAAAACACGGCTGAAACAAATACCTGTACAGCTAGAAAATAATACTGGATCTATTAATTGTGTTAATGTTTCTGAATTAATATGAAGCATTTGAGTTCATTCTTTCCTAGATGAGTACTTGCAAGAGCAGTAGACTTAGAACTATTTTCTATAGCATCAGGAACACATGCAATAAGATAAAGCTGAGCCAGATCTGGACAGTGAATTTGCACACTTTACTGAGTCAGTAATCCCAACATAAAGCAGAAAATTCTATTCCATCAGGCAATATTTTAACACTCTTTTCTTGGCACTTCTTCTGTAACCTTTACCTCTACTGAACAAGAAATCATAGAACCACAAAGCGGGTTGGGTTGGAAGGGATCTTAAAGATCCTCTCATTCAAAACCCTGACACGGGCAGGGACACCTTCCACCATCCCAGGTTGCCTCCAAGCCCCCTCCAACCTGGCCTTGGTCACTTGCAGTGATGGAGCAGCCACAGCTTCTCTGGGCAACCTGTGCCAGTGTCTCACTACCCTAAGAGTAAAGAATATTGCTCATCATTATATCCGATCTAAAGATAGCCTCTTTCAGTTTAAAAACCTCACCCCTTGTCCTGTCACCATGAGCCCCGGTAAAAAGTCTTTTTTCATCTTTCTCGTAAGGCATTTTGAGTATTGAAAGGATGCAATAACATTGGCCCTGGGGCTCTCTTCCCCAGGCCTAACAATCCCAACTGTCTCACCCTGTCTTCACAGGAGAGGTGTTCCAGCCCGCAGGTCATTCTCGTGTCTCTCCTCAGGACCCACTCACACAGGTCTTTCTTGTACTGGGAATCCCAGATCTGAGTGCAGCATGCCAGGTGGGATCTCATGAGAGTTGAGGGGGAGAATCACTTCCCTCAACCTGCTGGCCATGCTTCTTTGTTGCAGTCCTGGATAACTGACTTTGTACTCTGCAAGTATTGCTGGCTCATAGTCAGGTTCACCCACCAGTATCCCAAAGTCTTCTGCAATTCTGCAGTAAATCCATCTATCAGCCAGGCTGTACTGATACTGGGGATTGTCCCAACCCTCATACAGATCTGCTGTATAGAGAATTTTCCTTATTTTCATATTTCTCTTCTATTTTCCCTACATGTGCACCAGATCCCAAGCAGACTTATAAATTCTAAACAATGCTGAATGAACTCTCCTATTCTAGGGGGTCAAGTGTGATTGCTTCTTAGGGAAGCAGAACATGAAAGCAATTTCTCCGCATTCAAAATAAAGCTGCTGATGATAGGAAAGTGTTTTAAGGACTGTTTACCTCTCAGGCAGCTTAAGAATATTACATTCAATTCCAGCAGAGTGCCAGTTTACTTTTTTTCAATAAAGGTTTGGATTTGATCCATTCCATTCAGCCATTCCTGAAGACCTGGCAAAAGGCCTTACTCTACCCTAGCAGTAGCTTCTGTTAGCATCATTTATGAAAGTAATGCAGGTTCTCGGCTCTTCCTGAGCCACGTGCAGCAACTTCATACAATCACAACATGTCCTGAGTCGGAAGGGACCCACAAGGATCATCAAGCTATGATCCTGGCCTGGCACCGGACAATGTCAAGAACCACACCACGTGCCTGAGAGCATTGTCCAAACTTCAGAGATATGTGTACGGCTGCTTTACAGCTAAAAATTTCAGGTGTACCGGTGAGAAGCTGAAGTCTAATCTCATGCAATGGCAAGTATCTTCAATTTATACAGGCTCAAATGACCACTCACACCATACCACTGAACATTCAATGGTACGTTATCTTCTAGAAACTAGAGCGGAGTAAGCATGAGCAGTTAAAGACACTTTAGGAAAAGTGCCTAAGCTGTTTTTTAGATGCAGCTTTGTTTCTGCTCTTCCACCCGTGACTTTTAATGTAACTTGATCTTCAATCAGATGTCAAACTACAGTGGAAAGCATCCCTCCCCAGAGTTGTTTCCTGTGATAAATACAACTGTAGCACCAAGGTCACACTATTTACTTGTATTTGCCACATCTTTATTCAAAAAATCCTTAGTTTCAAAATAATCAGATAAAATCGCCTTTAAATGATGTTGCACTTCAATCAAGTTTGTTAAATTATTGCCAAATAATTTCAGACATTTACTGAAAATGTATACTGTAAGTTTGTATCAGATGCCTCTACATGTAAAAAACCCATTTCACAGAAAAGCTGGTACACATAAAATAAGAATGAAAAGCAATTCTGGCCCTAGAATCTACATGAAGAACTTTCCTTCTCAGCAAAGCTTTAAAGGAACTACTCACAATACAGTTTATAAAAGCGACATGAATTATTCTGTCAAAGAAGCAATATCCAGAACAGGAATTCTATCTTTGCTAACCATGCCACAACTATAATCACAAACACACACACACACACCACCGGGACTAGCCGAAGGACAGCGCTAGTGGGGGTGGGAATTGGATGGGGCAGAAAAGCATCTGGTTAAAATCCTAGGGCAGCTAGTGCTCACCATGACATTTACACTTAATCTGAGTCATTCATATCGTAATCCGTTTCTTCATCCTCACTCTGAGTGTCATGCAGCATGCAGCAAGTACAGAAGAAGGAAGGGAAAAGAAGAGATTGCAAATGAGTCAGAGCTGCAACAAAGTACAATCCACTTACACCTGAAGCATCTGACAATGACATTTATTCTCTTTTACCTGGGAACTTCACTCTTTGTATAAAAAAGTATGACAGCTGACCATTTCAAGAAGGAACGTAACAGATTTCATGACAATTTCCTCTTCCAAATGTCCTGAAGTCAGCAGAAAGATGCCAACAGTCAGCTCAATAAAGCGGTATGAAAGAGAAGAATGCTTGTGGGAATACAGGCTATCTTTTGGTTGTGCCACGGCTACCAGTAAAAGCCACTGGAACCATTTAAGATGAATTTCCTTTGCTTAGGCATATTAGAAAGTTACACAGAAGTCAACTACTAAGCTGACTGTTAACTAAAAAAAGAAAACACAAGAAAAAAGTCTCTAAGAAGGAATGAAGGTGAAACTTGAAGAGATGGCTATCAGAAAATACTTTCTCCTATTCTGAAAATCCAGGACTATTAATTAAAACTGAAGTGCTTGTCAATAAAAATTACATACTGGCAGCAGGTTTGTTTTTTTCCCTCTAATTCAGTCTCTAAAAGTAATAGGAGGACTTTCTTAAGGCATGAAAAAGTCAGTCCCAATACATGAACATATTATTCTGTATACAACACTTGATACCAGAATTTCAGTCATAGGAACTTCATGAAGACCAACGCTGACACTATTGAGACTAGAGGATAATGCTTGCTAAGAACGAACTATGGACATAACAGCTCCCAAAGTCAAGATTCCTGAGCACAGCTGTCAGAAAC
>VZTX01011282.1:46114-98884 GCA_013400915.1 Pardalotus punctatus
CTCTGAAGAAAAAAAAAAAAAAAAATCAGTTTTCTTTTTTTCCCAGTCACAACATATAAAAAAAAATATAAAAAATATTTTAAAAATCATATTAAAAAATATGATCTTCTAGAAACGTAATATATAAAAGAATTGTTCTTCAAGTACTGCCTATTAATTGCTAGCAACAGCTTAACACTTCCAGGACAAAAGGAGCAAATACTTATATGTCCAACTGAAATTAACAGTAATTACTATTCATCATGCTGGTCAAATGATGCTCTGCTCTCATCTCTGAAACAATGACCAAGCAGCACATCAATGGAAACGTGTAAGACAACTTGTCTCAGCGCTACTCAATCTACACACTTGTAATGCAGTGTAAACTAGCTTTTGTTTTTCACCTTTAACATTTGCATTTGATTCATATTTTATTTTACATTAAAGGATGCAATGTAACTCTGTCAACTTCTAAAATTACCTGAAGATGTTTATTAGGCTCTAGAATTTTATTTCAGGTAGGTATCTCAGCTATAAATTATTACCATGCACTTCTAACATGTCAACTTTCAAAGTCTTCCTCAAGCATCCTGGCAAAAGCAGGCCTTAAACCAGGATTTTGAAAGAGTGAGACATGGCTTACCCAGTTTCACTGTTTACCCCTCACTACATTAATTCTTTACAACTCTTTGGAAGTTTTATCTCAACAGTGACAAACATAAATAACTCACTTCACTAGGAATGAAACATACAGCTTGGAGTATTTTTATAGCGCAAATTATAAAAATTACTTCATATGTGCAGCTGCGTAAGCATGTTACAAAGCATAGAAAGTATTGAAGTTTTATCTGTTTGAGGCCTCAGTGCCAAGACTCAGATCCATTCTTGGCATTATTTCAAAATCAATTTCTTCGAAGGTGATTTGTGAAAAAGCAAGCTTTGCTATTTTGCCAGTTGTTTTCCATCTACTTATGGGAAATCAAAAACTTTTAAACCAACTACAGGAGCATCCACTTTGTTTGTAGTCATCTCTTCATACAAAGCAGCAATACAATGATAAAAGCTGTTCACTAAGCGCGCCACTGAATACACTTACATTACAGAACTGCTCTGCCTTATGACTGATCAGCTGTGGTTTTCCATTTTCCTTTGTAAAAATTCTGAAATACAACTGAGTAAAATGCTAATATACTGGGCCCATTACAATCTTTTTGTAAAGTTGGTTACAGAAAGTAAACTCAGTAGAACCCTGAAAACACTAACAAGTACCCTCATTTTGTAATATATTGCACATGACTGTTTTACAGAGATAGCATCTTACAAGTTCCATTCTTGACAGTAAGATTTCTGCAGCTGAAGTTAAGCAAGAAGAACAGTTTTTAACCAAACCAGTGTCATTCAAATGTTTAAGAAACAAAACCTAGATTCTCAACTGTAAAGAGCAAACATCTGCCAATACGTGAAAAAAACCAGGTACCGGAAAAGTACCAAGCATTGTATTTAAATAATTGAGGCATGCATGACAAACGCATGCTGACTGTACCATTTACAGTCCCTCACACAATGGACAGGGAATCATTATTATTCGTCTTGAACAAGGGGGAAAAAGGGCAATTAAGTAATGGTCCAGAATAGAGGTAGCTCTAGCATAATTTGATAAGCCCACCCAATTCAACACCATTTCTTTAGTCCAATGTCTAGTAACTCACCTTTGCTTTTTCACTGGGTTCGCTGGTTGTGCCGTAAGGAGTGTTATGCAATTCCTTTGAGACGACACACAGAAATTCAGCCTGATCTTCATTGCCATAGTTATAGGAAGAACCAATACTGACCAGCTGAAAGATGAAAAAATAAAAGTCAATTGTATTTCCACATAAAACAAATTCCATTAAGTCTCATGATTAGTACAAACACTCCTCACTCTTCAGACTGTATGTTGTGCCTGAAGCATGATTCTCCACTTCAATGCAAATACATTTTGATGCTGACAAATACACTGACAATACACATTCTGATGGTAAGATAAACACAGCTTTTCTTTTTAAACAGTTACAGAATTAATGAATTACAGTTTTAAGTATCCAGTGAAAGAAAAGGCTATGGAGGCAGGCCAGTGGAGAAGAAGTGTTCCCTGTTTCTGTTATTTACTGGAAACCTTCAAGTCCTCCAAAGTTAATTTTTAAAGTTTGTATATGGTATCTTAACGTGGCATGATTTAACATGTAAATGGCTGCATGCAGGAACCTCTCTAGCCTGAAGAGATACCCATCACTACTTACAGAATAACAGTATTTCTATTAAAACATATTTTGAATGAACAAACACAACACTTGCATCTGATCGGAAAACAGCAAGAGACAGTATGGGGGGACATCAAGATTAACATCTGAAATTCATACATACTGCTACAAGGAAGCTAATTAAGGAAGCATTACAAGCAGAAGCCATGTATAATGAAATGTGACATATTTACAAATTTCTACAGTCTCTGTATTGAATGATAAATGACAATTTACTAAGAAAGAAGAATATGCTCAACATCAGTACTACTTATGCAGCATGTTTATCAAATGGCAGAAATTGTCTTACCTTACACACAACACACTTACCTAATGCTAGAAGCTTTACATAGCCTGCCTTTCCAAGCCAGATTCAATTCAGATGTAGCTGGTTCATTTATTTTAAAGTTTTTTTTCAAAAGCACCACAAGATAATGTGTGATCTACAAGATAATGTCAGATCTACTGACACAGATCAAAGTCCTAAAAATCAACCTGTTGCACAGATAGACTGTATCAATTTGTCATTACCCAAACTATACTGAATCTATCTATCAAATCACCACACACATACACTAAGACTGTCCTATTCCCCAATCTCTACTATGCCATTAAAGTGCACTAGAAATGACCACATACAAAAGGCCTAACTTGTTTTTTAGGGCAACAGCACTTAAAGCACTGTAGTTATCTCTGTAAAGACAAGCAGTGTACTACCATTAGTCTAGCAGAACACCAAAGAGAGTAAAAGCTTTGTTAAAGCATTAAAGATGAAGTTAAGATGAAATCCTGATCCAGAGTCTGTACTTAAGAGATAAAATTATTCTCCCAACAAAAACTGAAGTTAGACCAAGGTTAAAAGCAGTTTCTATAATAGCACTGTCAGAAGAAAACAAAGCCTCACTGTACTTCCTAAGGAGAGGAGAGAGATGTTCAGATATTCCCGCACTGCAGTAAGACAGCCAAGCAAGCACTCCCACAGACGGACAGAGCCATTGTCTAGAAAGAGCAGCAGGCAAGTGTGTCTGCATAATGAATCAACTTGATGCCAGGCCTAAGCAATGACAAAGTTTTTGGACCCTGATGATATTACAGCATACAAGGCTCTGCCTTCCAAGAGCAGTACTGGCTATCAAAAATCATCACTCTCAAATTACGTACTTTAACTACACTGAGTGGGATCACCAGAAACCTTCCCTCCCTCCTCCTCTTCTAACATCGCTCCAGCTCTGCAAAATGTATGCGTAGTCAGTAATGAACACTGGCTGATCAAAAATCAATGTGTTAAAGGCATTTTTTCAACCGGAACTGTGTAATGAAGTTACAAACCCCCAGGTTTTTCAGAAGCACCAATGCATATAAAGGGACCATTTACCTTAAGATGTTAAGTCAGCTAAGTTTTCACAACGAATACTCTGCAGTCTGCGCCATAATGTATTTGTGTAATATAGAATCACAAAACCCAGAGTAACTAGTTTCTTAGTTGCACAAAATGGACTAAGAAAGTCTACTGAAAAGCTGGAAAATCAACCTAAATTTACTTCACATATTGAGATGATGTTGATTGTCTTTCTCTACCAACACATACATGCACAAATTTTCAGAAAAAAACAGGAGTTAAATTGGCTTTAAACCCAACAAAGTGGTATAGAGTTTACGCATTATATAGTAAATACAATCCATTTAGTGTAAATACAGTAACTGCTTCAATTATGAAGGTAAAAGGTAGGACATAAAACAGTATTTTTAACCCACTTAAAGGCTCGAAAACATTCAGGAAGTTTCGATACATATTTAAATAAAGCCACATAAAATTCACCTTCTCTGAAAAGAAGTTTGAAAAATAAAATTCAAGCACACAATTTAATTAGCATACAGTTGACTTTTCTTCTTGCAAAATGGCAACAACTTGATACCAGATAAGCTATGATAACTACCAGAAGGAAAAAATACTTCTTTACTTATTGACACTCAAAAGTAATAAATGACCTTTTTGAAAGTAGATACCGTGCAAGACCCAAATGTCAGCCAAATCACCAGTCTTGGTTCTACTAGGCTGACAGGCCCTGAGTTGATACCTAACTTACAAATGCTTCATAATCCAACCACATTAAGATAACCTTTTGCAGAGTCTTTTTAGGAGACAGACTGAATACTTTTAAACAGTTGGACAGGAGTGTCGATTTAGCTGACTGCAAAACATGTAACGACTTTTTGTCACTACAGATCAGTTGATAAAGTCACTTTTGCAGTATTAGACCCAAGTTCCTCAAAACTCCAACTCACGATAGTCTCATAAGCAGTCATATGTGTGCAGCTAAAAATGTGTAATTTGCATAGTAGCAATTGCAGGCTAGAAATTTCATTGTAGCTTTCTGAAATGCATCAACAAGGTTGATGGCAGAAAAAGAAACAATGGAAAATGACTGCAGACTAGAACTGAACTGTTGTGTCAGGAGCTGAGATCAGAAATAAAGCAATGTTTAAGGATGCTGATAAACTGGAAGACCACCCCTGCCATGTCCATCTGCCCCCACACCACCAACCCTATCCCTCCCGCAAAAGAACTCACAACAGATCAGAGTAATCTGAGGTATGAAAAACAGGTCAAAGGATTTCAGATTATCCAGACTACTGCTTTTCAGACTTTCTGAAAGGACAAACTGGTTTTCGTTCATGGGGCTTAAATGACCAAGAACTTAAGGAAGTATAAAAGAACATTTTGAAACTGTAAATTCCATAGATTTGTATGCTTTTATATATATATATATATATATAGATGCATGTACACATGCATGTATCTGTTTTTCTGCACTGATTTATGCTTTCCATGACTTGTTTCGTTAAACTCCTTACTAAAGCAGTGTGATCCTGTTTAAGCATCCCTGTGAGCCCCAACTCAGGGAACAACAGGGAACTGAGCACAGGAAAATGCCAATGCTACTTA
This sequence comes from Pardalotus punctatus, assembly GCA_013400915.1. NCBI lineage: Eukaryota > Metazoa > Chordata > Aves > Passeriformes > Pardalotidae > Pardalotus > Pardalotus punctatus. The sequence goes on from VZTX01011282.1 coordinate 51,320, forward strand.
TCACAGAAAATTCATTAGATAAGAATCAATTACCGTTTGCATGGAGTAAGGGTGATGATACTAGTAGGCTGTCAGCTACAACTAAAAAAAGGCAGGAATGGAAAGCAGCTTTCTTTTATTATTATTAAATCAACAGAAATACAACTATTGCTTGATCTGTCAACAGAGGTCACAATTTTCCTGAAAAGACAAAGAAATCACAACAAGGAAGTTCCTGTCTCATAATAAGGAACCTTATTTTTGAAGTGAATTAATCTCATGCCTAACTGAGCTGAGACAGATCTCAAAACGAGACACATTCCAGTGACACACCTATACGGATTTGCTATATTGGTTTAACAACATTGATTCAAAATCTATACAGTATATTTACCAGACAAATCAGCAACAGTATTACCATCTCAGATAACCACTGCAGCTTGCACAAACATGAGCCCAGTCATCTTCATCTTTGTCTTTTTCTTCTTTGTCTTCACCTTCCTCTTCCTCTGCTTCCCGCTGGAGTTACCCATATTAACTAACTCTTCTACTTCACCACTACTACTATCTTTCTCTATTTTGTGATGGTCTGATTCTAAAAACCAAGTAAATTTTGTAACAATTATTCACAAATTCTATTTTAAATATTCTTTCACTTTTGAATATCACTGCTTCTATTTCAGATGCGGTGAACTCCTTGCATACTACAAAACTTGAAAAACCTGTCCTTTTTTTCAGAATTATACTACCAGCTAATAGAATTAAAGAAAATCCTCCACTCAATTTTTTTTACAGAACCAAGTTTATGAATCTAAGAATGGACTCTATGTCTTTTAGACATACAATGCATTTGTTCTGCCTTCCAAAACGATTTGCAAAAGGTTATGAACATACACACACATCAGCTTTTAAAACTCAGCACTGATGACTGACACTGGGCCTGAAATAGTATTTATTTCAGGTCTCTTAATGCAATAGTCAGACTTCAATGCTTTATCTTTTTTTAATTATAATTTTTATTTTATTTTATACCTGCATTAATTTCTTCACTGCCTTCCCCATCTTCCATTTTATAATGCTGACTTTTACTTTGAGCTACCTAGGACATAAACGCATGAATAACATCAAGCGGCCTGTACCTTACACATCCCTAGCAAGCCACAATTCTTTCTCTGTTGCCAGAAGCCTGAAAACCCCACATTACACACTTCAAACGTTACCTATACAACTGTGAGAAACAGACAGTGCTTGGTACATTGAAAGCAGATTCTGGAATAAAGCTGGGTAACAGTCCAGGTTTCAAATCTAGAATTGCATAATTAAGTGTCCATATAAAGTCTTAGGCAAAGCTTTGCTTTTATTAAGCCATTTCACTATCATGTTATTTTCATGACGTTATACTCATCTTTTACACTAAATAAGCAGGTATAGCAAGAAAACAAACAAGTACTCCAGGCATTTTATTGGTGAAAAAAACTACAGAGCACCAGGTTCCCAAATCAATTCAAATACAGCACTTCAAAATGGAGCACAGATATGTAAAGAACTGGAAACTGCCTCCAAAGTTACTGAAAGCAAAAAATCCTTCCCAATTTCATGAATATTTGGAAGTAACACAGCAATCAAAAAAGCAGAACAAGGGGAGAAGGAAGGATGAAAAAAAAAAAAAAAAAAGCAAATTAATAAAGCTAGGATTCTCCATTTGGATTTCAAGAAAATTTCCCAAGATGGAAAAAAACCCCCGAAACAACAAAACAATAAAGCTAAGAAAACACTCAGGATGTTTTTTTGACTTGAGACAAGATTTCAAACTGTTCATCTTGTTCTCCCCTTACTCCTTCATATTTTACTTACAAAAAACTCCTGTTACTTGTTATTCCAGTTTGAACATATTTCATCCACCTAAAAAACAGTTAAGTTCTGAGTTACCAGAAATAATGGGTTTGAGCTCAAAACTTAACTTAGGTGGATGAAATAATCATTGTCCCAGTTTACTACAGAAATGTTCCCTTCTGAACCCAGTGAACTCAAAGCTGTATTTACAGGGCTCCTTAGGTTTGAACTGTACCTCTTACTTAACAAGCATGGATTAAAGGCTGTTAACTTTGGAGGAAAATTTAAGGAAAAGAAGTTATCTACTGAGGAGGTAAGAATTCTTAAGAAAAACTTTTAACTAAATAACTAAGGGATTTTTTTTTTGTTGTTTTTTTATTACTTTTACAATGTGGACATTCATAATGTGTAATGAAGTATCGTGAATATAAATAAAAGCCAGTCACAAATACACACAAATTACTATGTGCTGTACATCCAGAAAAAAAGTGGAATGATTTGAAAGCAGCAGAAACGCAAGGAGGCCAAGCATATCAGTGTGAGGGCAAAAAGAATGGTGTGACACACCTCACTGCAGCATTTCTGGAAGCATCTCTCTTCCCCTTTCACTTCCCGTGACACTATCAGCAGAAACTCTGACTGCTGAGCCCGGACACAGCTGTACTGGGAACCTATACTGACAAGCTGAAATAACCAATCAAAGCAAAACACAAAAAGAAACCTTTGTAAAGCTGAAGCACATACCGTTATCCAAATTGTACACGTAACAGATGAGCTCAAACGTTCAGGTAACATTTACTTGCCACTAGAACAGGTTGCTATCAAGCTACATCTTTCATTTCAATGTAAAATTTACTGAGGCCATTGCAAAGCCCTTAGTAATTTAAAGTAAAGTTAAGAGTTACTGATAAGAAGACAGAAAACTCCCCATATCACTGTGTTGTAGCCAACTACTCTGAAAAACAAACTATGTTTGGCGCATTATGAGCATTATTTTCCTGTCATACTTGACAAATGGAGAAGGCAGCATGGATATAAGACTGGAAGGTTTCATGTAAAGCAATAGATCAAGCTTGGGTATTAAAGAGCTTCATCTTGTTCCAAATACTGATACAATACAGCTAAGGAAACATAAGAAATCAACTAGAGGAAAAAAAAAGTTGATTGGTCTAAATTGGTTTTAGAAGGAGTAATTTTCAGAAGATCCAAGAAAATAACTGGAATGTAAAAAATTGTCTCGTTGCAATAAAAATCACTACCAAGAACACTGGCCAAACTTCTAATAATTTAAAGTTCAACCTCCGCTAGATTTTTCAACCTCTAATTACAAAAAACATTTTACCTTAATAACACATGGCAATTCCTACCCATTTAAATTAAAGCACAGCCTGTCAGTGCACTTGGAGAGAGACTGGAACTTTAAGTGTGAAGAGTTAGACAACAATTGTAGTTCTGAGTAAAATGGAGATTACGACACATGAGAAGGTCTATGAACAGTAAATTTATATTTATGTCCTGCTATTGTGTGTGAAGAATTTTGAAGAGAGCAGTTAAATACTATCCTCCTCATACAGTTAACATACTTAAGACTGCATCACGGTGACAGACTCTGGTTACATTAATCATTAAAATTTTCATGACCAACACTACTGTTGTCTAAAGTCTTTGCATTTAGCCATTTTGTACAGCCCACTGTTTTTTATTATGTTGTATTGCCAAAATAATGTTTTTTTACTGATTGCCTAAAGAGGTAACAATTGAAGCTAAAAATCCTCTATGAAATAACCCAATGAAATCACAAAAGTGGGGCAGCATAATTTTTGGTAATAGATTCTGGACTGGGACTGATACATTATTGCACTGTTCTAGCAGAGTTTTCACATGTGTTCTTTGTAAAAGGGCATCAATACATCTGCATAAGTGCACCGAAAGTTCAGCACCTTCCACTCCTATTTAATAACCCTATCCAATCATCTTTAACAATAAAATTTTGAAATGCTAAGGGTAAAAGAATATTTTTGATCAAAACCAACCACTTAAACATGTTATATGCGGCTCAGAGCACAAGGACTCTCAATCTGTAAGAATATCACTCCTCTGAAAAAGCTCATGATTCCATCTTTTTTCACATACAGAGCATGGTGGGCACCACCCCAAAAGCTGCTTCTGAAGGAAAGCATGCTGCTGAGCAACATGGGCTTAGAAAAAAATACAAAAATGCTACAGTGTTTGAAGGTATTAACAATAAAACTTGAAAACAATAAGATATTGTTTATGCACAATATTCTAATCCTGTTTCAAGTGAATGACATCTGCTACAAGCAGGTCTGCAGTACAAAGGATGGAATGGCCTAGTGTAAGGTAATGAGATGCTAAGTATTATTACTTCATACAGCTGTTGTGTTTCTCTACATCATACTATGTGTCTAAAAGTGTGCAACATGGGAGAGGGAGGAAGCAGGGAGAAAGCTGGATGAAACAAGGATGCAATGTTCAAGAAAACCTCTGCATTCTTTCAGTTCTAAAAGAGATTATAATAGGTCTTTCAGCAGCTGCACTGTCAAAGCAGTATTATTCCCAAATAAAATATCCCCAAAGGGTTTAGGATAGGTAAAAGACATGGTGTCATTTAATCTGCTAAAAAGTAAAGGAGCTCTATTTGTAATGAAAGCTAGTTTCTCATGACAAAGAAGAAGGCTGAAAAGCCTTTTTCAACGCACGACCAAAAACAGTCATGTGCATTAAGTGAGAGTTTTTTTCAGGGGCTTAAACAACATTTAGCTTCCGGCATGGCAAACAGACCTGGTAATATTTGAGGCAGAGTACCAAAGCATAAAAACTTTCTCTGTGCTGGTTTACTCTATTTGCTCATGGCTGTCTCCATGTCACTAGCACCTTACACATTCTGTCAAATATAAAACAAAATGTTCTCTTTTACCTTTGTGTCATGAACATTTTTTAAATGCTGCTTTGTTGTGTTATTAGAGTGAGATTGCACAGGATAACGGACTTGTGCTTATTTCAATTTCTCCTACAGTAGACATCAGACACTGAAAAAGGTGCTAGCAGATGAACACTTCTGCTTCAGAGTCAGCAGATTCACCGCTCCAACGCAGTTTAAATATTCTGCTAGATGAGGAATGTGAAGGATGAAGAAGCTGTACAGTTAATTTCTTACTTACATAGATTATCAAAGATAACAGACAGATCTTGCGAATTTACAGTGTGTTCTTGAATGTACACACAAAGCTATTTTTATGCACTGCAAAGAACAAAAACATTCACATAGCTCACAGCTATCCAGCTTCACATCCACACAGTCAAAGTTCACCCTCCTTTGTGTATCAGTTTTTTATCTGAAGAAACACTCTTTGGGCCTGACAAACATTTATCTCTCAAGGTCATCTCTTTTACCCAGAGCTCTTAATATCTAATCTACCATTCATATAAAATTGTATTAGTTCACTCTGGTTGATTCACCCTTCAACTGCTCATGTGTAAACACAGAAGAACTACATTTCAGACATGTTGCAGATGTTTTTATAGAAAGTCAGCAAAATTTGCCTCCTAGAAAGCTACTTTTTTTTTTCTTTTTGCTCTATGATAAATGCAAATGCAAATACCACATTTTAACTTAGCTGTGCACGTTTATCCAAATTCTGAAAATGACTGAATTAAAAAAGATGCATGGAATTTAATTTATATTCTTCTTTCACAAAACTGATTTTTTAGAAGACTTTGTAACTATATCCCATATGGATTGTTTTACCTGTTCAAATTTCCAGCCATCGGACATTGTGGAAACCATTTGAGTGAGTTCCTCTTCCTGACACTGCAGCACTCTGTATACATGTTTGACTGGCACCTTCAAGAAGAAATATAAGATGCTCAATAGGGCACGGAATTCACTATGTTTGCGACTTGTCTGAAGCTGCTCTTACTGTCTAGAAATGGTAAGCAACACCACTTTGAACCCATCCAGAGCAATGAATAATTAGGACCATTCTAGCTGAGACATATAGTAAATGCTATCAGAGCAACTCTGCGATCCCACAACCTGGCTTCAAGAGAAATTTGGCAACATGAGTTTGTAATACCTCCATGAAGACCCAGTTACCAGGGAAGCCTGAGTAGCAGAGTTAAAGAACAAACTTTATCATATTCACTTTCATGGAGAATATGAGCTGCTATGAGAAGAGGCAACCTTCTCAATCACAGAACATTACAAATAAAGAAAGTAACTGTGCTACAAAAACGTATGACAGGAGCTAAACAGCATCTGTAAGTATGCAGCATAAACATACTGTATAAAGAGCAGTTTTACCACAGTTAGTCAACCTCATCATATTCAGAGTATTTAACAGTAAACGAGACAGATACATTCTACAAAAGCTGTTCTCTACAATAACTATTTCCAGAAATGATATTATGACAAATTCTACTATTACTAGACATTTTAGAACAATTACTTATATGTTTTCTGGTTTTGAACAAGATCTGTGAACTTTGTAAGCAGACTGGCAGAAGCCAGCAATTAAGAATATTAATCTTCACATATTAGTGGTTCCAGATCATCCAGTGATGGAGGTAGCCATTCAGTATCTTACTGGGGAAATCAGCAGGTACATAAAATAACAAATGGAACCTCCTCACTAATTTTCATAGAACAAAAAATCAAAAGCATACTAGAAAATAGCCTCACCTGTGAGATTTTGCTGTCTCTTTCTCTTATTTTGTCCTTTACCAGTTTTATTAGAGATGTGATATTGTAGAATTCAGCCTCTTCCAGTACACCTAGTATGAAAACATTTTTTGGAAAGACAGTGTAACTAAAGATTCCAGGCCAAAATCACCAACCGGTCCATAAGATTATCCTTTCAACAGCTAGAGAAAATTATTTATTTTTCCTTATGGTAAGATAATTTACAAACCTAACAATTCTGGCTTCTTTCATGTACATGTAATTCAATGTTTAGGTCATTCCAAAAAATTGTCCTAAAAATACCCCAAAAAAACCTGACGCCATTTCACATACAAAATGAGGTAGGAAACAAAAAAATGTGCACAGATACTGTTCCATTACAGACTGAGAGACCACCATACCTCAGGCCCTGTCTCAGGGCCAAAAGAGAAATTTAAATAATCCTACTGAAAATCTCTGCAGCTGCTAGCAAGCAGAAAATTTTTCTTCCTGTCATCTGAGATCTTAGGGTCTGAAACAAAAGCTTGAAGATACGTACTGCCTCTACTCACGTGTTCAAGACTTACCTGATCTTCACACACAGTATGCCTAACAATGCACATGGAAATTACATTTCATACAATTTCCTCCTAGTATTGTTAAGTTACTATGATAAATTTCTTTAAGTAAGTTTCTAAATCACTATGACAAATCTCTTTCTTTGATAAATTTCTTCAACATGCTATCAATACAGTTTTATTACTATATGTTTTAAAACAACCATCCTCCATTAGGGTAAAATTGATACAAACTGGGAACAAGGAGGGAGAAGCTGGGGGCAGAATTTAGTCTTTAAAAGCACATTCCACATATCTGAACATCCCAGAACTTCACTTTTAGTTTGCTTTACATCATCTAAAGCTTGTGTCCTAGGCTGCATTCTTTTGCTTAAAGAGGACTAAACCCAAATATTTCAAACACTCCTACCAGAAAGATACAAGATTACATAATAAAAGGCATCTCCCCTTTTGTTTGAATACTTATGTTCCAACTGAGAATGGGGGTTGTGAAATCAGGAATCATACTCAAAATGCTCAAATAACCCCATATACTATAACTGCATGGTACCTACCAGTTTTGCTTGAAACAGATCAAAATGCTACACTGATTAAGGTTTGCCATCTTGTTAAATTATTTTGGTGACTCAAAAGAAGTGAAAATAATAAGCAAGTGGCAAGCAAACAGGGTATTTAGAAATGTCTTACCTTCCTCAGCTAGGTCCTTGTTAATAACCAGTTTCCCATGTCTAAGATAGTTCAGCACTGGCCCAAAGTAGGTTGGGTCTCTGTCTATTAAATAGGCACCTGTTTCATCCTAGATTAGAAAAACAAACAAACAAACCAAACAAACAACCCAAAACAAAGCAAAAGAACACCAAAACTCACACTAAAAAACCCACAATGATTTGAACATCCAAGTGTGAACTGCAAGCTAATATTCATCTTACAGCAAGCAGGTATTCAGATGTAGCCACATCCCTGAAAGCCAAATTTATTAAAGACAATAAAAACAATTAAACAATATAATTGTAATTTTATCAGCCTGATCACTCAAATCATGTAATACACAACTTCTCCTACCTGATCAAACCCCCCAACCCCTTATCAATGACTAACAACATTGTTAGCATGAAAGACCTAAGCAGTAAGTGAGAACACTGAAAATTATGGTTAGAAATAGCACTTAGAAGGAGCAAATTTTGTTTGGGAACTTGAAGGGTCAGAACAAAGGCTACATTCTAGCAAGCTTCAAATACCAGTTTTTCCTTTTTTGTTTTTTTTTTTTTTAATGAGAGGCAAACAAACCTAATTCTTTTTAACCTCAACACTTTGCTCTAAAAACACTTGGTTTTGACCAAGCAAGGGTTGTACATGCATCTTATAAAAAAACCCCATATGTTTGGTAAACTGACAACAGCATTTTGTGAACTGCAAAACAGTTCAAGAAATTTACCTGCAGAGCTGATATTCTTGACAAAGAGAAAGAAGCAAAATTGGTATTTCCTATGTTATTTAGAATCTATGTGTGAACTTCTGCAATCAAGACAGTACTGACATACTTTGTGCTGGCCAGAGGTCGAAGGAAGATTCATAGAAAGATTTCTAAGTGATCCACTGCTCCTTTCTACTACCAAGTGGATCACTGACCGTATTAATCCTTTAGTACATAATGTTTGGGTGCAATGGATATCCTACAGATATATACTGAAGAGATGTGGCAGCACCCCAAATACTTTTTTAAACTTATTTTTAATATTCTAGTATCTTACAGAGATACTAAAAAAATCATCATTACCAATAATCCCAGCTAAATTTAGATCATACTCCCTCAAAACCATACGTACTAGTGATACTTGCTCTTCCATATGAAAGAAATTCTACTGACTCAATGCTCTGTATTTGAACATTGATGTTTATATGTAAAGATTTGATTACTGAACTGTGATACTTGACAACTCTCTCTACTCTAACAGTACCCAGAGTTCCGAAAATGTTTCACTAGAAAAAAAGATGGCGGATGTATTTTCAGGTACATGGATTTAGTTTCTGAATAACTGCCCTTGTCTAACCAGGATTGGTAGAATGTAGAAAGACCCCAGCCTGAACTACAAAAGCCATAAACACATTTCTGTAATTACAATTAAATGCTTTACACACCTAGACACACTGTCATTTTAGAAGAAGTGGTGTACAATTTTGTATAAAATTAACTGTTCAAGAAAACTAACATATTGAAATGCGCTGTCAGTTAATCTACACCTGAACCAGACAATGCTTGATGACTTCTAATCACAATTTCTTCTGATCTAAGCTCATGGTCTCACAAAAGCAAGACTGCACACATAAACCGGTAGATAGGTGAAGTGGTATATTTGAATAGCTCCTCTATAAATATATTTACATTACCAAAACACTTCAAAATGAACAATCTACAGATACAACTCAAAGAAATTAAAATAGCTAACAACTGTATGAATGATAAGCTGAAAAGTATTATTTAGTAAAGGAACAGAAACCAGTGAGGTTGGAAAGGAAGATCTAAAACAGATAAAAAGAAACACTGTTCTAAAGAAAAAAACCCAGTACTTGGTCATCATTTGAACTGCATTAAGAAACACAGGGCTTACAAAACTGGAATTCTTCCCAGAATCTCTAGAAAAAATCTTCATTATGATTATTGTAATTTTTTACACTGCAGTGTTTTCTCACATCACCTTCTGAAGCAATACCAGCCATCAGCTCTACACCACTACAGAGACAGAGAGGTGGTTCACAGAATCAAAGTAATTAACAGCTCTAAATGAAATCTTAAGTAACAATGGCTACTTCACTCCTTGCATAAAAGGCCTCAACTTTGCTTTTTTTTGAAGGCTACATTATCTGAAATCATTTTTTTCTGAGTTGATTTCTATACACTAACAAGCTTCCAACAAAACCACAAAGGGAAGAAGCTATGTCTGGCCTTCTCTTTCAAATTCTACCTTATCAGAGGTCGTAAATGAAAAAAATACCACCTCAGTATGTCATAGTGTACTCTATGAAGGAAGGCTCTCAGGCAACAGGGTGTCTTGAAAAATAGCAAAAAAGAAGGCACACAATAGTCCTATAATTTTTGTTGCAATAGTTTTGGGTTTTTTTCACATTAGTAAATAGCAACAGTTAAAGAACTCTGGCTAGATTCTAACAGCATGCAACCCAAATTCCGTCAACAAGACTCACTTTAGCATGTAAATTCCATGCAAAAGTTGCTTACCCAGATTACAGATATAGAAAACATGCCTTAATTGACATTAAGAGGAGGATCTTGACCATTGACCTTACAACTCAGATGTGCTACAGACTAGCACCAGGGAGTCAAAACCCAAAAGATGAACCGATCAGTAAAGACTATTGTAACCGTACGCAAATAATGCACAGGCCAGAGAGGAAAAACATTCACCTCCTCAGCATCATCCCACAGAAAACGCCTTATCACTCCTCTTTTTGAGGGAGCTGTCTGAATATCCTTCCATGTGTGCTAAGCACTTCATGTTGAAATCACTAAGAAAAGCCGATTACACTAGATCTTTAAGGATATTTATGTAATCATAAATCCAATACAAGCTGACACAGAAGTGTAGTCATCTGCTCTACCTAGAACCCTCAAAATACGATCATAAGTCTTTCCAAATATTATCAGGATTGGTTTCATCCACATGTACAGGAAAACACACTGTATTATCACATGTAATTAGCATTTTGACACTTTCTAATATAAACAATTTTATTGTGAGATAAGAATTATAAATTGCAAATGTGATCCAATGTGATCTGGACAATTTAAAGAGGTAGTTTTTACAGACACAATTAGCTTTAGGCTTGCTACCTTAAGTATTAATAGACTTCCCAGTTATGCAATTTCCTCTGCTAACTAGTAAATTGTTTTTCTACAAGTTTTAAGCAAGTCTGAATCTTTTCTGACACAACTAGCGTACATATTTTGAAGCTATTTCCAAAACTTCAGATGAATACCACAAATGTCAGACAAACCTATATTCTAAAAAGGTTTCAAAGTTCTCTTTTAGATGTATTATATACAAAGAGGTGTTGATGTTTACCAGAACAGCAGCTGAAACTCTCTATTCAGTACAGTTATATTACCCCACACCTAGAGGTGTTGCATGCAAATGTAGACATTCCTCATAAGAAAACTCAAAACAAATGCACTGGTCGTCTCTGTACATCCAACCCTAAACTGCTAGTTAATCACATGGCTGTTTTGTGTCTTTATCCACTTCTATTTTTGCATTACATTCTTCTCTCAAGAGAAGAATGTAATTGTCTGTAAGTTCTAGGCCTTTTTCATACACGCTTATGAGGACACCATTTAGAAGACAGCATTGCCCAGGTACAGTGAAGACAGCATTTGTTTATTACCACTCTTCCACACTAACGTTTAGTTCAAGTTACAAACATCATGGAATTTTAGAGGAAACCTAGTAACTTGCTCATAAATTTTCAGTCACCTGGTTCAGCATATCAATGAAAACTCAGTGTAGCTCACAATCACATTCCTTTGAAAAATACTGACCAAAGCAATTAAATCATCATGTATTCCAGCTGCAAATGTTTTCACTTCAATCTTTACAGAGACTGAGGATCAAAGGAATCATAATGAACACTCACCCTGATCTTAGTTTAAAACACACATAGAACTCAATTTGTTTACAGTGAAATTTAACCTTTAGAAAGTAGTGGTGAAACCTAACCATTACAATAAATAATTACTGTCACTGCTAACATTATGTACTTTCTAGCAAGGACACCTATAATCTGACACTTGGCTAGCTGGATTTTACAATACCTTTGCTAGACCGAACAGGCTTCACTGTTAGATTTCTTGTCTCCATGTGTGTACTTCTGGACTGAGAAGACACTCCTTAAACTTCTTGCCAAAAAAAAGTTTTGTTCTTTATAACTTTTCACCAAATCATATTCCACCTTGTGACTAGTCACTGCCCTGCTGTGACCTTGAATTGTGGATACCAGAATCCAACACAGAATTCCAGCAATACTCCTAAGGTGGACCGAATACATACACCTCCCTAATGCCATTTAACAACCTCTCCAAGAATTGCATTAAAACACCAGTTGAAATATCATAAATTTATTTCCAATTAACTGTCTTCATTGTGATCAATACTGGATTTGGATACACTCAGAATTCACACCACAAAGCTCTTGGCTCAAAGCTATATGCTCTAACATGAGTATTTTTAAAATTACATCATTTACACATACTGAGCAAGCATAAGTTCTGACAAAAGCAACAATATGAAGAGAAATACAGTAATATTTGGCACTAAATCAGGATTTATAAGTAATTGTCTTCCCTATTCTCTGTGCTTTTTAAATATTGAACTAGATGCCCAGAACACATCTTTCATAAACTTTAAGTGTCCGCAGACTAGCAATACTTATCAAAGCTACATCAGTAACACAACCCACCTGACAAGTCAGAAATCTCATGGACAAATGAAGTGTATCTCTTACTTCTTAGAACAACGACTACAGTTTAGCTATTTCTTAATGCTGACAGTCAAGGTTGTGCTACCAGGAAGACTCTGATTTTTCTAAAACATTGAGTGCTCGCTTGCTTCCTTTTTTGACAGATTCTACCTCAGCTTTAGAAAGGCATTAAAAAAATCAAGCATGAATACGACTGTCAAAACCTCATTAAGAAAGTTTGACAATCTCCTTGTTCAGGGGAAAGTTAAAAGAATGCTAGAACAGTCTGTATAAGAAAAACCGGAATATAGGTAAAACAGGAAGATGCTGAAACAGGGAGATATATGTATATTATTAACAGTAATACAGTAAAAGCATTAAATTAGTAAACAGTGACGAAAAGGTGAGCAAGACTCTGCTTGTCTATTTTTACGTATTCATCCCTAAACCATGATTCAAATACTATGGAAAACAAATCCTATTGTGAACAGTAAGTGTGACCACTACCGCTCACTCATTTGCTGAAATGATTCTCAAACAGTCTTAAATACAAAGTTGTGCAAGACATTGTGAAACATACTGAATTCAGAGAATCAGTGTCACCACCTTATTGTATTAAACACTAGTTTTGCCACAGGGTGTGCCAAGGTAAATCCTTCTTCCACTACAAGTGGAAACAGACCTCACAGCAAACGACGGGCTGCCCCGCCCTATTCAACATTAGGACCTGAAGGTAGTTTAAAGACCAACATGCTACCTCTCTTGAAGCCTCTCAGTTCTTTACAGTAGCAAGCATTAAGGAAGTCACAGAACCACAGAATATCCTGAGTTGGAAGAGACCCATAAGGATCATTGAGTCCAACTCCTGGCCTGCACAGCACAGCCCCAACAATCCCACCATGTGCCTGAGCTCTGGCAAGTTCACGGCTTGGGACCATGACCATTCCCTGGGAATGCACCCCAGGACACAGGTGGCCCTCCCATCTGCTGGGGCATATGGCAGTGCTTTATCTTTTGATTAAGAAACCGTAGAAGAATGCTTTCCTACTCTCTCCCAAATGAAGACAGTTGACCTATCAGCAAGCCACCTACATTTTTAAATTAACTTTTACAGGTTAGTTTAAGCTTTCCAAAAAAACCTTAACCAAAGCCAAAGACAAAAACAAAACAATTCCCACACCACCACACTTTTAAGTTTTTTTCCCCTAACTCAGGAACATTAGGTCCTGTTCCCTATCTTAAGTGTTCAAATATCCTTTCTGGAAGTTATGCCTGAAAAATGATGAAACCTACTACTAACCTGATCGAAAAAATTTTCAATACTTATATGTAACAAGCAAATCTTTACTTTCAACCTGTTGGTTATACATCCAGGAGTTATAAGCGGTTCCTTTCTTTTCGCTAACTGTACTATAGTGGAAAATGATTTTTTGTCCACAATGCTCCAAAACATCTTTCACAGCCAGCCCTATATACAAATACTTTACATCCATTACTACATACCACACCACAAATAAAATCTTAGTAACTTTTTTTCCCTACTAAAAATGAGTAAGAGTGAATACCAAAATATTCACCCACCATTTGCAGTCTATGCAGAATGCGTAACATTCTTCTCCAAGAATTGCTGAAAAGACAGAATGCTACGTCGAAGTGAGAGATTATTATCAAAAGTACTTTGCTCTGGTTCTTGTAATTGAACAAGAGAATAGTGACAGTGCAGAAATAACATAATGTCAGCACACGCAGAGATTCCATTAAAACTCTAAACCCCGTCAGACAACATAAAAAAATTAAACAAACGTACAAACGATACTATGCTCTCTGCTGTATTTAGGCGCAGTTTTGTTATTTACGAACCCAACTGCTTCGAACGACATCAGTCCACCTTCCCACCTCAAATGCCCTGAAGCTCACGGACTTATTAAGCAACAGTCTTCAGAAAAACTCCCTCCGCGGCAGCAGAGTCGTTCCTGCCACCCCTCACCGCGGCGCCGGGCCCCGCGTTCCCTTCACACCAGCGGCCGCCTGGGCAGGCGTCACAGCAGGAGCGGGCACCAGACGGAGCACACCCTCAGGGCGGCGGGCGGGGAGCGGGGACAGGGGAGCGGGCCCGGAGCGGGCGCGGCGGGGCCCGCGCTCACCTTGTCCGAGTCCAGGTCGGGGTCGGCCTGGCAGAGGCGGAAGAGGAAGGACTTGGGGTCTCTGCAGAGCGTCTGTCGAGTGGTCAGGAAGCAGGTGCCCCCCACATTCAGCCGGACCCACTTGCCGGGCCCCGCGCCGGGCAGCGGCGCCGAGCTGCAGCGACGGCAAGGCCCGCCCGCGCCGAGGCCGCCAGCCGGGGGCACAGGGAACTCACAGTGGTTCTCCGCCGCCATCCTCGCCACCGCCGGAAGGGGCCGCCCCGGCTGCCGGGCCCCGGGCGCACCGCCCACCGGAAGCGTCGGCGGGAACAGCTCCCCGCCCCCTTCGCGCCCGGCGCCGGAGCGGAGCTCAGCCTGCCGCAGGGCCGCCGCTCGGCCGCGGCCGCCGGCCTCTCTCGCGTGCCCCGTGCCCCACGGCGGAAGGAAGAGGCGGAGGCCGCGCAGGACCCTACATGCCTTTATTACAGACTACCAAGCATAAGTGAAATCCGTCATCCAGTCACTAACTACACATCTACAGCACAGAGATCTGTCCAGAGGAGAATAGACAGTCATTAAATTATGAGATATGATTAAATCATCGACCAATAGAAAATTTATATAATAAAGCCAGAAAAAGGTGTAAAATATAGTTTACAATAATTATTCACATTCAAGGCTGTACATCAATACATACAACACCATGGCCCCGAACATGAATTCAATCCAAATAATTCATATATTAGAATTTAAATAACACAGACTGAACTAGAGGCCAACAAGAGCCAGCAAATACCCTTATAAGAATAAAAATACAAAAGTGTGTATATCATTGCATTATTTGCTTCTGTTTTCACGAGTTCTTGGAGGAGGGGAGATTGTTTTGTGGGTGCTTGAGGGGGGGTCAGGAGTTTTGTCTGGGGTGGGGTTTTGTGTTTGTTTTGGGGGGTTTTTTCTTTTTTTTTTTTTTTCCTGTACATCACAGTTACAGCTACAAACCCAGGTAGAGCATATTACACATGTAACTGACTGCCACCAACCTGAAAACAGCATACAACTATCAAAACTGATTATGGTTCCTGATTCCTATTTTTTCTCTTTTGTCAGATACAGTAATTGTAAGTTCTGCTACCATTTTGAATATTTGCTACATCAAATCAGAGTTAGTACATGGCCATAGGAAGCTTTGTCAAATGGCAACCATCTACATTTTGTAGCCCTACTGACAGACTTCTTTCTTGACCAGGGACAGGACTCAAGGAAATGGCATGAAGCTGAGTCACTGGAGGTTTAGGTTATGTATCAGGAAAAGGTTTTTCACCCAGAGGCTGGCTGAACACTGGAACAGGATCTCCAGGAAGTGGTCACAGTACCAAGGCTGTGTGAGTTCCAGAAGGTACCTGGCACATGGTGGGAGTGTTGGGGAGTCCTGCACTGGGCCAGGAGTTGACTTTATGCCCCTGATGGGTCTTTTACAACTCAGTATGTTCTATTTATTCTAAAACCAGGCTATTAGGTGCTTAAGAACCTCTCCAACTGTTTGTTGCCTAACAGTAATTTCTTCTATAAAAGAGGAAATATTCTGAAATTACCAGTCATAAATGAAAATATGCCATTTTGGGTCACAGAACTACTTGTCTGTAGGCTCACTTGACCAACTGATGGACAATCTGCATCATGAGGCTTTGCAGGAACATAATTTATGGAAATAATTTCCATAAAGTATTCAAAGTATTCAGCAAAATTTCAGATATAAATACCACACCTATTTGTGAAATTTACTAGTAGAATGAATGATCAGAATCCAGAGGCCACATCTTCAGGCAACTATTAATCCACAAGTTCTCTCCTCAGCAAGGTGGTGTTGAAATAAAATGTTTTGTCCACAGGCCAAATGAAGTAATTGTCTTGACTTTACTAAATCATTCAAAATAAAATGTACATGTGGGAAATTCTCATAGTTCTTCAAAATTCCCAGCACAAAATATAATGACATCAAGCACATTAAATTAAGCATCTTGAACTATGAAAACTGATTAGAATCATTGCATCTTTGTTTCAATCCACAGATCTTTCCAGACTCATATATAGTGGATACTTCACAATTAAAGTCATGTCAGAAGGAGAAAAGTAGAGCACAGTACTGTCTGATAGTTTGATTTTTTCAGCATCTGAATGCTTAGCAAATGGAATCATGATAGGCAGTATCAGTTTGCTCACAATGTCTCAACATCACATCTGAAGCAACTTCCTTAATACAAAACCTTTACAAAACCACAATTTAAGGCGAATGGTAACAAACTAATTTCTCCAGTTTATCAAAGTACTTTTAAACTTCTTGTGACTGGGCAGTAGTACTTCATCCTTAAGCTCCACACCACAGAAAAAGATGGAATAAATACCTTTCAGAAGTTCAAATACCAAGCAAAGCAAAACTACAACATTATTAACCAGATTCTTCATAAATGATTGGCAATTGTTCAAATTGCAAGAGATGGAATGAATCAATAGATTGGGTTTTCAGTAGGTCTGCAGTGAGGAGGAATCTTAAGAAGAGTCTTCAAGTACCTAACAACTTTTTTTATGCTTTGAAAACCTTGGATTAAAAGCAGAAAAATCACCTGGCTTATGTGCAGCTCTGAAGAACCTCCCTTGCACATTTCATTCCATGAACTCCTATGAGCCACAGGAGTGATCTTCAGGACAAAGATATGAATCTACCCCACATCAGGTATAAGCATTTACAATGGGTACCAGCCCTTCACAGTATGCAGCACCTGTCAACACACATTTAAGTGGACAAACTGGTAAAACATACTTGAATCCACGATTGCTTTGTGATGCCTCACTCTATATTCCTGCCACCTTTCAAAACCACAGATTTCACATATAGTCCAAGAAGTAGAAACACCTCTCCCAGGAAAGTTCTATTTCCTTCCCAAAAAAGCAGTAGCTAAGTAAGACTGGATTAGGAACACTGAAGTTCTAAGTGGAGTGATGTCTGTAAGAGATGCTCAAAGTTTTCTAATAGCAGCATTGTCAATTAAAAAAGAAGGAATTCTGGAATGCAGACATCAGCCTTCCAGATACCTTACTGACAGCTTACTGCTACCAAGATCTGGCTGGCTAAAAGCTTTTGGTGGGCAGGATGGAAGTCTACTGAGAAGATTTTCACGGTGTGAAAAAACATAGCAATTAATTTGTTATGGTGAAATGAATAAAAGTCTAAATATTACAGAAAACATGTTTAAGCACAGCTAGATTTCTTCCTAGTTAACATGCCAATAAGAAGTTATTTTGCCAGTTTTTATATGAGGCCAAGTTTTGTCACACTGAACAGCAGCGGCACCGTGAATCTCCATCACTGCCAAACTCTCCTGTATAAAGTTGGGAATACGTCTACATCTCTGTACCAAAGACTAAATCCAAAAGTGGTAGGGTTGCCTCCAATGGCCACAACACCTGGCTGGAATTTGACAGGTAGAAAACAAATGGACAGCACTGCAACAAACTTAAAATACATGCCATCTCGGTTAGAATGGCACATATAGTTTACTACAGACACAGACCGAAGATGCACTGTGCTATTCAAATTTGAGTGACAAGGAGTGTACTTTGTATGTGATGAAATTCCTCATTATGCAACGGGAACACTTTGCTGTATTTTGCGTCTCGGCCATTTACAGGATACCTTCTCTCCCTTAACACCAGACACTGTAAGCCAGGGATTTGCTCCCCTCAGGTTTCCGTATGTGGTGGGACATAGAAGACTACAAGAATGCGGTTACTCCAAAAGTAAAGGCAACTGCACTCTCTCTTTTAGAGACTGGAAAAGCTGAACTGCCATCAAATTCAACCACATAAATCAGTTTTTAAGAGGTTAATAATAAATCTCCTTCACCCTGCACAATTAAATATTCAACATCCATGTGTTTTCTGAGAAATCTGATAAGCCATTGTTTTTAAATTACTGCTTCTAGAAAACAGTAGCCTATGAGTTTTTCCAACATTGTAGTGAAACCTTTCTTTGTTGGAAGGAAAAGCACATCATAATATGACAACTCAAAATGCAAAGTGATGGTATGTGTAGTGAGTGAACATGAACAGGCATGATGTTTATACTGCTTTTAAAACAAGGAAGGAATGCCTTTGTCCAGACCTAGGTCATTCCTCTCTGCAAGGTTTAGGAACACAGGCATGTTGAAAATACCGCTGGGGAAGTTTTCTTTAGCACACAGGAAGTTGTGTCTTTGTAACGCTACAAGAAATGTTTGACCACAAAAAACAGCCATAATTTGAACAGGACAAAGGAGATCAATAAGCAAATTTTTTTCATTTTATAGATATGCTTTAAGTACCATATATTTTCCCCTTTGTATCAATATATGCTTTTGATTTTCTAACCAGATTACTTTATTATCTGTATTTCAATTGCTTACATTTTTTTCCAGAGTTCCTGAATGCTTGGCCAAGGACCAAAAATAGAATTGACATCTCATTATACAATGAGACAAAAAAAAAGTCAAGTAATCAATTGTACAAAGTTTTCACACTTCCTTCTCTACCCAGATAAATAGGCTGGCCCCACTAAAATGCACAACACATGCACACCCTGGAAAGAAAGCTTCTAGCCCTCATCTGCTGAAAAGGTGAAAAACTACTTACTATATCAATAGTAACCTTTTCTCCCCCATACTAACTAGTTTCTCTTTTAGTTAGCATTAGTTAAAAGCATGCTGGTAAG
Source organism: Pardalotus punctatus (assembly GCA_013400915.1). NCBI lineage: Eukaryota > Metazoa > Chordata > Aves > Passeriformes > Pardalotidae > Pardalotus > Pardalotus punctatus. The sequence goes on from VZTX01011282.1 coordinate 70,727, forward strand.
TTTATCGTCCCTTGATTAAACACACATATGACTTATATTAAAATTTAAACTTAATGTTTAAAATGCTTCAGAAGCCAGCATTTCAATTTTAGAAATTTCAGTGCCATGTTCAGCATTTTACTCTCTCAAAACCTTGATCACTGGCGCCTGTCTGCCAGACAAGTACATCTGATTCATTCACATAATTACTGAAGTACCACATAAATCCTGCAACCAGAACTATATTAGGAATTACACAAGGGTGCAACTGACCTGGCTACAAATGCCATATACCAATAAGCTGGGGGACTGTGAGGAAAGGAAGAAAAGAAAGAGGTGGTACATAGGAGAGGCATGTAAAAGCTCCCTGATGAAACACATTTTAATGATAATCTGAGAGTCACGGAAAACTCCAGCCCCATAAAATGCAAGGCTGGTACACGATTCAGCGTGTGTGCGTGTGGATTGGTTTTAACTTATCTTAAGTGAAGCTGGTAATGCAAGGTCTATCCACTAGTCTGCAGCAGAAACTGAACTGAAGTGCACAAAAGCAAGATCTTCACTGCAATGATATGCATGTGGAAGCCTCAACAGAAGCACAAAGAGCGAGCAAAGCAACCCTGAATTCCATTAGGTTTTTGCTTTTCTTCTTTTTTTTCCTTCTTAAAAAAAAACCCAAAAAATAAAACAAACAAACAAACAAAACGGAAAAATAAAATAAAAGAAAAATAAAAAACAAAAAAAAACAAACAAAAAACCACAAACATTTCAGACGTATGCTTCCCCTTGAGATGGTAATAGGTGGGTTGAAAAGATTCCTCTGATCGGCTGCACACGGAGTTCTAGCAGCAAGTAGGAAAACTGGGAAATTTTGGATGAGCTTTATTATTTTGCAGCATTCTGGTGGTATCTGTGCCGCCAAACTTCATGTATCTTTTTGCACCATTTATGAGCATTCCCACTTGGGTCCATCAGGTAATATGTCCTGTTTGGCTATAAGTGAACAATATTTTAATGATTACTCCAAACATAGTTTAACCAAAAAGCAGTAGTAATTCTGCACCTACCAATAAAATAATTACTTAGAATTAATTCATTAACTTTCTGAAAGTAAAATTCAAATAGCACTATGTAACATTATATATGGCTGATTAACCATACATCTGCCACCGGAATATTGTTAAGCAGCCAACTGACAATACATTATCAGTACACCTCATGATTCACTACATACGGCTAAGTTTTAAAAGTCGTTAAGAACTCCCTTCAAATCCCAAAATTCACTCATAGTTTATTTAAACACTAATAATAAAAATACAGTTGCATTTTTGTGATAAATATGCATGTCAGGGTGAGTTTTTGTGTGATTTTTATTATTATTTGATTTTGTTTGGGGGGGTGGGTTTTGAGCTTTTTTTGGTTGGTTGACCTTGTTCAGGTATTTGTTTAGTTTTGTTTTAAATTTAGACTATGAACTTTTGTATCTAAGCAATTATACTTTCTCCAGAAAAATCTTTTTGATAACAATTTCCAAAAATTGCCCAAGGACCTTAAAGCAATTTGCAAAGAAATTAAAAAAAGAAACTTACCGTGTGAACAAAAAATGTCTTAAAATTCTTGGCTTCTGGACGCAACTCTAAAGACCATGGAATTTCTCCTTTTAGAACTTTGTTGACAGGATCCACATAATACAGGTGGGGCCCTTCTGTGAGCAGCAATTGGCGCCGACGTGCAAACAATCCCTAAAAAGAAAAGTAGAAGCAGCAATGCAAAAAAAGACAGCATGAGGGAATTAAAAATGTAAATTTACAGATCTCTGAACTGAACAACAGAAGCAGAATAAAACCAGCTCATAGGTTCGTATGATAGGATCATACAATAGCATCGTATGTTTGGATTTGGGGGTCTTTAATTTTACTTTACCTATTTGACCTCACTCCTTTTTTAGGGTGTTGCAGTGCATTTCTACTACATGGCAAAACATAAGTATTATTTTATGAAAGTATCTTCAAGTTCTAGAAAACATAAAACACCTTGCTGTACTGAGTGAAGCAGAACCTACTTCTCAAAGATTCTATAAATCAATAGCCATGATCTTGAAGAAAAGACTATGAACAATCAAGTAGCAACTTAGATGAAAGACAACCTTCTTTCCTGCAAAGCTGATGCAAACTATCCTTGCTCATCTGTACACTGTTAAAGTTAACACAAAGCTGTTCTAATGCCACCTCTGCCTCTTTCAGGATAAAGGCATGAAGTCAGATCCAGGAAAAATATCACAGTTGAGAACATGAGCTTGTATTTAATTTTTTTGTATTTTTGGTTCAAACCACATTCAGACATGCATCAAGAAAGAATGTTTAGTGTACTGTATCAGATTGGGAGGAAGAGGGGGAGCAAAGACTCATTTGCTACAATCTCAAAATGAAAGATGAAAGCACCAATAGCAGATTTACTTCTAGCTTTTTCAAGAAATCAAGTGCACATAACTAAATCAAAAGAAAAACAATCTATTCACAAGAAAACACTGCATTTTTAAAAATAACTTGTTTATAGGTGAAAAATTGTTTAAACAGGGAAGCTTTAAAACAGGTTGCTTATCTAGGCTGAAACTGTGCAAAAAATTGACAGCTGAATCCTCTTACAGGAAATTAAGAAAAGCCTTACCTTTCTTTTGTCCACTGGACCCATTTTTAGGATTAAGTTATTCTCTACAAACTGATGCCTTAGAAAAAGAAAAATAACTATTACTCCAGAAGTAATTCTTTCACAGAAATAGCTCTTATTATCAAGCAGTTTTTCATATCACTCCCTAGCATGTTCTTTTCCATGAGAGTCCTGAACAACTTTAGTACATGAGTTTTGGACTCTTCCACAGCCCAGACCAGAGTTTTTTCCAAAATTTGACAGAGGGTAATAAAACCAAACAAAACCCAAAACCAAACCAAACCCCAAAACCAAACAAAAAAAACCAAACAAACAAAAAACCCCCACCAAACCAAAACAAAAAAAATGAACAAAAACAAACCAACAAAAAAAAAAACCAAAACATAAATTCCCAAACAAACCAACAACAACAGAAAGAAAAACAAACAAGCAAAGAAAAACCCCACCAAAAAAAAAAAAAAAAGTCCCCTAAACACACCAACCCCCCCCCAAACAAACAACAACAACAACAACAACAAAAATTAAAAATTCACACATGAGAGACTTCTCTAAAGATTGAAAAGAAACGCTGTTATGTAGTCTGGAGGTATTTTGGTTAGATATCCACAGAATATTATCATGCAAAAAATCCCAACAACTTATGGCATCTGTAAAAAAGGAGGAACCTTTTCTAGTTTTAGGACTGTAGAGCGAAGACTCCTCAGCACTGGATAGCGTCATTCTGCCTATCTTATAAACACACTCCACATCATCTTCTAGACCTTGTAAATTTTAGAAATATAATATTAGGGTTTTGCTGCTATTGCTTTAAAAATAGAAGCCAAGAAAAATCTAGTTGCTAATTATTTACTTGAAAATAGTAAGATTGACAAATATTAATTTGAATCAAAATCACTTATTTTTCAGGATTCTTTATTGCTGTGCAAGTTAATTAGCTACATTCAAAGATCCTACCAAGGATTTCCACCAGCTTGTTTTGCCAGAAGTAACCTCTTTTCATCTTCAGAAAACTGTAAATCCAGCTCAAAGGAATTGTTGTCAAGATCATGAATATACTGTTCAATGTTTCCTCCTGATGTCTGTGGTGTACTTGTCTCTGCAGCAGACAGTGAATGGGACGAGGCAGAACTAGAAACTTGCATGCAACCGAATTGACTCAGGAGATTGTCATACTAAAGGAGGAAACAAAACAAAGTAATTAAATGTCTTGTATTAAAAAGCTTATTTTGCACAAAACTTGGGCTTTTAATTTAAGCATACTTTTGTTTATTTTGCTTTTGGGCAAAAAACCAGCCTATTCCCTGCAGATTAGCAGGCATTTATGCAAAAAAGTATGAATGTTCAAAAGCAAGCCAGCATTTTTTCAAAACACTTGCTTTATCAGAAAGCTTATGCTGATTTAAGTAACATTTTAACTAGCAATTTTTATTAGATCCTTAATAATTAAAGTCTTCATTAAAATATAACTAAACAGTAGTGTCACTAAAAATATTTATATTAATATTTACATAATTTATATTAATATTCAATAATTATGCTATAATAAAAGTCTCGGGCAGCTTCAGAGCTGAATATAGCAATAGACAAACATACATTTCCATAACAGTCTTCATCATCCTCTGACATAGCAGGTAAATATGCTGTAAGTTTAGGGGGTGTCTGAAGATGTAGGTTCTCCCACACAATGGATTCAAAGAAGGGGTGAGCCTTAAGAGGTCCATATCCTCCCATTTCTTCACAACCTAATCTGCTGGTAGCATCTAGAACCTAAGCAAATTAAAATCACATTAAGCTGCATACAATAATGAAAAATGGCAAGCATTCACATTTGCACAGCAGCACATGAAAACAAAACCAGTTTGTTCCATTGCCCTAATCATACCTACCTATAATGTAAGGAGGCTGTTTATAATAAAAGGTGTTTTTTGTTAGTATGTCTTGTCAACAACACTTTGTATTAGATCAGCTCACAGATCTAAGGACAGGAGAACTTTTAAGTCCACGCAATTTTTTGGCTTTGCTTCTTCATAAAGACTGAAGCAAACATACAGAGAAGGCCTGATGAAGCACACCTCATTTAAGTTTAGTCCACCATCTCATTCTAGTGATGCAAGAGGTTGTAGAAACTATAGTTGGTGTCAAACATCAACCTCTCAAGCATCTTAAAATGACACAGTTCTCAGGATGTTAATACAACCTGGGCTTCACCATTCAGGAGACACTGGCTTGGCTGTAGACCTTGGGCACAGGAACCCACTGCTAGGCCTTTTAGGGTGTATTTATCATCATCCACAAAGGTGCTTCCTCCTCACCTATGACTGGCTATTGAGCTTAAAAAACCTTATAGCACCTAAAATGTTCTCGGCATAGTCACCTGAGCATCATGGCTGTAATCGCACTGGTGGAACAGACCTGCTTTTTCGTCCTACTTGTCAAACCTTCACAGGCACAGTAATTCTTAGGCTAATACTACTGAGACATGTTAAGTGCAAGGTAAATGTATGCTAAAATGCAAGTCAGCTGGATTTGTATAGTAATGAGTATATCTGCCTGTGATGTACAGAATGCTGTTTTCAGCTAAATGATCCATTATACAACTCAAAAACAATTTATCTGAGAACTACGTAAGCCTATTATGTAAGCAAATACTATGTAAGTATTTGAATCTTAATTTCTGTTTGTAAATGCACAGTGTCTAGAATTGTTTGCTTCCATTTCATAGAAACACATTCCTTGTCCATACTTTAGAATTCAGATTTAAAAAAAAAATAATCTAAGTGCTGTTTAATAACAGATGTTGATTTTCAAGACAATCCCCTACACAATCAATAATGCTCACAGACGTTCATATTTGCAAGAGTGTACAGAAACTTTCAGAAAAGAGAACTATATAAGCTGAATGTTTTCAATGTTATCAAACCATTTAATGACAAATCAATTTCAGTGATACCTTTTTGGTTCAAGAAGTTAGGCATTTAGGTGGTTGGTAATTTATAAAATCTACCAACACAAACTTACTGCATTCAAGAAAGAAAAAAGCAAGTATTTACCAATAGCTTTTCCACAAGGTCTTTTGCCTTGGGAAAAAATTTTTCTGGAAAGTCATATTCCAACTTTATTATCTTCTGGAATATAAGATATTCATTTCTGTAAAAGAGAAAAACAAACTCTTGTTATTAGTTCTCCATGGTTCTTTCACCTTAACTTGAATAACCCTGACAAATACTAAACAAGAAATCTACAAGTCAAGTCACATTCCCATAAATCTTCCTAGGGTGAAAGGGTACTCTGACCCTCTAAGCACCTGATACTTGAGCAATAACAAGACAAGTTCAAATGACTCAACACAGAGTTGAGGATATGCCTTATAAAGCTCTTCACGTATAGTTATATATTTACCTTCATGGCACAAATTACATGTGAAATTCTAGGATAGTTTAAGGAATCTCTCAGGAACTGTAGCAATAGCTGTTTAAGCAACTTCATGACATCAAAAAGGACATATAAAAGTAGGCATTACATTAACACCAACTCTGCACCACAAAAATACTTCAGAACTGGTATTAAGGTAAAAGTCAATTCAGAGACAATATATTTATGATCCACAAAATCAAATCTCTTACCCAGCTCTAAATGGAGGCAATCCAGCTACAAGTTGATATATTATGCATCCCAGAGCCCAGAGGTCAGAGCTTCAAAACAGAGGAAAAAACAAAGCATCTTTTTGTAAAAGAAGTCTTTAAAATGTAATTTTAAAAGAAAAATTCTTAACCTTCTGCTACTTAGAACATAGCACGAACCCAGTGGACAAACCTGCTTTGTATAATTTCCACACTATTTTTACTTCAGCCCTTGACAGAAAAGTAGGCTAGCAACACAACTTCCACGAAAAGAACCATAGAGTAACACTCCCACACTAACTGACTACAAGCACAAGTAGAAGACAGCTGAATTCTCAGTCAAAATAATGGGTATCTAATGACCCTGAAAAGAATACTGATTATCCACATGACGATTCAAAGATGCATCCAATTAATTCAATATATGCCTCTTCAGAATTAAAATATTCTCCTCTAAATATTTGTTTAAAAATAGAAAAAAAAAAAATTACAATACAGCTTTTTACCTTTTCCACTTAAGGCTTTTCTAAAGACACGAACAAAAAGGCAGTCTGTGTGTTGGCCTGAAAGAGCACTTTGAATTTACTTTCCCTTGAGGTAAGCTATCCATAGATTTGATTAAAGCTTCGAAATCGTCATGGAAGATTGAAATACTAACAAAGACTTCAAACTACTCAAATTTAGAGTTTTCCGTATGGGTGAAGCATTATGCAACTTCTAAAAGGAGATGACATTCTGATTAAGTCTTTACATTAGCCAAAATAATCAAAAGCTCTTCACTAAATGTGAAAAGTCTCATGGTATTTCTATCACTTCAAGAAATGCTAGCACAACTACCATGCCTATTAATATAACTTATCTTTTTTACCTGTGATTTGTCAGCGATTAGCTTACTCTTCCATCATGGCAATAAAATAGATATTCACATTCAGTAGGTTACCATCAACAAGCAATTTTAACAAGTTAAGGAATTTCTTAAGGGCATAACTCATACCAGGCACAGAGATGATCTTTAAAATGCTGCAAATCCCAAGTACAGCTTAGAAAAGATAACTGCAAGTTGATCTAAATGCAAGTCAAAGAAAGCTGCAGCCTTCTCCCTAACTGAACAGCATGTGACATTCTGCTGTTGCTCCAGCAGAAAGTACTATATTTGAGCAATCTTATATAAAATGGAATTAAAATAATTATATTATTTGGATAACAGAAAAAGGTTTTCCTGATATATTTATGGATAAGAAATCCAACTTCACCTTACACAACATCTCCTTTTCCAACAACACCTAATCCCGTTTGTAGAACTCCAAGACGTAGATGAACTGAGGAAACCAGCCCTCAGACAGGAAGCAATACTTGGTAAGAAAAATTTTTTCATACTCTCTTAAAAAACCTTTATACTCAAGCAACTTGTTTCTTTAAAATACTAAACTTGTTTGCTTGATTTATCCACTCCTCCCCATTTGACAGTTTCCTGACAGTCAGTAAAGTTTTGGAATATAGAGTCCTCACCTTTTACAGGCAGATTTCTCTGTCAGCAGTTCTGGAGAAACATACTGTGCTGTCCCTACAAATGAGTTTGCTCGTGCTGTTAAAGAAATAGAAAGAAATAAGCAAACACATACTTATGGATAAGCCCATCTTCCTCTTCCTCCCCTGTCCCAACCCAGTTTAAAAAAAAAACCCAAAAGGCAATCCATTGTAAGTTACATAATGATGCAAAGAACCCATGAAAATTTAATTTCTCTATACCAATCCACAAAACCTGCTCGGAAGAAACAAATCAATCTCAGTGATACCTATTTGGTTCAAGAAGCTAGGCATTTAGGTACTTAGTTATAAAATCTACCAACACAAGCTTGCTATAGTCAAGAAAAAAAAAAAAAGGTCTATCAAGTTCAGTTCAGCCTAGTGCTTTTTTCAGGCTTTGTTTGCAGCATCTATTTGCAAGCTATTACTAACAACTAAAGACACATGAATTCTATAACCTTCACATTTGTGCAATTCTGACAGCCACTGGAGTTAAACACATAAGCAGAGTAAAACTTACAGTATCAGGAGAGACATGGTACCTGTTTGTATTCTTGTCTTGCAAATGAAAATTGAGTAATCTGAAGTAGTTCAACTTCCCACTATATTTGGTAATCTAGCTGGTATACCATACACCAAATACTACTTCTTCTGACATAATCTAAGTAGTGACAGTCAAAACCATTTTGAGATCTTTCACTGATTTAGGTGAGGTAATGACATTTGAAGGTTACAGTTTGCTAAATACAACATATGTACATTTTCAAAGGATCACTGGCTATAATTATTGCTGTCACATAATGAGTAATGGCAAACCTTGTCTGCTATCTGCAGATAATACTTTTGCTGTTCCAAAGTCTGTTATTTGAATGTGCATATCTTCATTTAATAAGATGTTCTCTGGCTTAAGGTCCCTGGAAAAGACAGATTTTTTTATATTCAAACAGCATACAAAATAAAGTTGCAAAGCTATCTAGTGACTTAGGTACATAATGCTATAATAAATGATGCAGACATTCTATAAACATTGTTACAATAATTTCTCTAACTTGTAGCTTTCAACCTGCAGACTTACAGATTTTGTTAAGTCCATTAACTAACTTTTTTTTAGAACATCAAGTAAATAATCATCTCAAAACTATGCTACTGTGCATGTCACATGTTCAAAAATTTAAGAAACTAAACAGACAAAAAAACCCCCAAACAAATCCCAACAAAAACTCCACCCCACAAAAACACACAACAACCCAAGTCCCTTCGCTCCAAAGCCTTAATTTAAATAACATCTGACAGACTGACATGGCATTAAGATCTTCTAGGTCTGTTTCCTCAGTGCAAAACTCCAGTTAGTCAAACACTGGGAAACCCTGCCCCAGATTAATGTCCTGACCAGGTAAGAACTGGAGATCACCTCTATGTATAATCTGCATTTCAAATAGACACCACCTCTGATTCTGAATAAAACCAGACCTCTCACAGTATCACAAACACAACAGACAGCAATTCAGAGTTAGATGTGAAGAGGTACATTAGCAACAACTTAAGAGCATTCAGTTACACTGATATAATATTCCTTTGCACCAAGTTACCTCAGCTGATTAAAAAAAAAATTTCATACCTCCCTCCTAAGCATCACCTTTGAATGCTCATAAAGAAATCTAGGAGCATGGGAGTTGTTTTGTTTGACTGGTAAGACAAAATCAGTGAAAACTGACAGCTCTTTCTGTCAATCACTGTGCAGCATTATTTTCTTCAAATTAAAGCCCCCTAATATGGAAAAGCATGAGTTGTACAGTTTAAATTCTGGAAACTGGCACAGCAAGTAACTGGAATGAAGTAATTATGACACAAAAGCCATAAAAATCCTGTCAATTTTCCTGTGCCTATTCTAAGAGAGAAGTAGAAAGTACATGAATGGAATGGACCCTTTTAACAGTTCCGTGTAGGGCTTTTTTAATATACCTATGTATGTAGATATATTGTACTCTATACACACTTACTTATACTGTTTATATAACTTATTGTATGCCTATGTTAATAGTGTATTATGGATCTATAGCTATATATCTAGATACATAGAGTTATCTGTAACAAATTTTCCAGGGTAGCCTGACATCTTAAAGTGGTTCTATCTCATGCCCTATTTCTTCAAGGAGCAGCAAATCCCAAGAGCTTTCAGAAACTGCTAGAGCTGTGGCCTCAAACTTCATACTAAGTTCTCTAACTGCAGAATTTCACTGTTTTCTTCTGGGCTCCTTGTAGGGTCCTTCATATAAAGACAAGTATAAAGCAACTCTTCTACAATATAAGGTCCCCAATATAAGCTTAGTAACACTGACAATCATGCTACATTCATTTTATAAGCATTCTCTCAGTCTAAACACATGGACTGTAAAATCAAAGTGAAGCTGGGTGTTCTTGAACTTCCCCCCTGCTCCTGTAGAAAATCTGAGTCTTTTGGTACTCTCCACATCCATCCCCTTTAGATTCTATTTCAAATTATTCCACAAAACCTTATATTTAAAAGGAAAAAGTGGTTTTTTTAATAACTGAAAGAAATAATGCTATCAGAATTATAATCAGTCAGCTTTTTGCCAACTAGCAGCCAGTGTCCCATGACAACTCCTTGGTAACCTACAGACACAATAGATTTCATACCCAAAAAGAAGTTCTGCAGCTCAGATGTCTAGCACTTAAAACTATATTTAATAAACATGAATGACAAAATGCAATTATCCAAACAATATATTACATCAAGAACAACTTCGAAAGTACTATTCAAAACTTTGCTAATTTCATCACTTACCTAATTATTGTGCAGCTTTGTGGAAATTGTTCACTCAGTGAAAAGTGATACAGATTAATTTTACTTGATTATACAGTACACATTAAGTCATACAAAAAGAATTCTAGTTGCCTTTGTTACATAACAGCACAGGATAAAAAGTGAAGTTAACCAAAAAGTCAGCTTCTGATTTTTAGGCCAACTGATGAAGCTTGAAAGACAAGCTTTTGGTAATGTTATTTCTAGGCCAAAAGGCTTTCTTACTGCTCGAACAGTTGGTATAACAGTGATTGGCTCTCCTCCTCAAGTCTGCTATGTTTAGCTACTGATGCTAACTACAGTAGTGCTGATCAAATACTATTATGTGCTCTTTAGCTTTCCACAAAATCCACCTTTGCTTTTAACTTCACAAAGAACGTTTCTAGAAAGAAAACAAAATACCTCGTGCATGATCAACTGCATGTCTGTCTCAACTTTGTATTACCTGTGAATTATTCCTTTCCCATGCAAATACTCCAGGGCTGATACAATTTCAGCAGTATAAAACCTTGTACAGGTCTCATCAAACGAGCCAATTTTGCGTATATACTTTAGCAGCTCTCCATTTTTGGCATAGCTAAGACCAAAATCTGAATGCAACTTAGTTAAGGTTTATCTCTAAGCCACTCCAAAACAAAAATCCCCACATCTTATTCCAAACACAAGAGTACTACTAAAAATACATGAACAACAGGGAAGAAGTTGGTTAATCTGAAACTTCACAAGTAGCAACCCCAAATAATTTCTTAAATATATTAACAAGCTAGGACATGGGTCCAAATTTCTTAGCATAGCAAAAACTTCACAAAGGGTTAACTTTGTAGTTTTCCCAAAGAGTGACTTGAAAAATTAATTTAAATTACATCCATAATTGCCCTCAAAGAGAGTTATTTACAGTAATAACTGATCGAAGTTAAAAATTGTCTCATCACCTGGAAAGTGCCAGAGCACATTTACACTACAAAAGAGCCCCAGAGAGCTCATACTGTATGAACTACAGGGCTTGCCAGCACTACTAGCAGCCTCTGGGAAAACCAGAAAACTACTTACTGACCCCAGAAATAGACTGATCTATACCTTGATCCTTGGCACAGCCAATTCCAAGCAGGAGGTTTAGGAAGTTCACATAATTAACTTTGTCTTCACAAGGTTAAAAAAAAAACAAAAACAAAAAAGCTAAAACCCAAAAAAAATTCCAACCCACAAAAAAAAAAACCCACAAAACACCCAAAAAACCAAAAAATAACCCCCACCAAACAAACCAAAACCAAACCCAACAACCAAACAAAAAACCCCACAAAAAAAAGCAACAAACAAAACAAACAAAAAACCAAACAACATACCACCATAAAAACACCACACCCAAAATGAAAACAAAAAAAGAAACAAAAAAAAAACCAACAAAACAAAAAAAACCCACAAAAACAAAAACACCCCAAAACCAAACCAAACAAACAAAACCCCAACTGCCAACCAATGAGCTGCCAGAATAGAACTGCACTTTGCAATTACTGCTAGAGAGAACTTGGGAAACAGTAGCCCAAGCAGAGGATTCCAATTTTCTATAAGTACCTTTACATAACAAAAATTTTAATAATAGCTCTAATTGTAGAAATAAAACTTGTAGGAAATACAGCTGGCTACCCCTATTTTAAATGCAGGAATTATGGTGTTTTACTGCATATAGAGATATACACACACACACATATAGATATGTCAGGAATAAAACATTTCTAAAACACTTCTCATGCACATCCCCCCCATTTAGAATTTTTAAATTATTTTAAACTTGGATTGCTACAAGACACCCTGCAACATTTACTACGTGGACAATTTGTTTAATTGCTCCCCCCTGTCCCACAAGACACCTACTCTTCTCTTGAGAGGACCCACTCTGAATATTCAATTTGCTTAATTTCTGTTAAAAGCATGACTGCAAAAAGTATATCACATACATTAGGATACTTTAAATACCTCAATTTATTTTCATCATTTCTGTTAGACTATGTTTCAAAGGAACTAAAACTGGGCATGGTTACTTTTAAGAAAGTGTTACAGCAAGTTTTAATACGCAAAGGATACATAGCTTTTCATCATCCTGAAAGGTGAAGTAGAGTTTCACAAAAAAAGGGTGATCCAGACGGGACATTACATCTCTCTCTCGTGTCACATATGGTACCTTGTTTTCTTTTATGATATGACGTTTTTCTAGAATTTTAACTTAATGAAAAAAGAGAGTGTAAAAATGCAAGAGGTACAATTAAATGAAGCCCATCTCGTTTTGGAGTTTTTTGGTTATACAAAATTAACATAAAACCACTAATTTTGTTTGTTCAACAGGTGTTTTGTAACTGGATTACATTGACACTGTATTTTCAAAAAGTTCATGTTAAAGGAGTTGATACTTACTGGCATATTCTCTAGAACTTGCCAACTCTCGAGCCAAGACAACCTGTTGCCAGAGGAAACAAAACATACTGTAAATGGCTACTAAACACATATACTAATGTTGATCTTCCAGCAGGTATCTGGAACACAGCAAAATATTTAAGCATATGTTCATATTATGTTGGCTTCAGCAAGACGTCTGCAGAAATTCAGTTCAGCAGACCAATGCCTGTTTTGCCAAGACTTACACGTGAGGGTGTAAATACTGATTTACTTTATTTTTTTCCAGAAGAATTCTGAAGATTGTAAGTCAAAGTAAATTGCCAAATCTTCTTAAAGGGGGAAATAAAAAGCAACAAGTATGCCGAGGAACACTCATAGAAATAAGTCACAGTACTTTCCTTAACACAGATGGCAAAGATTGAAAGACAAAATTTATCTGAGTGAGCAAAAGTAAAAAGCGAGACAGAACTTTTAACTATTTACAATTTGTTAAGAAAAAGATTTAAATAAAGGGGCCAGAAGAGTTCCAATTAGTAGAAGCAAGGGACAAAATTTCAGGCAAGCAAGTTTACGTTTTTAGAGGGAAAAGTGTTGAAGGAACACAAGGCTCATTTTCAAGGAAGAGCTTTATGAAAGGCCTTTATATAGCTTTAGAGACAATCTGAAAAGTCCTCTTGCATGAATGCAATCAATAACCTTGTACCAATAGAGGACTAGAGTTTTCTGTTTTTCTCATTTTAAGTTTATACCCATTTCAACACCTTGCCAGAATCTCAACTTTATACTGTTTTTTTTTTTTTGATCACTGCACCAGGCTTGCTTCTAATCCACTTCTCATTATATTCTAACCCCTTGCAAAATCATTTATAACAGAGTATTTCAAAATATTACTACATACATCTGATGCTAAATGTTAGGCATTTAGGAAATCTAAGGCATTTTTTCAGATTAAAGAAGTCCATGCAGTTGCACTCTTTAGTACTAGAAAACTGACCTCAGTTCAGCAGCAACAGGCACTTTCAATTTTCTTTAAAAGTTCATCTCTTGAAAACACATTGAAATTTACAGTATTTGTTCAATGAAAATTTCTATTAGAAACAACCAGTGTGTTACAATCTGTATCTCTGCATAGGGAATTTTTGAGATCCTTCTGTGTACACACGTAACACTAATGAAGACATGCAGTCAAATGAGAATGTTCTTAACTTCTCTAATTTTTGTAGCTAGGTTTCATCAACCATATCTACCATGAAAGCATCTGAGAACAGGTCACTTTAAAAGTCAGTTATTAAATAAACCCCACATACACAGAGACCATACTCAGATGGCAGAAGTGATCAGCTGACACAAATGAAAATATATCTTGGCAAATTAAGCTACAGACTGACTCTCTTCCAGTCCTGCACTGTATCAAATTTTTTACCACTGTATTTTCACAGGTATTACCCATATACTTACATTGACATCAAACAGCTGTGTTCTAAGTACACACAACTGAGCACTTGCCTGAAAGCAGGAGTACTTGGGTACCCTCAAGTTCCCTCCTTACCAAACAAATCTGAGCATACCATATATCTTAATTTCCTCTTAACTAATAATCCAGAAAACCCCAGTAGACATGCACCAAAAAATAAAAAAGGAAAAAGAAAGAAAAACCAGAAGTACATGTTAATACACTGTCTCTGTTATCAGGGGCCTGAATCTTATCCATCCTATGGGAAGAAGTAATATCAATAAGGAATGTAAATTATATGGAAAGAAATTAGACATTAGCTGGATAGCTTTAGAAAAAAAAAAGCCATAAAACTAACAGAAAAACAAAAGTATTCATAGAACTTGTAAATGCATAAGTTGTAAATTCAGACAACAGCAAGGCAAAAAATATAGTTAAACACCACAAATTAAAGGAAGGGTAGATAGGTAGAGCAGAGAACCCTCAGAGGCTACAAAGCAGAAATAATTGCGAATATACTTGGTAGACATCATGACCAAGCCCCACTCTAAACGTGAACTGCATTTAAGAACTGGTTTTGGTCAGACAATCATACTTCCTTAGACCTCCCATTTTTAAGAAATGCCTCATTTATAGGTGGAGACAAAACCAAGGTGAAATATGTATGTATCCACCATACAGAAGGAGGTAAGCAATGCAACATGACTCCTCAGTCATCAGAATTATAATTCTTCCACCACATAACAGGTATTATTCTGAAAGAAGCTTGAAGCTGTCTACAAAGCAAGCAGATTCTGATTAGTTTAAAAGAGCAGAACAACAAGTAGAAGACCCTGCATTTGTGTGTGTGTTTATATCAAGCATGGGTCCAAGAAATTACAGCTGCAGAAGGTCCCACAAAATTGCGGAGTGCTCTGAAGAAAAAAACCCTGAAGCCACATCACGTGCATCTTAGTTGAATTTAAAATGCAGCGCTGGCACTAGGTAAGAATTGTGGTAGCTTAACAGAAGTCCAAGAAAATGGAATATATTCATTATGACCTTGAATAAAATATTATTTTAATCTGAACCTGTCATTGGATATATGGTAATATGAAGGCCCCTGCCTTTTGAGATAAACACTTTTCAGTCAGGATATTGGTGAGGATTTTGGGAGTACAGTCAGATCTCTGAGTCTACAACCATGTTTAATAAAAACAAATCATATGCTTTTTAACAAAATGCTTTGATAACAACGTAAAGTACATGCCCCACAGATCAAGTGCTCTGAAATTGATATATCAGAGGCTTGTGCTGCCATCCAGGAAGACAGGTAGCAGAGTGCTTGAACAAAAGTTTATTCAGAGTCTGGGCTAAGCGCTACGGATTTCTTTATCTACGTGGAACATGGCATTAACTCTCAGAGAGTAAAAGCAGAAATGAAAAGTGTATTACTGAAGCAAAGTGTTCTGATATACCCAAGCCACAACAACTCTCCTGGATTCTTTAGGGAAACCTGCAAGTTACACAAACTGTGTGTTTAAGTGCAAATTACTCTTGACCAGTACTGGAGGCCTGCATCCTAAACACTGCAGTAGGCTGTATTGGAAGAACCAGAAAACCCCAACATTTAGAGACCTATAACCAAAAATTGTATACAACAAATATCATATGAACAAGATGCAGAAATATTATTGTCTTACAACTGGGCAACTACAAAACCATCAATTTAAAGTATTAATTGCTTCATGGATTCATTAAGGTAACACTTAAGTAATTCATTTTTGTGCAATGTCATGGATGTGAGAAACAAACCATTTAAGGCTACTGAACACAAATACACTGACTGTGACTCATGAAGTCCTCAAGGACCATGACACTAGAGGCTGAGAAAGAATACTGGAGACGTATCACTATTCTTTCTTTCTTTTGAAAGCATCTGGCAGTACCTCCTGCCATAGGCAACTATGCAATCACAGTTCTTACCACAAGCTCCTAGACCAGTTCCAATCCTTTGTATCAAACTTTTCACATAACCTATTATAGCTATCACTCTTACATTAGAATGCTATGTTGACTGAACATCCAAGCATCAAGTCATTAGGACACAATAGAACTTTTGATCAATTAAAAAGAAGCTTAAAAAATAAAAATCACCACACAAATTTGGGGTGACATTTAATTTTAATGGTTAAGCTCAAATCCACTATGTCCTATTCATTTACTCTTTGAGCTCTTCTCTCCACATTTCAACCTCAGCAACCTTACACAACAAATTTTCAAGTTTATCTAAGATATCTGGAACTTCTTATAAAAAGTAAAGTTACCGTTGAGAAAGATCCTTCACCCAGAATTTTCCCAAATTTGAAGTCATCAGGTCGTTTCTTTCGAGGCTGTGGAGGCTGCTGTCCTGTATGTTGCTGCAAGGAGTTTGAATTAGATCTTGATTCAGGTGCCGTGCCCTCCATGTTAGATCCCTGTCTGCTGCCACAAGTGGAAATGACAGATGGAGTGCTGGAATCTGCTTGGTTCCTCACCACTGACGGGGATGAACAGGAGCATAACACCACACTTGACTGGATTGGAACAGCATCATACTGAAAAGAGAAATGAAACTATTATTCCCATACCTGATACATAATTACCATGCACAACTGCACTTTATTTCCATACAAGAATTATATAAATTATTCTTTGAAAGGGTTATAATTAAAAATCTCTTTAGGAGGGAATATTAGTATTTATTTTGGAAATGGCAGCTTCAAATTGATAAGTATTTAGGTCATGCTGTCATATATCCATAGGTCAGACATCTGAACACTTGAATTCAAGAATGCTTTTTCTAAACTCAAAAAACTGTTCCTAACAACAAGTTATCAAATTTCACACTATCTTCTCCTACTAATAACATGACCTTATACTTCTAGTTACACAATGAACACCTGTATTTACCAGTAACATTAATTCAGAGATCCAAATAACAATGAACTCTCTATGAACACATGAAAACTTTAATGGAGGCAAAGGAAACATTCTTAATTTTTTACTTGGAGTTTCACTTTTTCTGGTAGTATTTCTCTTCAATACACACTGGGGAAGGACAGGACCATAAAAAAGCAAATGAGCTGGAAGGTTTAATACTCAGCAACACCTAAAACTTTATTTGAAGAATGCTTTGGTTCATTGCATTTTAAAACAAGGGAGATTGCACTATTTAAATTGTACATATAGCCACATAAAGACAACCCAACTGCAAAACAAAAAGCACAGATAGAGCCCAGAAAACAGCAACTACAAGACGACATACACCTAAAAGTCATTAATGTAATATAGAGAGCAAATCGTCAGTTAGAACCCTTTTATCAATTTTCCCTATGTAAGACCAAAGCCCAATTAGTCTATCAGGCCCTGCTTCTGATGCTTTACTTGAAACTGGCCAGGAAATACAAACAACTACAAGAGCTCTGCTAAACTACTGCTGACATGAAGAAAAAAAAAAGTTAGTTAAAAAAAAAGTTAAAAAAAAGTTTAAAAAAAAGTTTAAAAAAAAGTTAACACCATAACTGAACATTATTTTCTAATCTTTTCATCTCCATATTCTAACATACATCCAGCAAAATGGAACTATGACTTAATGAAAATCTCCTAATCTCAAAACAGATGTATTCTACAACCAGGTCAGAGAGTCTGGAACATACATTATGTTACTAAACTAAAAATTAATTCTGACAACAAGGATTTTTTTACCTCATGAATTTCAATTTGAAGCTATTTTCTGCATTTTTGTCAAAAATCACCTTAGAAGGGAATTGGACTGGCACTCAATCGTGCATATGGTCTTACAGAACCTAGTTCCCAAATAAGCGATTCCTCACTTGGCTGTGCTCCGTGCAATAGGGAAACACTACCTTTATTTACTGCTAAAATTGATACTATTATTAGGAAAACAGCATATACACATTAAAGTACATGTGCTGTAGGTCACAGTTCCTTTTATGCCTTATATACATATCTTTTAGCTGACACCTTCCGCGGATTAACTGTTGGCCCCAACATTTTCATATCCCAGATGACTCATCTGTCCTTCAGACAGCTACTCAAACAGCAGCCTGTACGGACACACACTAGGTGGAATTAAAAACAGATAGTACCCTTTCCCATCAAGACTGCAGCAAGACTGACACAAGCATGAATGCTCAGCAACTGAAATGATGCCAGTATAAAAAAACATACCACTAACTGAAATACAGTAAATAAAACACACATATGCACAGGACTTAGTATCAGGATCTAAATGATGAACTGGCTCCAGTTGCAAATGAGGTTTTACAGTTAAATAAAGCAGTAGCATTGCAGGGGGGGTCTGAGTGGATTCTGCAGGTAGCAAGATCACCTTGAAAAAGCAAACAAGCAAGAAAAAAATCCACCACAAACGCATCAGAGAGCACTGAGAGAAAGGGGAGAAAGGTGTTGGATGAAATGTATTTCATTATACAGTATCTGAAACTAAGTCACAATGAATATAAGTATAGAAAAATCCTAAGGGAAGAGACAGGAGTAAAGGACTTTGTAGGAAGAGAAGGTTATTTTCAGCCAGGGTATAACATCAATTAGTCCCCTGACTTTCTCAAAGGAAAGTCAAGATTAGGAACAAGGAGGACAGAGGAACATGCAGTAGATTTAAAAGCATGAGCAACCTAAGAAATGACAGAACTATGCAACTAGGTCTTTTATGTTGCCCCTCAACATTCATAGAAAAAGGTAATTCCTACACTTGCCTTTCCATACTCCATACATTCTTCTTTAGTATTTTGTCCTGTATTATTTACCTTCTCCGTTTTATTTTGAAAGGCTCCAAAAAACACGTCTGCAGAAACCATACATGTCTCTACATATGATGTTTGCACATATTCCAGAGATAAAATACAGGCCTGCTTATCTGATCTAACCCACTACCATCACTCTTTTGTAAAAATCAGACTTAAGATCCTTCCTCTGCTAGGTGCTGGCATTTTTAAGTGAGTTATGAAGTCACAGCAGAATTTAAAAATGTTCTAAACTGCATCTGCAATTCTCAGAAGCTTGAGGATGCTCTCCTTCTAGTAATTATCAACATCTCTCAGCTGGCAAGGCAGTGAAAGCACAGATCCTCATACAGGAGCAACAAATTTACCTACTGCATGTCATGGATCACCATGGACCACACTGATAACCACTGATCTAGTAATTCTATCTCTTTAAAAACTAGTCTCTTAACAATACTTTCCCAAACCCTGAAGGGTTCTTTTACTTTCATACAGAAATTGTTTGATTCTCAGTGCAACATACTCTTAAAGTTTGAAATCCTCTTAAAGAAGAAAATAACAAATCTGTGGGCATTATAGATCAACAGTCATTTTAAAATCTTCATTAAGTACTTTTCACTAAACCACTAGAAACAGGCTTCCTTTTATTTATATGTGAAGTACTAATATTGATATTTTCCCTGCTTGTCTGCAAACAGTAGAAATTAACTTTAAGTAAACAAGAATCAATAAAAAGAGCCCACTAGATAGCACTATGTTTTTCCTTTCCGCCCTGCCACCTAAAAGGACTCATACCTTTTCCCTTTTGCAAATCAGCATTTTGATAACTGCACTATCACTACAATTTTAGAAGTATTTATATGCATCAAGCACACACCACACTTCTCTAAAGCAAGTACAACCACAACAACTGCATTAGCTTTTTCCCCACCACAAAATCTGCAACACTACTTTGCCAAGACTGTTCTATCAACACAGCAGCAAAAAATACTTTTAAAGACTGGGCTTCTAAAACTTCCAGTATCCTTTACCTCTGTACTGACAGGACGCTGAACTCTGAAGATGACAGAGAATATCTTTGCTATTACTGAAATTCTACTAGCAAGATCTATTACAAAGAAAATCAGTATGAACGGGGTCCTGACCTCTCAGCTGTCTGAAACACTGAGTCTGACTATTACTGAATCACAAGCTGCATTAAGACATAGGGCAGACGTGATCACAAAAGCTCTTCCATCTAACTACCTATAAGGCTAAATTTTCTGGAAGCAGACCTTGCAAACAGAAAGTATTTTTTACACAAAGCAACATGACCTCTAAACCTCAACTGAGGTATTTGTTTTGATTATAAATAATGCTAATGAGACTATAAGCTAGAAGATTGGCACAACCCAAGATTCTGCTAAACGCAGTTTAAGTTGGACAGGTTTGGCCTGAGCTGTTCTGTAAACTGTTTTGACATCGTCATATAAGCCAAAAGTTCTGAAATTGAAATTTATTTTGTATTGCTTACAATTTAAACATTGACAGCCTGGGGTTTTAGAAGTGAAAAAACTAAAAGATAGGCAGTTATATTTAATATATTCTTTTCATGGCACACTGGTGTTTCCGAAGGTTGATAAAGATGCACCGATTGCATCTGACACACATCCTGTGTCTGAAAAAGAGCATCAGAAGGGGCAATTAACAGATACTACACACAGCTTTTCCATTGGCCTCCTTCCCTCTCATATACCACAATTAAAATGTTAACCTTCTCTCTATGTTCCCCAATACCTAGCTGTGACAGCCTCCACTCCAAAGGTTATAGTGTAACACACCAGGGAGCTCCAGCACGTTCCAAAAGAAAAAAGCAACTGATCAGCTGAGATACTTAGAAGGGCCTGAATACATGTCCTCAAACTATGCCGCAGAGTACCTAAAATGAGAATGCAGGCAAAAGCAGAGTAGTTCAGGAGCAAGAAACAAAAGATACAAACCCACTGATTCAGAGTAACAAAATCTAACTAAAGGCCTCACCCTTCAGTGCAGAGAGCACAGTACAGTTTGCACTTACCCATAAATACCAATCCCATACAGAAGCTGTTTACAGGAAGTGTAATGATTATTGTGTGATCCCTATCAATATTTAACACAGTTTTCCTTTCAAAAACTCTGATCATTGCTGCACAAGGGTGAAGTGCCCTGAATGAAGACAACCCAGAGCAATAATAGATGGTGTGTTTTCATAAACTGCAGTAAACATCAATTCTCAGACCTTATATGCTCATGTCTCTTTATGCTCTGGACTTCTGTCTAAAAATGGATTGTCAGACTTTGTGCTAAGTGACCCACAGCACACTCTTTCTTTTAAGCAATTGTACATGCATCTGCATAGAGAGAAACAATATACTGATTAATCAAACTCCATTGCATGCCAGTTTCTATTTATATATGCTTAGAATATGCTTAGAAGTTTGTCAGATTATTTCAAGAATTTAACAATACATCTATCTGCCAACATTATTATTACCTTTACGTAATTAAAATACTTCCCTAAAGGGAAAAGACATTCATTAAAAAGGTCACTACATGCTCTCAAACTGTCTTTTGACTATAACATAAAATCAAGCATGTAATGAATGGGACAAAACTCACAGTTAAGCCAAGCCACAGAAGTACATCTGAATGCACCACACAGCTAGTTAACTGCTCACCCATCTAACACCTTAACTTCAATACTAAAATACATACAGCCATATTTAAAAAAAAAATAAAAACATCATAGCAATTGAGAGGTATTTAAAAACATGTACTCTGCTCACACTTTTGGCTTGACAGAAGTTCAACGTGATTTCTAAGAGCACTCTTCCCAAAACAACAGGATGCTCTTTTCCACAGAGTTCTCTGAAGATCATAGTAAGCCATGTTCTTCAAACTGCAGCAAACAAACCCTACTCCAAGTATTAGTTATTTGTAGATATTTAAAAAGCATTAACATCAAACATCTTGTGATTTCGTGTAGCAGTGATTTGCGTTTATGTTGCATAGAGCTGCTTCAGCACTCTTTCAAACCTTATCATCAAATGGTATGCAAAAGATTACTGTAGAGAACTTAAAATTTAGCTCATAAGCTAACAAAATGCCCCTTTAACACCACATATCGTGAAGAAAGTGACCCTCATGTCAGCAAAACAGTCTGAAGCCAAACAATTTGTCAAAAGCTATACTTTGATCAAGGTTCATAAATGGTCACCAACTACTACATTTAAATGAACATACTAAAATCTCATAGTTCAATTATAAAAAACTACTTTTACACAAATTTGTTTTGCAAAAGAATCTGAAATCACGCATCTATCTAGGGTGACCTTTTTTTGTTCTCACAAGTTGCCACATGAAAAAACTGTTGTAGTTCATCCATAAGTGAGTAATGAGAATATCACCTTTGTATTATATCAGCAAAAATATGGCCAAGAGGTTCAATGTTTTGGAAGCACAGAGAACGCCTCTACATTCTTTGATTGTTTTGACCTTTAGGGAATAAAGGTATTTTATCCAAAAGACTGATTTCATTCCTAGAGAAATTAGTTTTTCACATACCAAGTAACGCTGATCCAAAATTCTAGTTCATGCAAATGCCTTTCCCTAAATTTGACCACCTCACATCCAATGGCATTTCTTGCCACTAATTTCCAGGATTTCAATTCCAAAAGCAGGTAGAGATTAAAGCTAATGAAAGGATTTGTAAGAACCTGCATATCAGCCAGTTACTCTCTAACCTCCTCTACTGCTGAGTGAAGCACTTCAGTTCCAAGCACCTCCAGAGGCAGACTATTTAAGGCCTCCTTCCACTGCCTGGTGCTTCAAAACGCATCAGAAACAGGAAACCACACAAATCTCCAAGAACCCAAAGTCAGCCTGTGGCCCAAACAGCTATAATGTAAACAAATGACTTCTCAGTGGCTTAACACAAACAGATCGAGGCTACCTCACAAGAAAACAAAAGCCACCTGCGATCGCAATAGCCTGGATCCCAGTATACACCACCAGCCACCTCACAAGGCACACTGCTAATCAGGTGCTGCGCAGCATAGATGGGGACACAGGCTAACAAATGCAAAAGGATGCCTGTGCCAGGCTCCTTGCTAGCAGCTCGAGGAGGCACAGAGAACAGACTGGGGTGAAGAACAGAGAAGCAGACACACCGAGGTGGCAATATATAGATGGAGCGTGTGTACAAAGGGTTCATGGCACAGTCAAGAAATGTAAATTCCTGCAGGATTACTGAAGAATCAAACATCGAATTTACTATTTTCAGAAGAATGTGCTAAGCAAGTTAATCCTTGCAATTTTTCACAATAAAGAATTATAAAATATTTGCAGGTCAAGTATTTACAGTTTGTCTTTTAAAGCAGAAAGCAACTCTCAAGTTCAATATTTATTCACATGAGCCAACTACTTATTTCCTACAGCACTTTTGAGTAGAACTCATATGGCATGAAAAATAAGGTTCTNGGCCACTGGCAAAGAAAGTATTTTCCTTTTGAAATACCAGAAAAAATAATTCCTTGGCATCATACAGATTCTTTGGAAAACTCCAATATGAGGAACTTGGAAAAAGACTTTATCTTTCAAATATAGTGTTTTCTAAATTAAGGTCACTTGCATATTTTCTGAAGGCCATAAATGTGCTAGTTCTACAGCAATCCATATAGCTTTTCCAGACAAATATATACATAAAACCCACAAGTTTACTGTTAAAAAACAAGTATTACTGAAATATTTCACATCTTCATAGAGAAAATTTGTTTTTATTACTTTGCCGGTTTACTACATTTTTCAGTCTAACAAAGTGATTGTGCCCCTGCTTTCATTCCTTCTGTACAAAAATTCCTTCAAGTACTTCAGTAGAGAGCATCCCTTTCCAAGTTTTTCTGGCAATGCTGCCTTCCAACTGATCTGCTTTAGGACAGCGCAATGAGCCTGAGCCTGCAGGGTGTCTTACAATATCCAGCTACAGTAACCTACTTGTAGAGTTTCAAGAGCTAAATGAAACAGACTTTACAATTTGTTTTAAAAAAAGAGCCTACCTACACGGTGGAATCATTGTTTAGCTCAACATCATTATTATACTCAGATTATTCTGTGGATCATGTCCTTTCCACTAGCTCTAAGCACTTTTAATGTTAGAAATATGAAGGCATATAGAATTGCTCCTCTTAAAACTTCCTTCCAGTTTTTGCACCTTTGAGAGCCTTTTCAACATCCATGTCTTCTTCTATCTTCTATTCCTGCAGCCTGCTTCGGGGATTTACTGAAAACTTATCCCAGTTAAAAGCCTATGCGTGAATTATAAAGATTACATATATAAAGTCATAGCTTTATGCTGAAAACCCAAGAGCAGAGAATATTAGAGAGGCTTGAAGGTTTTTCTCTATATACATATCCGGAAGTATTACACCTACAAATAACTACAAACAGAACTCTTAACATAGCCTAATTCTTAGCACAGATGCAAAACTTACGCTATTAAGAGCCCAGTTCTTTGAAAAGCGTAGTTCATATTAATTCCACTGGGGGAAAAAAAAAGGAAGCTAGCAGTTTTGTTCAGCCAGATACATGACTACACTACAGGTTTTATCAGGTCAGAAATACTGGTAGAATCTAGTAACTGCTAGTGCAGTTAAACATTCCAGTGAAGATGTCGCTTCAAATGAAGATGTTAATTACCATACTTCCACACTCCTGATTTTCAGAGGAGGGCACATCTTGATTTGAGACCAAATATACTCACAACAGCATTGACAGCAAATAACTAAGACCACACTGACATCTGCAACTAAAGCTGCNAGCATTGTGCATTTTGTCTCCAGTCCTTCTAGACACTTTAGACTATAGTAAGTTTCCACAAGCTTTCCTGCACCTAAGATGTCAGAAAGGGAAGTGGGGAGGGACAAAAATCTGCTTCTTCCCCTTTTTTCCTTCTTTAGTATATATATATATATATATATATAAACATACACNCAGACAAATATATACATAAAACCCACAAGTTTACTGTTAAAAAACAAGTATTACTGAAATATTTCACATCTTCATAGAGAAAATTTGTTTTTATTACTTTGCCGGTTTACTACATTTTTCAGTCTAACAAAGTGATTGTGCCCCTGCTTTCATTCCTTCTGTACAAAAATTCCTTCAAGTACTTCAGTAGAGAGCATCCCTTTCCAAGTTTTTCTGGCAATGCTGCCTTCCAACTGATCTGCTTTAGGACAGCGCAATGAGCCTGAGCCTGCAGGGTGTCTTACAATATCCAGCTACAGTAACCTACTTGTAGAGTTTCAAGAGCTAAATGAAACAGACTTTACAATTTGTTTTAAAAAAAGAGCCTACCTACACGGTGGAATCATTGTTTAGCTCAACATCATTATTATACTCAGATTATTCTGTGGATCATGTCCTTTCCACTAGCTCTAAGCACTTTTAATGTTAGAAATATGAAGGCATATAGAATTGCTCCTCTTAAAACTTCCTTCCAGTTTTTGCACCTTTGAGAGCCTTTTCAACATCCATGTCTTCTTCTATCTTCTATTCCTGCAGCCTGCTTCGGGGATTTACTGAAAACTTATCCCAGTTAAAAGCCTATGCGTGAATTATAAAGATTACATATATAAAGTCATAGCTTTATGCTGAAAACCCAAGAGCAGAGAATATTAGAGAGGCTTGAAGGTTTTTCTCTATATACATATCCGGAAGTATTACACCTACAAATAACTACAAACAGAACTCTTAACATAGCCTAATTCTTAGCACAGATGCAAAACTTACGCTATTAAGAGCCCAGTTCTTTGAAAAGCGTAGTTCATATTAATTCCACTGGGGGAAAAAAAAAGGAAGCTAGCAGTTTTGTTCAGCCAGATACATGACTACACTACAGGTTTTATCAGGTCAGAAATACTGGTAGAATCTAGTAACTGCTAGTGCAGTTAAACATTCCAGTGAAGATGTCGCTTCAAATGAAGATGTTAATTACCATACTTCCACACTCCTGATTTTCAGAGGAGGGCACATCTTGATTTGAGACCAAATATACTCACAACAGCATTGACAGCAAATAACTAAGACCACACTGACATCTGCAACTAAAGCTGCACTAAAACAGTTTCCTTCTTAAAAGTAAAGAAGGAACTGACTCTATGCCACACATTCAGAAAATAATGGAACATTTTAAGAATTGTCTCCGCATACAAAAATACAGAAATTGACTGTTTTGGCAGAGAATTGCTAGAACATTCTTTTCAAAGCTGTGCTCTATTCACACTTCCCCTCCCCAATCCCATCTTATGCATTTACAATTCAATAATCACAGAACTCATTATGTCATTAACTCCATCACATAAACAGTAACTTGCTCAGTTTCAGAAATACTGGATTTCCCATATTTGATATCATCTGAATTACAAAAATGTTAGTTGAATCAGGCCACCTCTATTGGGTACTGCCTGTCAGTACACTCACCT
The DNA here is from genome assembly GCA_013400915.1 of Pardalotus punctatus. Classification (NCBI taxonomy): domain Eukaryota; kingdom Metazoa; phylum Chordata; class Aves; order Passeriformes; family Pardalotidae; genus Pardalotus; species Pardalotus punctatus. The sequence continues at coordinate 97,474 of VZTX01011282.1, forward strand.
GACCAAGGAAATACTAAGTAGAATGGAAGAGAAGGAATAAAAGAAAAATTACCCTGATAAAATATCTTACTTTTTACAAAAATGGTTGTCAGTTGCGTTCTTCATTTTTCCCCCTCTGCATGTTTTTCTTATGGGTAAGGACCTAAACTGTATATAGAAAAGCAACGGAAATGCAAGTATTTTGGAGAAAAAACTTGAAAAGATAGGCAATAAGCGAGAGCAGAAGCCCAAAGGGAAGCATAATCTCTAAGAGTCCAAGCAAACAAAGTGATCTCTGATGCTAAGTAGCTTTATAGAGTTATATCAACTAGCAAGAAAGCAAAACTAATTCCTTTAATAAACAAAAATTGGTTTATTTCAGTCCTTGATGAAGTATTTCATGTGCTCCGTAAGGCTATTCCACATAGTACTTCTCATCCTCAGACGACAAATATGATTATGTGTAACACTCTGATGAAAAAAGTCATTGAGCATGAACAGGAGAGCACGCTGAAACAGGATGTCAAGAATCAACACGGCTGTGCCATCTCCACAAAAAACCCTCCTTGGCCAATTCCAACTGATGAAAAGCTTTTAAGTGCTGCAGAGTGAAGCTTGGCAGCTTGCAACTGACAGAACACAAGACCCAAAAACACTGCAGCATGCACACGAGGATAAGGAACATACACTGCCAGGTAGTTGTGCCAACACAAGTGAAAGTTAGTGATTATTTTTCTTTTCGTGAGGGAATATCTACACTAACTAAACGGTATAACTTACAACAAAAACGAAGATTTACCCTTACCACGCCTGTATACCAGTTACAACTCCATCTTATAGATCTATCAGTGCACACAAAACGAGTTTTACGCTGCCAGACTAACGTAAACAACTGCGTTTGAAACGGCGTCCTACTGTGACCCTCACGATCTTCCTCACGCGTTTGTTCTCACTACAAAAGAGACCGATTACACAGTGACAGGCAGCTCCCACAGGGCAACAACGCCGGTTCTCCCGGCGGGAGACGGCCCAGCATAGCCACGCCAACGCCCCGTACCCGGAACCGAAAACGGAGGGCCCCGAGCGGCCGCGATACGGCCCCCTCACCATCGGCCTCACCTCCTACCGCGAACGAGCCACGCTCGGAGAAGAACGGGGCCCTCCCGGGAGGCCCGAGGCGACCCAGACGCTGGGAGCCCAAGGACTGCGAGCAGCAGCAACAAGATTGGCCCCACGGACGGCAGCGCCCGCTCACCCGCCCCGTTCGAGCGGGCGCAGGCGCCAGGGCCGTCCGCGAAAGCCCACCACGACCCTGCCGCCGGCAGAGCGCTGGGCACAGGCGGCCACCACTCACGGGCCAGCCCCAGCGCCTGGGCCTACTTATTCCCCCAGCACCCCGCGGGCCCGGGCGGACTCACCAGGGGGCTGCCGG
>VZTX01011285.1:0-11053 GCA_013400915.1 Pardalotus punctatus
ATATTCATTACCTAGCCCCACCTGGCCTTGCTTTGTATTCTAATCAGTTGGCACATCATTGCACGTGCGTGCTGCCTCCTGGTGGTCGTGGGAAGTAAGAGTCTTCCTCAGATGAAGCAAAGAGTCTTCCTTGGGTTGAACTCTTCACCTGCCTCCTTGTGCACACTCCCTGAGCTCCTGGCCCAAGTCCAGTCTCCCAAGCTGGGTCAGGCCAAGTTCAGGGTCCCAAAACCAGGATCTTTGGTCACAGCTGCTTCTCTTTATTGATAGTCTGGCATCTTCTTTATATTCTCCCTCTTTGCTTGGCAAGCACAAAAATATTAAGCAAGCTATACAGATTGTTTTAACAAGCAGCCTTTGTAAACCATTATATACCTTGGTTTAACAAACATCTTCTAGTAAATCTCTTAGCCCCCTTAAATCACTCCAGTTTTCAGTGGGCAAGGCCCAAGGCTGAATAGAAGGGATAACGTTATGTCCAATCCTCTTGAAGGGATCCCCAGGTCATTTCCAGGGAAAGAGCAATGAGTACCATGACCAAGACCAGCCTCTAGACAAGTGGAGGAGAGGGATAATCAGATCTAATGGACTATGTGGATCTGCTGGCATGGCACATCAGAACCATAAGGGTATGAGGCTTTAGTTGACAGCAGTACACAGTGTACTCTGATCCCATTGAGATATGTAGAGGCAGAATATTTCTGTATTTCTGGGGTGACAGGTTGATCCCAACAGCTGACTGTGCTGGAAGCTGAAGTGAACTTGACTGGGAATCAGTGACAAAACCACCCCATTGTGACTGGCCCAGAGGCTCCATGCATTCTTGGCACAGATTGCCTCAGAGGTGGGTATTTCAGAGACCCAAAAGGCCATCATTGGACTTTTTGGAAGAGCTGCTATGAAGACAGAAGAAGCTAGATAGTTAAATACCTTGCCTAGCCTCTCAGAAGACCCTTCTGCTGTGGGACTGCTGAAGGTTGAAGAACAACATGTACTGATGCTACCACAACAGTGCAGTGTTGGCAATACCTCACCATCTGAGACTCCATGGTTCTATACCACCTCACATAATTTTCTGGGGATGGGGGAAAGAGGTCTCCTCCAAAGAGAAGGCATTTCTTTCCATGAAGTAGCATGGTGCTTGTTCCAAGCCAGAGAAAGCAGTTGGGTGGCATAGCCACAGGTCAGGCTCTGTGGTGAGAATTTTGCACGGGAATCTTTTGTACACTTTTGTTATTAATATTGTCACTGTTGCTGTTCTCTTCTTCATCTCATTTCTGTTTCCAGTAAATTGCTCTTATCTCAACAAGTGATCTTTACCTTTTGTGCCTCCACTTCTCCTTCCCAGTCACCTGCAGAGGGAGGGGAAGCAGGACGGGAAGGGAGCAAGCAGCAGTGTAGTTTGAAGAGTCTCAGTAGGAGCACTAAATTGGGGAGTACCATTCCTCAACCATGGCAATTGTGTACACTGGATCTACAGGGGGTTGTTTGTTATTTGAATCCTGATAGATTACCTCCAGCACATCTAATTCTCTCAGGTACCAGACACCTTTCTCCGTGGCGTTCCACCTGCTTGGGTGTACTATTAGATCATCTTTGAGAGAATACCTTTTCTTCATGCTTGACAGGAGTCACATCCAGAGGATGAATATTTCTGTCCTATTCCAAATCCCAGGAATTGGGACAAATTTGCTGTCCCAGGACAGGGTTCACAGTTGCTTAGATTCATTACCATCTGGTTTCACATCACGGGCTGTAACATCACAGCATTGGAGAATCCCAATCACCAGGGGCTCACCTGGCTGGTGGCTGAAATTTATTTGCATAACTTGCAGGTCACTCAGGGATTAGGTGATTATCTCCGGCCTTGGCTCTTGCTCCTCTTGTGAGGGCCCTAGTTTTTAATTCATCCATCTGTAAGCAAAATGGTCTTGGATTTCTTGTGTTCTCAGACTGCTACCAGCCTGAGTTGCTCCTCTGGTTCAGCTGCCGTTTGGCGACAGTGCCTGTTGGTCTGCTTTCCTCCTCTTCCCCTGAGAGTGTTGTCTAGTACTGAACTATGTCGGGCAAACAGTAGCCAGGACCTAACACACTGGAATAAGCTGCTCTTCTCCAGACTTGCCACAACATTCTCCTTGCAAATATTCTGTCACTTTATCAGGGTCCTGTAGTTGCTCAGGGGTGAACTTCCAAACCATTAGAGGAGAGAAGTCCTTCTAATACCGGCCCATTTTCTTCTACATTCCATGCCACTCATGGCTATCTACCCTTAAGGCAGATATCTGAAAGGTCGTCCTAAAAATCTCTTTCATAACTCTAAACATGATGTGGACTGCACTGAGGAGACCTTGCTACACTTAGTAACAAGAACATGCTTCCCTTAACATCCAAACAGAATTCAAAATTCTCAAAAGCTCTTGTAACAGGCCTGAAAAGAGGAAAAGGGGATGAAAAGCTTGGGAAAATCATCCTGGCCTGTTCCCCCTACAAACTGGATACTATTATTAATGAATCCCCAGAAGCAGTACCCAAGGCCAGGGCAGGAAAACAACATTGAATACACTGACCCCTATTGCCCTTGATGTTACCATGTCATAAACTGGTGTTACAGAGGGCAGCAATAAAGCAATCCTGATCCCTCTCCCTACACTGAAAAAGATTTTTGGGAATATATACAGCGTCAGGTACCACACCCACATGAACGGAACCTTGTGACCAGTGGCTCCCTACCTAATACAAATGCTTAGATCAAGACTGTTTCCAACCCGCTCTGGGCAGATCGGTTATTATCTCAACCTTTCATGCCTCCCATTGAGTACCAAATAAGGCTGCCTTGGTTAAGGACTTGCACTCCACAATTTAATGCTCCCACTGAGACTCTCCAAACCATGCTTCCTGACCCACCACTTAAAAGGAAACAGCAAAATGACTATTCAAAACAGAGTTTAATTGGATTTAACCCTATTAGAAGAGAAAGGTGTATGTGGAAAGATGATTTTATCAGTAGGTGACTGTTGTGTCCACATCCCAAATGTTTCATTGCCACTAGAGGAAGAGATGAACAACATTGAAGAAGATGGCTAGAGACACTAGGGAGATTGCTGCTGCACTGGTAACTAACTGGCTAGGGGCAGTTCTCAATGTGCTTGGGTTTTCTTTGTCAGGTGGTTAACTAGACCCTTTCAGACTTAGAAAATGATTATAATTGTGATTATTTTAATTGGAATCATTATCTACTGCATTAAGAGCACCATAATGAAATCAGTCTCTATGGTAAAAAACCCCTTAAACCCCATCTGTGACATCAATGTGCCCTGAAAACAGACATATGCAATGAACGTTCCTCATCTGCCTCCTGTCCACGTGTTAGATGTCCCCATACAATCCAAAGCTGGTACCCCCATTCCTGTTTGTCCATTGCTACTGTTAATTGTTCCTATGATGTTGGTTGTTACGGCATGCTTATCATTCATTCTTGTTGTTGATTGATTTTTCATTGCTGCCCAAGCTCCAGCAGGATGGAATGGAGAGAACCCCCAGCAGAGAAAACCCCAAGCATGTCCAGATTGACCTTGGTGAAGGGAAGGAAGGGGAGGAGGGGGTGGAGGAGAAGGATGATGATGATGAAAGCCCTGGGGCTGCTCTAGCACAACAGCCTGAAGAAATGGAGAGAGTCCAGCCACTGCAGGCAGGAAAGTGGCTGAGCTGGACAATCTCATCCATTGTGGACATACCCAGGGAAGAAGGTGAAATGGGAATGGGGCTGATTCCCTCAGTAGCCATGCTCCATCCACCGGACACCCTCAGCCCCAAGCTGCAGCCAGAGAGACAGGAACTGGTGTGTCCCCACTAGCCCTAGTCTGAGAGCTGGCCCTCCTTGAGGAGTACAGGGCTTGGATGTGCTCTCCAGCCTCTCCTGAAGTCCCTGAGCTCTGACTGTGCTTGCTTTTTGACAAATCCAGTTGAGAAACTGCCTGAAGAGAAGAAGCACACCCACTGCCACTTCTACAGAAGAGCACAGGTACTTGCAGACCTCCCTGCATCGGCTGGACCAGCTGCTGTTGCGCAGCCAAGCACTGCTCTAGAGCACTGGATGCGACTTCCCTCTTTTCCCTGCTTTTAGATGTTTCTGCACATCCATAAGCATATTGATCATGAAGACAATACTATCATGGCCCCTGAGGGCATGGCAAATGCTGAATCCTATAAAGCAGAGGATAGTGCTGCCATGCTGGATGAGATCATGGGAAGCGGCACCTCCAGAGTGAATAAAGTAAGTTGCCTGAGGCAAGGACTTGGCCCACCAGCAAATGTGTTCCTCCTCAAGCTAGGTTTGCTAGACATCCAACAGACTTTTAGGCCAACACAGCATGCTAGAAAAGGAAGCACTTCTTGGGGGAAGCTGGGGAAATGGCTTGCTCTAGTGGCACTCCAATTCTCTGCCATGTCTCCTCCAGGTGCCAACCATTGTGAGGGACATTTACCAATGGCTTGCATTCATCACGGATATATCTGTTGAACACAGACTGGATAAGACCCTGCAGCAGATGACCCTCACACAGCCACATGATGTGGTGATGACCCTCCTGCAGTGTGCCCCATCATATGACACGTACAAGGCCCACCTGGCTAGAGGCCTCAGGATTTATCAGCCTTAGAGCCCATGAGCCTGTAGACCCTGCCCCATGTGTGCTGGCAGAAAGAGGAAGATTTTCAGGCCACTCTGACCCTTCTTTTTCCCAGTCATGGCATGTCAGCCCAAGAGCCTGCTGTCATGCTCCTTCCCTGTCCCTCAAGGCTCCTTCCCTGCCCCTCAAGGCACCATCACTTGGTCACCTGCTAGCTGCAGGAGCAGTCTGGCTGGGTGCAACTGCAGAGGGGCAGTGGGCAGAAGCAGAGCTGGTGACCAGCTGGGGACCCTGCAGCTGCCCAGGCCACAGTGTTGTGGCCAAGACCCCACTGACACAGAGTTCTGGGCCTGCAGAGCTGCTGTGACCATGTGGAGGGTGATTGTCTCTATAAACAGAACTGCAGAGAAAGTGCTGCCAGAGCTCCTCTGTGTGCTGGAGGACTGGCCACTGCACAGTACATCCACCTCCGATAAGGACTACTCAGGTATCTTTTCCCTGGCTGTGAGTTTCTTGACTAGACCAAAGCACATCCTCAAGGGCTTCCTCTCTGGCATCTCTCTATCCTTTCTCCCCCACCACAGCATCCCCCTGCCTCACATGGTGTGCCAGAAGCCTGGGTTAGTGGCAGGTTCAGAGGCAGCCAGGTCAGATGCTCACCCTACATCTGCCCTGGCACAGAGCAAGGCCTGAGCCTCATCATCCCATGGCTGGGCCCTGGCACAGAGATGTCTCAGCGCTGAGCATGGTCTCTGGCTGTTTTAGCTTTTTGAAGGAACCAGAGCACTGTGGGAGATCATTCATCTGCCCCAGTGCCCAGACATTGATTATGTATTTCCCCTGCCTCTTTGTGGCCCTGCTCTTCCAAGTTTTCTCCAGCACAGAGCTGACGCCAGTGGAGGTCAATGTCTTCTGGAGGCGATGCCAGCAGGAGAAATGCCTTCCCACTAACCCCAACAGGTGCTCCATTCTGGTCCTCCCATCTCCGCCATGTCCTTGGAGCTGGGGCCAGGATTCCTGGTGTCACCTGGGCTTCACTCTGCACACAGATTTGCATTGCTGACCATGAAAGCATTGCTCTGTCACCTTGAGTATGAGGATGCGGTGTCTGAAGTGGAATACAAGTGTGGCTGGGACACACTCCTCAACACTGACATCCACCATTATGCAATGGGTCTTCTGGCCAGGTGAGAGCCCCATTCTCCCCACTCCACCCATTATTTCACCACAGCCTCTACATAATCCCTGTGATCATGGGTGAGAGGGCTTTGTCACTGAGGGATGGTGCAGCAGAGTGAAAAAGCCTTGGAGGGCTGGGTGCACTTGACAACCCAAAGCGCCAGCATCCCTTCCTATGAGGCCTGTGCTGATAGCACAGAGCAGGAGGTCTGTCTGCAGGCAGCCTCACTGAGGACAGCCTGCTGGGAACAGGGAGGTTGCATCATGGGCTAATGACAGCTTGGGGGACAGGACTGCCCCGTAGGCAGGATGGGTGTTTTTTCAGCCTCCTCATCCCTGAAATGAGCCTGGCTGGTGTTTGACTCCACCTTTCTCCTTTGAAAGAGGTAGTGATGAAAGAAGAGGCCTCTGTGAGTCAGTCCCAGGGGAGGTTTGCCTGCCCTACTCAGAGTTGACAATGTCTTTGTTCCCCTGCCAGAGCAATACGCAGGATCTCCCAGTCCTTGTGTTAATGGATTGCACACTACCTGTTCAGGGTGCTCCGCAGACAGACACGCTGGGAGGTCTCTGCCATGGCCTTCCTTGTTGAGGTGAGCCTGATGTTGAGCATTGCCTTGCCAGGCTGTTTCCCACTACTTTTCCCTGTTGGAGATGCAGCTGTGAGGGAGTCCAGTTGGTAGAGGAGGAGCAGAGGTTGAGCTCTGCTGCATTCCCTTTCTCCCTTGCTGCTGGGATGTCCCTTATGACACTCTCACTGCTGTGTGCATTTCAGCTGCTACCTTGCCTTAACTTAGAGAAATGGGATGAACGCATCCTACAGCTTGTCCAAATCTACCTACTGAGGGAGTGAAGAGTGATGCGTGTCCTTGCTCTCAGACTCCTCAAGGTGATCTGCAAGAAACCCTCTCTGGTGAGAAGCAGGCAACCAGCTGAAACTGTGTTGCTAGTGTGGGGCCGGATAACACCGTAGCTTGCATTTGGATGGGCTTCAGAGGATGGGCAGCTGCTTCCAGCTCTCTTGACTCCCCATTCATCTACCAGAGTCCATCAGAACAGGTCTTTGGCTTCTGGGCTCTGAGGCAGCAGCATGGGATTGAACTGCGGCAGTCGTTCTGGCAATGCAGCCTTTCATGGTTTTTCAGCATTGCATTATAGTCCACACAGGCTGAAAGCATGGAAAACCTGACTGAAAGCCACCCAGAGGTACTGAAGGATGAAGACAGGGAGGTGGTGTGGATGACCCTCTCTGTGCTTAGTGAGAGGCTCCTGGACAGAGATGTGCCAGTTGCCAGCTCCCTCGCTCCACAGCTGGCTGAGGCATTCCAGCCACTCTTTGACAACGTAAGGCTCTGTGCCCCACACCACAGGTGCCGCCAGGAAACTGTGTCCTTGTGGATTTTCAGTTCCATGCCCAGGTAGGCCTAGAGCAGTCAGTGCTGAGGTTCTTGCTCTCTTCCTTTTCACTAGGATGCCAGCCATGTGCAGCTTCTTTCCATTCGCCTCTTTCAAGTGGTGATGGAGTTGGTAGAGGAAGAAGGAAAAAGGCCCATGAAGGACTGCATGCACCAGAGCCTGCTCCTGCTCTTCTACCACATGTATGATGAGGACCACTTTGCAGCAGAGGTGAGGACATTTAGCTACCTGTGTCCCCTGTGAGCGGGCTCAGCTGCCTTTGCCCTAATGCCTCAAAGACTACTGCACTCCTGCCTCCTTCTGACCTTTGGTTGGCTCTGTGCCCTGGGATGCTGTGCCATCTCCCATTCTCTGCTGCTCTGCAGGCCTCTTGGGAAGCCCTGCTTCAAGCAACGATATTCCTGAAGGAGTGGAATCTTGAGCAACTGCTGGAGACAGAAGAGCTGTGGAGGTTTGGTGAGTGTCTGGTAAGAGTGGCCTCAAAGTCCCAGACCCAGTCTGAACAAGCCCTCTGCCTCCAATACCCAGTGTGTGGGGCTGGCAGCTATGGCCTCTGCCTACTGCTGCACTCATCACCAACAGCCTGCTCCTCAACACTACTCTGGTGTGTGGCCCAGCAGGGTCTTCTCCAGGTTCCTGTCCCTCTGTGAGTCAGGCTGCTGACAGAGTCCCCAACCCAGCCGTGCTTTGGCACCAGGACAGTACTGAGGCTCTCTGTGGAGAAAATATCTCTCTGCTCCCTCCAAACCCTGGCATCAGCCAGCTGTTGGCTGGCCATCATGGGTGTCCATGTAGGGATGCCAGTCCTGGATGCAGGGGCTGCCCATCCAAGGGCAAGAATCAGTGCCAACCTCTCCCTCTGTCCCCTTGTGCTCTCTCCAGCTGGAAGAGGAGAGAGACAGAGCAGATGTGTAACTGCATCAGTCTGTGATGTTATCTGCAGAGCCCACAGAAGTCCATAAGACAGGCAGCCATCAGTGTCACTGGTGAGCCAAAACCCTCTGGGTCCTTTGCTGCCTGACTGCAGCTTGGCCCTAGCCCCAGCAGCAGGACTCAGCCCAGTGGCTGTGGTGCCCTGACTATACCTCAGAACTCCTCTCCCACTCTTGCCCTTGTGTTTTATACATGGCTCAACCCTGACAAGGGGAGGAGGGCATGTGGCCACACTGGCAGCACAGGTGTTGGGGAGCTGTGCTGCTGGGGTGATGATAGGCTTGGTGTCCCTAATGCTCAGCGGCTGCCGCTTGAGCAGGCAGCAGGCATTGCTCCAGGTCACCTGTGAAGATGAATGAGAGCAGTGGGATGTCAGAAGGGACTGGCATGAACCCATGAATGATCCTGCACAGTGCTCTGCTCTCTGTCCACACAAGGGATGGTGTGGGCAGAGCAGACAGATTTAAGGGACATATGAGGTATTAATGGCAATCACCTTAGGCCTTATCCTCTTAGTTCCAGCTCCCTTCTGACCATGGGAAGAGCTGGGATGGGTGGGGTGGGCCTGCCCTGACAAGAGGGATTCTTGGGGTCCCCAAAGGTCTGGGCTCTGACCTTATCTCTGTTCCTCTCTGTTCCAGCCCTTCAAGGCGTGACAAGTAACTTTACTTATCCCTTCATCTCACACTTTGAAACTCAAACCCTGCACATTCTAAGAACTGCAGAGAGAAATCCTTACTCCCGATTCAGGCTGCTGCAAAACCAGCTCTGTGAGGCATGGAGGAGGCGAGCTTCTCTCTTGGAAAATGGCTGGCCTTCTCTCTGGTACAATGTCTGATCACACCGCTGGAGGTCCCTGCATAGCTCATCCCAGGAGCTTTCAGGGCCATCTGGATGAGCAGGAAATACTAGGTGGCTTCTGGCCACTCCGCACCCACAGGACAGCTCTTCTCTGAAATCACTTCACCCCTTTTAAAGAAACATTTAATGTAAATATAGGCACTAGTTCACAATCCCTTTCCTTGGGTTCCTGCCACTCAGAGCCCACTCTGCAGCTGGCACTGCAGCTGCACACTGAGCTATCTGCACTGACTGTATATCTCAACAGTCCTACTTGTGTTTTAATTGAGCATTCCTGCTAATATATTAACAGGAAAAAAAGAAGTTTCAAGGTATTTAAACACTGTTCTTACATACAGCATTATAATAAGTAAAAAACTTAACAGAATTTCAGTCATAGGACAGAAATATTTATCAATATGGAACCACAAAGGATTCTCAAAGTCAAATACTGATTAAGAGGTTGATTCTTTGACGCTGTCTGCTGGACTGCCCGGTCGTCCACAGGCGTCAAGACATGTGTACTGAGTAGGTGAGGCTGCTTGTGTCCTTCAAATCCAGGTGCTCAGTCTGCCCAAGACCCCAGCTGGGGCTAGCAGTAGATGATGTTACCAGAGCGAGCACAGCAGAAGTAAAGAAGGAGAGAGGGGCGCAAATGTTCCTGCAGTTTGTGTCTTTATTCCCTTTTAATCTTTTAAAATGCTTAAACAACTATCAATCTTTTCTTGCTATACCTAATTAATCCCTCAAATCATCCATCAATGTTCACAGAGCAATGCTGGGAGATCAGCAGTTCACTTTGGAGACCTGCTGCGGATATGGGTACAGCCTGACGTGGACTTTCCCTTCCCCTAGATGGCCACAGTCTGGTCAGAGCTCACTGGGCACTGTCAAAATTCTCCCTGGAGCTGCCAATGGCTTCTCTGGGATGGGTTCCATCAGCACACTGGGTGTCTTGTGACACTTGTCTCTGTCACTCTGGATTTGGGCATCTGAATTCATCTCCCCACTCCAGTTGGTGGAGAGCAAGAGATATCATGAACCATCAGTTCAGAACAGCTTTTGCCTGGTGATTAGGATGGACTGACCCATGTTCAATAGCTGACCCTAAACTTCAACCCCCCGCATGCCTTATGAGGGACCCAGCCCCTGCACGCCTTACAAAGGACTCCAAACCTCCTGCTTGTTTACAGGGGACCACAGCCCCCTTCATGTCTTAGAAGAGACCTCAACCTCCCTGCACATCTTACAGGTGACCTCAGTCCTCTGTGCAAATTGGGAGAGACCCTAAAAACCTCTTTATGTGTGACTTTTGCTGATCAGGCTGTGCACCCATACTCAATGCACTGAAGTAATTTTACCTATGTACATAATGCTGCAGCTACGAAAAGTCTGAAATAATTCAAGACATTTAATAAAAATAATTTGAGACACTTATAGTTTATGTTGAATATACTGTGTGAATTTTAACATTCATCCTCTGGATCCTCACTGCTTCAAAGACCTTGTGTGAACTCACAAAGTTTCCCATGAACTCCACGGCAGCTGGATGTTTGAAGAAGAGAGGCTCTGAAGATGGTCCCCTGAGGTCCCATTTGGGTTGCCAAACTGTTAAGAAAACTCCCTATCTGACCATGTCACGACCCATTTGGTTGGGGACGTGATGTTTGCTGTAGATTCTTTGTTCACTGAACAAAGACACCACTCCACATGTCAGGGACTTTTATCCTTTTACTATACAGTCACCTAAAATCCAGCAACTAGCCCATTACAAAGCTGCAGAAGTGTTGGCTAACAAGTTCTCAACTTTCACAACTGCCTTTAACAACCTCCCAGTCCTCACCACAGACTTTGGTAAAGAGCAAGAGATAGAATATGACAGCCATACTTTGCTGAGACGTAACAAAAGAGAGATAAAGACGGAAAAGAGAGAAAGAGAAGGAAAATCTTGATGACTCTGTGTGAAACACTTGAAACTAGGCTCAGGGGATGCAACAATATTACTGCCTACATTTAACATCATTCAATTAAATCGCATTGTTATAAACGAATTACTCAAT
>VZTX01011288.1:0-25012 GCA_013400915.1 Pardalotus punctatus
CCTCAGAAAGGCTTTCTGGGACCTCTCCCACCTCATGGCTCTGCAGTTGAGGAAGATCCCTCAGCTCCATGGCAGTTTCTACTGAAGAAAGCTGAGCTTTGGGATTCTGCATGTTCTTAGGAAGCAGTTACAGGAAGATGTGGATTTGATCACTGCACCAGTGCCAGCGACACACAGAGAAAGATGTGCGGCATAAGGAGATGAGCTCTGGATGAGGCCCAAACTCCTCCTCCTCCTCCTTTTCCTCACAACTCACTGGGAAGTCCTGAGCTCCCGACCTTCCCAAGCCTGTGGCACGCACTTATCATGAAAATTGTCCCCTGTCTGTAATAGAAAACCATTTAGTGAAGAAGCAGAGGCCTGTGCAGGGCAGGCCGCAGGGCAGGGCTGGGCTCTGGGTCGGGATGAGCTGAGGCAGGGAGGGGAGCAGGCCCTGCAGGACACTGCTGGCAGAGCTGCCCAGGGTGGAGGGGTCACCACGGGTCCTGTCACCCCACGTAGGTGGGTGAGTGCCCAGACACCTCCCTTTCCCTAGAAAATGGAGCAGTGGGGCTGCTCCATCACCTGCTCCACTGTAGGGTCGGTGCCACACACGCTTTGGACTCTGGGGCTCTGCTGGAGGCAAATCCTTGTGCCTTCCTCAGGCAGATCCCAGAGACGGCTCTACCTCCCTAGCCTGAGCAGGAATTTGAAAGTGTAAGTTCCCCCAAATTCAGTCCTGCCAGAAAATTGAGACAAACATGTCCCAAAGAGCCACCAGGTCCCACGGTTTGCTGGCTCCAGGGCCCTGGGCTGCCTTCCCTGCTCTGCCCTGCCCTCAACACCTCGTGGTGGGCACATCACACACGTCTGGCTGTGGCTTCCAGCATGGAATTCCTTTCGGGGCCTAGGGAATTAGAGAGCTACCTAGGGCAGCTGAAGGACATGTAAGTTGGTGCACATAAATTGGGTCTGAACTCCAGCACACAGATGTTCTCCTGTGTGCTCACTGGAATCCCTCTGCCTTTAAGCCTTTGTGAGACCCATGTGTGTTCTGCTCCTTCTCCCACCCAAAAGGTGGGGTTGCTTGCTCCTCTCCTCAGCACCTCACCCAGGCCAGGAACCTGGTGGTTTAAACTGGAAATCAGGAAGAGGGCAGAAAAAACACTCCAAAAAGCTTCAGCTTCAAGGCAGTATTCTGTTTCTGACATGGCTGTTGTCATAGCAAAGAGCAGAAGTTGATGTTCTGGATTCTACTTATCGGTCCTGCATTCCTGAGTTCTTTCGTCTCTGAGCCAGGGCTAAATGCCTGATTCATAATGAAAGCAGCAAAATAAAAACAACCCTGAAAAATCCTACTTGGTATGTCTTGCAATGACACGGTTTGAAAATATTCTAGCTAAATAAATTGACTTAAAAGAAATCCAGTAGTTCTGGTTGAACTCTGTTTTTCATCTCACAAAATAAAAGAAGAAAGAAAAAGCTGTCTGTATCCACTTACTCTGCATAAAATTTTACAGGTTCAAAAGTGCAGTTATGATGGAAATTTAAATGATTACATTTCTTTTAAACAACATTCCCTTTTAGTAACACCCTGGCTCCCAGCCTACGACAGACAAGGTCCCTTTTTTTTCCCACTAGGCCCTAACAAATCTTTATCTCTCCAATTATATCTGGAGTCATGTGATTCTGATGAGATCCCACATCATCTACTCAGAGTAAAATCATTGTATTTGTCTAAAAAAAGATATAACCCTCAAGGGATCCCAGCCTAGACAAGGCTGAGGACTCCAACACAACTTCAGTGAAAAAAAAAGTACTACATAAGGGAAAATACAGGTTAATGGGCTCACTCAGACTGAGTTGTATCAGGTTAATTAACAACTGAAATATTCAAACTTTGATTAAAGTGATCTCAGAGCATTTAATGGCCTTTTCTTTCCAAATGAAAAATTGAGCGTTAATCTGTAAAATCAACATCTTCCAGTAGACCCTGTTGATTTTGCTGGAGAGATTATTTTCTTCTGGAAAATAAAAAAGTTCACACAGAATTGCACTAAAATATGTCTTGAACTACGCAGATAATTATTTTCTCTCCCTCTGACAGCTGCCACTCATTGCTGCTGCCCATCAACATTTCTGCCACTTCTAAATATCTTGAGAATTTGCCCAATTTCTCAGTGATAATTCAGAGTCTGTCTCGCCTTTGGGATTGTTTTTAAACCAGAATGCTGTGACGCTGTTCTCCTTCAACAAACCCAATCCTTTCAAACTTCCTACGTTTCAAAGCGGAAAAATGGAAACCTTCTCACTTTTTCAGGCAGGCACTTTTGCTCAGTTTGCATATTCCCAAAGGAATGTTGCTAATTTTATCAGAGAGGTCCCGTCCCCACAGCGGGGTTCCCTCTTGCTTGCTTGGAGCAGTGGAAGGCAGTGCAGGGCAGGGAGAGTGGGCAGAGCTGGGAATGCTGGCGGTGCTGCCTGGGACTATGCCATGGCAACTGCTTTTTCCAGGCTGCAACTCTCCCTGATGTGAAAAATCTTACTCAGTATCTAAAAGCAAACATCTCCACGGGCTGCTCTCAAATCATGTCTAATTGAAAGCCAGCCAAGTCACAAGATTCAGCTGATTATCTTGGTGAGACCTGAAGGATGTGTACACACATCCGTCATTTGGAGAGCTGGAAAATAGTTCGGGTTTCCAAGTGATTGTGAAAATCGGGGAAACAGCAGTGCTGAGAGAGGTTTTCAATGATTTTGATGTCAAATTAGAGCTGACTGCATTAGATTGAGGAGCTGACTTGCTGTAAGCATTTGAAGCCATGGAGGTGGAAGGGGAGGGTTTTACCTGCTCATCCCAGAGGTGACTATTTGCCACACTGTGCTGACCCTCACCAATGGAAACATGCCAGAAAAAAACAGATATTGGCAATCCAGGATCTGTGCACCCCCAGAAAACTGGGAAAGACTTAAAGCAATGCTCTTCACACAGGATGGAGCTGCTGTGTATCCTCACTGTATGAAGTGTTGCCTTCTCCTGTCCTCCTGTGCCTGCCCTGGCTGCTCTTTGGGTTGAGGTGTCCTGTTTTTCCAGACAAGGCACCCCGACTTGGGGTATGGAAACTGAGGTCACTTGAACCTTTTCTCCATGACTTTTGAAGGAAGTGAACTGCACTAGCCTGGAAATGAATATCCAGTTTTTGAAATCAAGTGAAAAAAAGTGGTGTTTGCATTTCCTCTTGTGAACCTTATTTCCAAGCTTGCTCCTAATAACTTTGAACCAAATTCTCATTAGTGTTTTTTATCTGACTGGGTGATGCACAGTGAAATCAGGCTGTGTGATGTGATTTTTTTGGTCTCTCTGCATCCAGTGAGTCCAAGCATGGTGGAATGGCTTTGCTTCTCAATTGATTTCCCTCATTATATGAATGATTTGAGTCCCTTTCCCCACCAAATGTAGCCAAATGGAAGGTGGAACAAACAAAAGCGACTTTTGTTTGCCTGTGACTATTCTACAAGCCATGTCATTCCCTAATAATTACATCTGCTTCTTATTACTCACTGTCTTCTGTGTGTCATTCCTTTCTAAGCTAGATCAGCAAAGATTTATATTTCCTTTTGGTTTAGCAACAAGAACACTAAATGATATGACACCAATTTGTGACTAACAGAGGGCTAGAGCAGCCCTATTCCCTGGCATCCTGGTTTTGGCTGGGATAGAGTCAATTTTCTTCCCAGTAGCTGGTGCAGGGCTGTGTTTTGGGTTTAGGATGAGAACAACGTTGATAACACACTGATGGTTTGGTTGTTCTTAGCAGGGCTTACCCAAATCAAGGGTTTTCCAGTGTTCCTGCACTGAGGAGGGGCACAAAAAGCCAGGAGGGAGCATGGCCAGGATGGCTGACCTGAGCTGGCCAGTGGGGTGTTCCAGACCATGGAATGTTATTGCTTTGGGATGGGCTGGGCAGCANCGGCTGAGCCGAGCTGGCCAGTGGGGCGTTCCAGACCATCGAATGTTATACTCAGGATGTAAACTGGGGGCAGTTTGCTGGGAGCTGCTGATCGCTGCTTTGGGATGGGCTGGGCAGCAGTGAGCAGCTGCATTGTGCACCGCTTTTTGGGAGGGTGTTTAGTCCTCTCTCTCCCCTTTTCTCTATTCTTAAATTATTTGTTGTTGTTGTCTTATTTTATTTTAATTATTAAACTGTTCTTATCTCAACCCACTGGTTTTACCATTTTCTGCCTCTCCTCCCTGCCCCACTGGGGCAGGAGTGAGTGAGGGGTTGAGCAGTCCTTAATTATCAGCTGGGGTTAAACCACAACAACTGGTACATCCCAATTCTGAGACCTGTCAGTCAGCCAGTTCTCCTAATTCCACATAAGGAAAGTTTTAACATCATGATTGAGTCTGGTGTAATTTAAAAGCCATGGGGATACCACGATGATTGATCTTCCATCCCTTATGTATTTCCTTAGCCCTGAATGCATCTGTTCATATTTTGTGCTGACACTGGGGTAAGGCATCTCAGTTCTCTTTGAAATCTGGGACCTATGTGTTAATCTTCCAGCACTTTGAAGTTTATCCCATTTAAAAGGAACTACCAGAACTCCTCAGATGTTTCCTTTAAGGCTACTGGGTTAAATGGCTGAGAACAGACACATCCAAACGCTCGTGAGGAAGAGTAACATATCTAATCAGGAGTAGTTAGCTGCCTGGTCCCTTCCTTTGCTCTGGGATGAGGCTCAGCCTGCAGGGCCTTTATGTCCACATTTTATAGCTGATAGATGTTCACACAGCTAGTCTGCCTAGCAGGATCGCGAGGACCTAAAATCCAAAACTCCCAGAGCACCGCGGACACAAAATATCCCCAGCATCCTATAAAAACCTGAATGTCTGCAATAAAGCAATCACCACCAGAGAAATCACAGCTATCATGTACCACAGGAAGGGAGCAAGAGTCCTCGTGAGGAACACGAATAAATCTGTAAATTCCTATGGCCAGGCCTAGCTCATCCTGAAAGCAAAATACCGGGGATTTGTTAGGAGGAGTTTACAAGCGCTTTTCTGCAATGGATCCTTCCCATGCAGTAAAGGAAGGCAAAAATTTGTTACTCTCCCTGTTATCTAGCCTGAGGGAGATTTCCCTTCTGATCCCAAATTAGATGATCAGTTTAATGTTCAGTGCATGAGCAGCCATACCAATTAGATCCCGAGCAGCTGTACTAATGTCAGCGGGCAGAGCAGCCTCCTCACACTCTGCCTCCACCTGGAGCCAACTCCTGCCGCTGTGCAGAAGGCATTCAAAAACCTCCAGAAAACGTGATGGGCACCGAGTCAGCAGCTCTTTTTTTCTTGGCTCCCACTGGTGCCCAGCAGCCACCCTGGAGCAGGGATGTCACAGAGCGAGCCAGGGAGGCGAGAGGGCTCCTCGCAGACCTCCTCAAGGCACGAACACATCGCTAGGCAGGACTCACTCCAGAGCTTCCTCCTGCCAGAAACGTTCCTCTTTTCTCCTGCACTTCTTCCCGTGACTTTGGAAGCCTCCATTTCAGCCCGTGGTTTCCTTTGCTCACACTGCCCTCTGTGGAGGTGAGGTCCAGGCACACTCTCCGGGAACCTGTCCTTGAATTGTTGCTTTTTTCCACTCAATGATGACTTACTTAAGTCATGGTGTTTTCTTTATCTGTATGTATGTGAGGTTTCACCACATCCCCACTAGCTCTTCAGTCTGTTATACTACAGAAAACCAGCTTTCTTTTCTTGAAGGAGATTCTCTTTTCCTTAACAACCTCAGAAGTCCCAAGTCCCACTCTGCATCTGTTTCATCTTCCCCTTTTCTTCCCCTACCTATGCACGACAGCATTTACAAAACACACTGGTGTTTCCTGTCGTGCTGATTTTTCCCCAGAACAACCTTTCCTTTATGTCACAGCATTTGACAGCTCCCAGTCACCCCACAGACAAATACTGGCCCCCAACTTGGTTCTTATCTTCCCCCTGCAACTGGTACCTACCTGTGACCTCACAGAGCTTTAGGCCTTGGCATCTGGTGCTTTTAACCTTCTTTAAATATGTAATGCTGCTCTTACAACTCTATCAGGCCAGCCCACATTTTCAGTTATGCAGAAAAATCTCTCCTCTGTAATGCCAATATTCCCAGATTTTGTGTGCCAGCATACGTAAGAAGCACATTCAAAGCAGGATTATTCTCTTCAAATTAAGACTTCAGTGTTGGGAATTGCAACATCTTAGATTCCCTTTTGGCCAATGAGGCAAACACGTAATCCCAGGGCTCGGTTCATCCCACAGGAGCAGCAGTGTAATCTCCCCAAGGAGTGCTCCCTGCCCTGCCCTGTAATGATGATGTTGATCAGTTTAGGCACAGACACCTACACTTGCTGATGACCACAGCTTGGCTGTGGGATTCATCTTACCTTTCTTTTTTTAGGTGACACAAATTGTATCCCTAGTTCTTTTTCTTCCCCAAGATTGCTAATCTCAGCAAAAAAAGAATCAGTCCCAAAACCAAATTTGAGGACAACTAGAAATATCTGGTCTCCATCGGGATAATTGTCCCTTTTGTATTACTTGCCACAATCTCCTTGTAAGACTGCTCTTTAGTCAGTTCACAATCTATTTATCCCCATGATAATCAATAAAAGAAAGTAAATCTGCAACACAGGTTGATGCAAAAGGTTTTCCTGTTCCACTGTCTTTGTGCTTTCTCCAGGGACAGATATTTAGGGAAGAACAAAGGGGTGGGCATGGGGTGATTCTGCTCCCGTACTCTCCTTGCCACACCAGTACTGCAGCGGCAGTTTGGGGACTTCCCAGTCTGGAATTGTTCTAAAGTCATCCTGTCAGTAACAGGAATGGAGGTTTCCTCTCTGGATCCATGCAATTCCCAGTTTCGGCCTTCTCAACATTCCCTGGCAAGGAGATCTGCAGGAAGGAGTATTTATTGTTGTCTGTTATGCCTTTTTGTTCTTCAATCACGGAAGCAGTCACTGGTGTGTGTTGTCTGAGCTCTGTCATTGTCACTTGATCCGCACCAACATCCCGTCTCTGTGCCCTGGACCTTCCTCCCAGCCTGGAGCTGAGGCTCAGGCTGTCCAGCCCTCCCTGGGGTGGGAGCCTCCCTGCCTCCCTCTCCGTGTTCTTACCGCCCTCCCCACTCTCTGCAGCTCTTCTGGAAAGAATTTTCAGTGGGACATTCCATCAAATGCTTTTTTGTAAATCCACAGCAACTGGGTCTAATCCATTACCCTTGTCTGGGAAGTGATTCATCTTGCTAAAAGATTTACCTTTAAAACACCCATACCTTTGATAAAACCCATTTTTTGCCGTGCACTGAGTGCTTTCCATGAAAACTGTCCTAAAATTCCTGGGTCAAGTGGCCTGTACAATTTTTTTCCACTTTTCTTTAAATACAGTGGTGTACAGATTCTTGCTCCTAAACCTGCATTTTCATGTACCAATTATTTCAGCATCCTCAGATGGAGATTATCCTGGCCCCCTGGGTTCAGCTTCTCTAGCACTGGAAATTTTATCTTTAATATAGAGCTCTACCACCTCCATTCCTTTTACCACTCTTTCCTTCCTAACAATTTATAACTAGCAATTTTTACATTCCAGTCATGCGAATAAACCTGCCAGGTTTCAGTCATGCCAATTATATTGTATTTCTCATAATCCAGCAAGAATTCCCAAGTCCTCCTGCTTTTAATTATACACTCACAAGGTATTTTTCCCCAGCCCCTCTCTGGCCAGCCACCTGTGGTGAATCACTGTGATGTGTTATTATCACAGGGGGCAGGGGACAGAGGTGATGCAGAACCACTCTGGAGCTGCGAAAGGCAAGTTCTGGTCTTTCTGTGTCACAGATTTCCTCATTTTTGCAGGATAAACCTCTCTCCTCTGGATCCTCCTCAAGGTGCATTCAGTGCCCACACTTCTGGCCCCTTTTGACACATCCTTACATCCCATCTGAATTCCACTCTTCCATTCACTCCCTAAGGAGTGCTGAGGAATAGGTGGCATGGAGCATTCAAAGAGCTACACACCCCTTGCCCTCCAAAAAATTCAATCCAAACCCACAAAAACAAGCCATGCATGCCCATTCCTAGTCTGATTTCCTTGAGCATGGCAAGCATCCTTGTTTATTTAATGGGACAGCACTCTGAAAGGGCAGCTGGGCAGCTGCTCTTCCCCTCTGTCTGTGGATGTTGATACTGAGCTTGTCTGTTCACTGGCAACTAAAGCAAGGTCTGAGTTCGTGCTTTTTTCTATTGACATCAAAGCAAACACACCATTGAGCAAAACCTGCTAACTTATTTCTTCCCAGCTGTCCAGCTCCTCTGCTAGGATATGATATACCACCTTGCCCACTTCAGGTGTTAATTTTTTCATGGCACGTTTGTTCTTGAGTCATGGAATCCACCAGCTGGTTCACTGCTGCTCTCAGGGCATCGCCTGCCTGGTGCCTTGTGAGGTGCCCTGTGGTGCCCAAGCACAGACCTAGCCTGTGGGTGTGCAACAAGAGACACACTCAAAGGTGTAGTTGCAGTGTTTTAGGATTTTCCTTTCTCTTTCATGGAGAATATAGATAAACTGTACTTTCTTAATCTCTGTGTTTTGTGTTAGAGGTGTACAAGCCATAACCAATAGGTCTTTGGGGGTGGATTGTCTTTGGCCAATAGACAATTGTTTATTACTGTGTATAAAAAGAACTTCTTGTAAATAAAATCTTGAAGCCTGTCTGCCTGACCTCTCTACCTGCTTCCACAAATCCCACCAACAACAGAAAAGCAAACCATACAAAGGCACATTTAAAAAGGAATTGAATGCTGGTGAGCTTGGCTCTGAGACATCTGGCCATGGCCAAGGAGTTCCCAGCCCGGGAGGAGGCCCCAGGTGCAGCAGAGGGTAGAACAGGACTCATGACCACCACGGTCTGCAGAGCTTTATCTTTATCCCTTTCTGAGGTTGGGTGTGTTGCTCCTACAGAAGGCAGCTCCACCTGTGTGGGATCCAAAGCTCCAAACCCACTCTGAAAGGGAGGGCCTTGTCCTCCTTCTGGTAGACTGGGATTCAGCACACTTTTGAGTCAGAAATTGAGCTAAATAATTACAGGACTCCCCCACCAATGAAATAGAAATGCACCAGTCCCTCTATTCCCAGAGGGGATTCACAATTACATTTCTCAGGTACTAAATGCTTTTTGAATTCTTGAGCTGTCCTAGACATGCTGGATAAAAATAAACTCTAGATTCACAAATTATTTCAGAAATAATCACAGCATTCAATCTCTGTTAGAGCTGTCAGTGGGAACCAGAAGCTGGCACCAAGAGGCAGGCACGCTCCGCTGGGCTCTGCACAGAGTGGATGGCATGCTGCTTGCACCTCAGCCTCTGGAATCTAAATGCACACTGCAGATAAACAGGGGGAAGGAGAAGACACTCAGAAATTGGCTTGCTTGCAGCCTAAATGGCATTTTAAGGTGTGACTGAGCCCCTCCAGCCAACTGGGAGCCTTGGAACCCTGCCCCCTGCAGCATCAGCCTGCTGGGAGCTGGTCCTGTTGGCACTATGAGACCTGCTGTGGTGCAGCTGCACCAGTGCAGGGAGCAGAAAGTTCTGACAGTGTGGCTGGGGGAGAGAGAAATTAAAAGCCTGGTGGCTGGAGGAAGAATGTGGCTCATAGCTGTGGAAGTTTGGAGGCTCTGGAGAGTTTGGCAGCACCACGGTCACAGAGAGAGTTCCTGGCATTCCCGTGTGCCTGGTGGGATCCAGCACAGAACCACAGAGTGTCCTGAGTGGGAAGAGACCCACGAGGGTCATCAAAGTCCAGCTCCTGACCCCACACAGAGCAGCCCAGCAATCCCACCCTGTGCCTGAGAGTGTTGTGCAAACTCTCCTGGAGCTCTGTCAGGCTCAGTGCCAGGACCATTCCCTGGGAGTCTGTTCAGTGCCCAGCACCTCTGGGGGAAGAACCTTTCCCTGATCTCCAACCTAAACCTCCCCTGGCCCAGCTCCAGCCGTTCCCTGGGTCCTGTCCCTGCACAGAGAACCGATCAGTGCCTGCCTGTCATCCTCCCCGATGAGGAAGCTGTAGCCCATGGTGAGGTCTCCTCTCACGCTGCTCAGCTCCAGACAGTGAGGAACAGGGGATGGGATGGGAGCTGTGGGAATGGTGCTGACCATGGGCTCTGGCCATATGTTCTGCTGACAAAGTGAGAGGCTGTGAGTGGCTGTGGAAGGGACTTTGCCTGGAGCAAGGCTGCTGCTGGAGCCACTTCAGTGTGCTTCTGGTAGAGCTTTGAGAAAGATGCTTTTGACAGTGTGCAGTGCATTCGAGCTGGGGTTTTCACCAATTCCATCTGCTACTATTTAATACTATTAACACCGTGCTATTTAATACTCACACATGACTGTGTGACCTGTGACACCTGCAGGACTGGGGTCAGCAGGAGCACCTAGGAGGGTGGGATGAGCCTCTGGGACGGATTGTCACAGATATATTGAGTGGGGGCTGTGTGTGAGCACCATCTCTGTGCTGTTGGCTTGGGGCTGGCTGGTGCCTCGCTGCCCTGCAGCTCAGATCAAATGATCATCAGTCAGGCTGCAAAAGGCCATGACAACACACTGACAGTCTGGTATTACAAGCCCATCAGTCTGGGTGAAGAGCTGTCAGGTGTTTTATGTTGGCACTATTAGGGACAAATTTAGCCCCGTGTCCACTCCGTTGTTCCTGTCCTTACCAGAAGCAGATCTGGTAAATCTGAGAGAGGCAGCTGTCTGTCTGAGCCAGTACATCCCTGTACCTGCCTGGGCTGTTTCCAAAGCCTGGTCACTCCTAGTCTGCCAGCTGAAGAGTGCTTTCCCCCAAGTTAGTGTTTCAAATTAGAGGAAACACACAGAGAGCTGCTGTGGGGGTGTGGGGAGGGAGAATCAACCCCTTCTCTCTTGCTTTCACCATAACTTTTTAAAGCTGGCTTCCAACTCTCTCCTGAAATCACCCACTACAGCACAGCTTTGTTTACCCAGTATAGAATAGATCACTGTGTTTCTCTTCTCCCACAGATAACTCACTTTTCTGAGTGGGCTAGAGTCACACAGTTACAACTTATCTCACACATACATCTTGACTTGGAAAGATTTCAATAGCTACCAGAAATATGGGCATCCTTGATTGTGCCAGTGCCAGCTAAGATGCTCAAAAAGCCAGAGAGTCTTAAGCTGCTCACTCAGGCTGCTGTGGCCTAAGTTGATTTCCAACTCAGTAAGAGAAATAATCTTTTTTTCTGTGTTTTTCTTTCTAACACCAAGAGGGTTGCTTTGGTGCTCTCATTTCAGCATGGAGCTGTTGCAGTCCCCAGGTTGGAGTTCATGAACTTTCCTTTTTTTTACATTAAATTGAGTTTTAATGCCCACCTAACACTTCAAGAGCTCTCCTCAAAAACACCAGGGAGAACACACAACCCCTTGGGGTGAAACAGGCTGTGAGCACTTCCCCAAGTTTGCCCCATTTAACAGTACATCCGTACAGAGCAGTTCGAGCAGGATCCCATAAACTTCCCATGAGCAGAGGGGTTGTGTTCTCAGAGACACAACACGTCCTTGGTTAACTGCTCCTCTGTCCCTGCAGTGAAGGACCAACTCCCCAGTCAACTTCTCGGGCTGTGGCAGGATAGGATGGGAACAGCCCAGTGAGGAGCAAGTATCCACAATCCATCATCTCATCCCGTGTCACATTTGTAAACTTTTCTTTTGCAGTCACATCATCTAGAAAAGAGCTCTTTCAGAAGCAGAGTGTGGATGTTAGCTCTAGCAGACAGCTCTGGGAGCAGGGGCTGTCAGTTTGCATCTGCTGAGACTTAAATCGGTCCCATGGCAGCTGCCTGCCATCCACCCTCCAGTGTTTTATTTCTTGGGAAGTGCCAGGCTACAGCAGAGGAAATGAATGCACTGATAAGCTGGAGGGATGTCTTTTTGAGTGGTTCCCAGCAAGTAAATGGCTGAGCAGGGAACAGAAATGAGCTTTCTTGTGCCCAGTTGTGCCCTTTAGCTGCATTTCTCTTACTTCAATAAACATCCACTCCAGGAAGGGCCGGCAGTGGTCATTGACTTCAGGGATAGCAGAAAAGAGGCAGGCTGGGCTCTAGCTGATCAAAACTGACCTTTGTGCTCCCGCTGCCATTCAGAGCCCTGTCCTAGGGGCAATTGCCATCAGATGTCAGAACCTCCTTAAGGAGTCCGGCCGTGCCTTGCGTGCGCTCCGAGGAGCAGCTGGCAGGGCAGCGCTGCCCAGCCTGTGGCTGCAGTGCCCGGGAAGGGGGCACACGCTGCTGCTCGGGGCTCAGCTGGCTCCAGAGCTCAGACCCTGCAGCAGCCAGCAGGTAAACAAGCAAATCCCTGCTCTCGCAGGAAACAGGTTGCTTTTCAACGAAGAACTGTTAAAACCCTGCCTCTCTCCGCAGGGCGAATCTGCTCTAAGATACGGCACAGAGTGGCTCGCCCGTGTGCTTATCACACTGAGACAAACACAAAGCAACACAGGCTGCAAGGAAGTTGTTTTATACTTACCAGCAGCATTGATATTTTCCTCACAGGAGTACCAGATCCCAGTGTGGAAATACCTGAAAAGGAAGCGGTCATCTCCCGTCTCCCAGCTGTAATGAACCACATTCTGGTTCGTCTCATTTGCAGTCTCATTCCCGCCGTAGTTGAGGCAGTTTGTCTTCTTCTCTTTCCCACAGCTCGGCTTGGGGACCCTCTGTGTGCCCTCACACCAGTGGGTCGTGATAAAAGCTGTTGTAGAGAAGAGGAGAGCCATCAGATTCAGACTCACTGCTAGCAGGGCTCTGCATCTTCGATTTGTCTTCATGGTAAATCCGCCCTCCCTCCCCCTCCTGCTGAGAGAAGAAGTCAAAGGGGTTTGTTTTATTTGGGAGGGGGGGGTGGTTTCAAAGCCTCTCACGATTCAGAATCCAGTTGTCCAGGCATCAAAACTCTCAGCTTCTTCCAATCTGCTGCTGAAGCGGCGAAGGAAGCGCTGCAGCCAGACTCCCATTCTTGCCGTTCACTTGAAATCCTGCCTTTGTACGTTAAAGGAGCAGCTGCCGGCGCGGCAGCGGCACCGACCTCTCGCAGCCGCGGAGCTTCAGCGCACGGAGCGGAGCGGAGCGGCTCTGCCTCCCGAGGAGCACCGGGAGCGAGTGAACATCTGCTCGGCCGCCGCACATCATCCTCCCGAGGGGCTCCGCAGCCTCCTCCGCTGGGAGACACCTGCAGGCTGCCAGGCTCGCTGTCCCCTGCTCCCGTAGGATGGGCAGGAGGAGGCAGGGACAGCTGCCACCCGCTGCCACCGGCCCAGCACGGCTCGGAGCCCACTGCAGCACGCCGGGCTGGGGGAGGCGTCACGGCTCAGTCCCGAAAAGAATTATTATTATTACCATGAGGAGCTGGGAAAGGCATTTTTCATATAGCGCAGGGTAGAGATTCGTCCAGGAGGAGGAGGAGGGATGGAGTGGTACTTTAGCATTTCTGCTCTGAGCTAGAGAGTAGTAAATCCAGGGCTTGATTCTGCTTTCGGCATAATGGTGTAAATCTCTCTTCAGAGGCTTGCTCTGGCAGCCCCAGAGGAATTTAGATTTGAAAGTGTGAGATGTGTGAAACCCACACCTTTCCCCGCACCAAGTGCAGCCCCTTCCCCAGGCTTTCATTCCCAGGCACGGTGCTCACAGATGTTCTGGTTGAAGTGGGTCTGGAGGAAATTTTGTGGGTCTTGGTTTGTGCAGACGGACAGAACTAATTAGAGCAAACCCTGGGCTTTACTCACCAGATGGCAATGCTGTGAGAGCAGGGAGCACTTAATACTGAATATCCCATTTCCAAAGAGAAGGGTATTGTCCTCTCATGATGGTCAGCTGGCTCGTGGAGTTTCTGACCCCTTTGCACATTGCTCAGAGCTCTGTGCCGAGCGCTGAGTGCCATGAGGAGCAGGGCACCTGGTGGTGGTGGGGATACACCTGAGGTTGGCCACGCTTGTCACACATCAGTTGACTGAACTAAACAACAGTTCAGTTCCTTGGTAGATGAATGTGATTTTCTGTGCTGAAGGAGCTCATTGTGCCCCCTGGCCTTTGGCCTGAGTGGTTTTCTCCTTCCAGCCTAGTCTGGACTCCCTGCAAGGGCTGGGGGGCTGCTCTCAGAGCAGCCCAGCAGTGGTTTCCAGCAAGCCCTGGAAAGAACCATGTAGCCAAGCAGGTTATTATTAGCCAACCCACAGTCAGGACAGGGCTCCTGGACCCCACAGACAGAGCTCACCCTGGGCTTTACAGACATGATATGTAGGGCAGGTCCTCCAGCTCCTTGAGGAAAGCCAGGAAGGATGTGAAGTTTGTCCTTAAGGCTTCAGGGACCTGTTCCTGCCTTCCTGATGCCCCCTCACAGGGGCACTCGTTATGGCTCTTGTTGGTGCCTGTCCTGCATGTCTGAGCCCAGCTGCTGATGAGATTTCCCACTATTTATCCACTCACTTGGCTTTGGTAATTTTTTGTTAAAAGTAAACTGGAAAGTTCATAGAAAACCTTTGTGAGAAAACTCACAGCGCTCTGTGAGAACAATTGTGATGGCAGCTCTGCAAGGCTGGTGAAATAACTTTGTACCTCAGACCCTTCCCTACCCAAGAGCTTTCACCTTGCTCGCTCCTGCCTGTGCCTGATGAGTGCCACCTCCTCAGTGCCAGGTTTTTCCCATGCTCTGCACTCTCGTGCCCCTCCTTGTCCTGTTGCAATTCCATTTCACTTCACCCTGTTCCAGCCCCTTCAGCATTACATCTTGCAGCCAAATAATCAGCATCCTTTCCTTGGTTTTAATTGCATGCCAGAAATAGAGGTGATAGCTATTTAGAGGACCACAGGATTATTACTTCAATTCTTTTTATGTTGCAGGACATTTACTCAGTAATGCGTTTGTGTGTTCCTGTGTTTCTCAGGGTTATGCACTTGCTAAGAGGAATAAACAAAGCACTTGAAACTTTGACAGAAAGCCTTCACAAGAAAGCTGGTGCTGTTCTTCAGGACTGTCTTTCAAGTGGCTGCCAGCATCTGAATCATCACATTTTCCAAGTGTGAATACAGGTCTTTACAGCTCTTTTCTCACAAATTTCCTCTTCCTTTGCCCTGTGGATTGTGTTTGCTGGCCTGCAGCACCAACACCTGCACACTCTGCTTTTCCCCGTGCCCATCTTCCTGAGGGGTGGGCATCCAAGACTTTTGTTATCTGGGATAATTTTGTCCTAAATATTTCTTATATTTTGTTTTGACTCCTAATCCTAAAAGATATTTCTATTTCTGTTCCTCATTATCTTCTTCATTCTTGTTTTTCAGGCTGGCAGAGCTGTTGAGAACAGACATGGTGGCAGTAAATAAAAAAGAAAAAAGGCAAAATAAAGCAGAAGTTTGGTTTCTTTTGGGATACAGAGCTTTTAGCATCTTAAGCATTTAAAAATACAGAGCACAAAGTAAAGTGGGCTCAGTCAGAGAATTTTTTAATATGAATAATTTTCTTTTTCCTAAAGGAAGTCACGTTTTGGGGTTTTTTTCATTGTTAGACTCCTCTGGCTGCATAAGTTGGGATTACTTGGAAAGAAGAAAACTGCTCTGTGCTATAGTCATGCTGTAGTACTCCAATGACTTCTCTTTATATAATCTCTGTTTATCAGATTTGTTGTGTATTAAAATGGAAAGATCATACATATGTTGCAGAACGCAGTTCAGATGCCTGGATTAAGTAGTATTTATGTGGTGTTATCTTTAGTGATAACGTAGAAGGGTTTGAATGTTATAGAGAAGTAGTTTTCAGGTTGTGGCTGCAAGAATATTTAAAACCCTTTTGCAGCAACACCTTTTCTCTGATGTTGTGAGAAAAACTACCTTCACAGGTTACAGATAACCCCTTTTCCTTTAGTATTTCTTATAGGATCAGTGTAAATTGTTATTACTCAGTATTTCCTCGCCTACAAAAAGAATTTGACCCAGAGGATTTAAAATAATGATAGCTTTTGCAAAGGAACATTTCAATCAGGCTGTGTTTTTCACTAGTGGCAAACAGAAGCACCATTCACTAAAATGAGAGGAAGCCCTACTTTTGGGTCCTCTGGTGCTGATGGGGACATGGTGAGCTCTGGCTGTTTATTTGGGACCAGCAGTGTCAAATCAATGGGATTATGTGCTGCCTTTAAATCAAGATTTTAAACCCCCTATAGCTTTTATTCAAATTCTCATTTCTTACAGTTCTGTCCACCTGGGCTTCCCCATGCGTTTGCTTTGTCCTTTTCAGCTGTCACTGGACCGGACTGTCACTGCCTCCTCCTGCCACTTCGGACTGGAGCTCTCCTGGCAGCTCCTCTTTGCTTTTCCTCAGCACCACAGGGCCAGAGAATTCACTTGCTCAATTAATT
Source organism: Pardalotus punctatus (assembly GCA_013400915.1). Taxonomy (NCBI): domain Eukaryota; kingdom Metazoa; phylum Chordata; class Aves; order Passeriformes; family Pardalotidae; genus Pardalotus; species Pardalotus punctatus. Next base: position 16,445 of record VZTX01011288.1, read on the forward strand.
TGTCTTGAAAATGGCTCGAAATCTCCTTTTCTAGCTGGGGTTTTCCTCCCTCGACATAGAGCTCTGCACGGCTCCTCTTTCTCTTGTTCTCTTACCGTGGTAAATGTGAATTATTGGTGTGCCCCCAGTATCCCTCCCCTGTCTCCACTCTGTGCAGCACAGTGGGAAGCTTCTCCTTACCTCAGTCACTTAACAGATTTTATTTTTACATTTGGAGAAGAGGGTTGGGATGGAAATGCTGTCCATATTTCCCCAGACTGCGGTACCCAGTTTGTGTTCTCTCCACACTCGGGCTCCCTTTTGCCGTTTTCACCCTGGTTTTGGTTTTCTCTCGGAGCTCTGACCCAAGGCAGTCTGTGCTCAGCAGCGATGCTTGGCACTCTGAGCACACAGGCTGGGCTGTACAGCCCTGCTCATCTGAGAGATGCTGCTGAGAGACAATCCTGGGATTTTTACAGAAATTAAGCCCTCAGCAAACGGGCAGCTCTGCTGGGGTCTCTGGGAAGGTGGGCTGAATATTGATACCACAGAAAATCCTGGTCTTCAGTTGAACTTCTGACTTGGAGCGTGTCTTTCATGTACTTTGCTTGTGGGCATTTAGTCAAGGACAAGAAGATTGCTCAGGAAATTCTCCCTGTTCCTAAACCAACCAGGCAAAAAATGCTTTCTGACAGTACTGTAGCAAAGACCTTTAGCAGTCTTGACAGAAATGAAAGTGGTAAAATAAACTGTTGGCTCTCCCATAAAAATTTCCTTGTTCCAGTGTCACTGGGCAGCAGACAAGACATCCCTGGCTGCCCTCTCCAGAGGAGCTGCTCTGGATGTTGTGGTCACTTGTCAGCATTGCTCATCCTGCCTTGGACAGGGGGCTGTGCCACTCCGGCCACTCTGGGACAATGGGGTCCCTGCAACCCCAAACCGCAGCAGATTCATCACTCAGCACTGCTCTGGGTGGAGAAAACGGGTGGGACTGGGCTGGCAGCTGATTTGTATTTATCTGCTATCGGCCTTTAATTCTTCCAGCAGCTGATGGAGAGGAAGGGAGATGAAAAGAAGTGACAGGTCTGAGTCATGTTGTGATTCGTGTCTGGAGAGCTGACTGGCTGAGTTGCCTGAGGAGGCAGTCCAAAAGGTCAGGGCTGAGCAAGCAGGATATTCCCGAGGCAATTCCCAACAGGCCCTTTACATGTGCCCACCTATGGTGGGAGTGAATTAAATGTAAAGCTATTCCACTTCTGATCCTGAATTAGATTTTTTTCTGTCTTAGAGTTACAAGAATTTTTTCCTCACAATTGACAGTTGGATTGGATTAAGATGAAAGTTTAATTAATATTTAGCACCCTTTGTTAAGGCTAACTTTGATATGTCTATGTTATTACAAGAAGCTACAGGCCCACTTAAGAAGAATTCTAAAAGCAGAACCCACTTAATTCTTTATTGCTGCAATTAAAGAAGCATTCTTGCACATCAAAGTCTTAATGGCAGCTTGCGAGTCTTTCAATATTCCTGGGCACCCTGGCCTGGCATAAAAACAGCCCCAGAGCAAAAGTGGCCACACAAACAGAGCAATTCTGAGAAATGTCAAAGGGTTCATTACCCAAACATGCTCTTTTATAACCCAGGCATCTGATTTTCATATTCATATAAAGTTATGTACTGTCATATCCCACCGGGCTTTTGGAAGTGCCTAATCCACTAACTACAGATGAATTAATTTATATTACTTCCTTGTTGGGTTTTTAAAGACATTTTTTCCCCTTCTCTCATCAATCTGTTAAGGACAGAAGCTAGAACATTTAAATGTCTGTAGTTTTCAGTTTCTGCCTGGCAGAGGAGTAAACTGTGTGCATTTGGTGTCATTTATATGAAGAATAATGTTGCTTATTTGTATGTCCATGTATTTTTTCCCCTTAATTAGGATTCATCCATATGTCCAGGCATTTGAAGTAGTAGATTATGATTTGCAGTGAGATTTTAGTTCAGAAAGGGGTGATCAGGCAGATTTGTTTGAAAAAGCTCTGTACCTGGAGGTTCATATTTCTGTATATTCTCCGCAGAAAAGGGACCCTGTGCAAAGTGCACTTGGGAAAATAGACTTGAGCCGAACAGGAGAGGCTGTTTCTGTGCAGGGATGGCTTTTTTCTGGGGCCATGCAGATTGCAGACAGTGAGTGCACCTCGTGTCTCTGGGGTGTGTTCCAGGCTGAGGGATCAATGCCCTGGGATGTGCCCACGGTGTGGGTGGTGATGCTGAAGGTGAGGGCCAGGTTTGGCTGCCACAGGAAGGCAGAATGACCAGGCTGGCTCTGGAAGCTGAACAGGACACTGTGTTTGGTCTACACTGAGAGAGAAGTTATAGAACACAGCAAGTTTATACACACAGCCAGCAGGTCTGAAACATTTCGGTACCAAACCTCAGTCTGAGCAGAAGTGCCTCCCCCAGGAGCAGAGCAGAAGACAAAGCAACCAAACTAAAAATCAAGAGATCAACACTAAAAGCAAAACGCAGTGGAGAAGAGGTGTCTCCATAGCAAAGGCAGGTAATTACACGAGTGTTCCCAGGGGAAGAGGAAAGGTCAACAGGGGGATGACAGGCACAGAAAGCTTCTGCCTAGCAGGGGCAGCCTTTCACTGTGCACTGGAGGAAAAGTGAATGAGCAGGCAAAAGTGGCTAAGAAAATGCCAAACTGCCTGAGAAGGCCGGCCTGGGTAAGACTATCCCAAAATGACACCCCGTGTCGGGGGGAGAGACATCCTCCGAACTGCGGGACTTTGAGGCAGCACCGAGCTCGGCAGAGTGCTGGCAACAACGTCAAATTTAACAATGAAGTTGTAGCAGATGGCAGAAGAGGGAGGCAAGGCCAGGACTTGGCAGAAAGAGGGAAAACGTTAGCCATCAGCCTGTCTGGAGAGCAGCAGGAGGGAGGAGATGTATGAGCAACCTGGAGGACGAGCAGGACGCTCGGCAGAATGGGAGCACAGCGGAGAGCAGAGAGCGATGGTGCGGGGCAGGGCGGTTTGAAGAGCACAGTGGGATAAAAAGCACAGAGCTGTGGGATAAAAAGCACAGAGCTGTGGGATAAAAAGCACAGAGCTGCAGCTGGCTGCTGTCAAAGACCACTCTCACAGGTCTGAGTGAACTCCCTGGCCTCGGCAGAGGGGCAAAACGAGAGAGCAATTCTTCAAAGGAAAAAATGCTATGGATCTTCTGGGAACTTAAATGGGAATGAAGCTACAGGAGGAAAAAGTTCAGCAGTATCATCCTGACTGCTCTGCTTGGGAGCTGGGGTTGTATTTCCAGCTTCACAGCTGGTCATGAATATTTCCTCTTTCCAACCTCTTCCTTGACTGAGTTTGGAGGGGGAAAAGTCCTTTCTATTCTCGGTATCCTGCAAGGTCTCAGGCAGGGAAGGCTCTACCTCTCCGCTTGACCTCTGAGGTTGAGTGCATCTTTGAAGAGATCTTCCTTTCCTCCACCAGGTGCTCTGCTGGTAGTCCCCAAATCCTTCAGGTTTCACAGACCCCTGCTTTTTGTGTGAGACAGAGACTGCAGGATTTGATACAGATAGACAGCACTCAGTTAAAATAGTTTATGCTTGGCAGGTATAATGTATTTACTTTAAACCACTGCTCTGTTTTAAAATAGGCCTCACACTCTTGATTCAGGTGTCTGACCAAAAGAGGATAATATAAAAAATACTTTAAAAATGAGATATTGCCCCAGACCTTCCTCAAGTCAGCATTAAATGCAGTGAGATCAGCAGAGCTTGAGCTGGCAGTGCCCTCGTGTCTCTGCTTTATTCCAGCACTGAAATCTGCAGATGAAATGGAAGCTGCTGTTCCCCCCTGGCTGTGGGGCTGGAGCTGTGGGATGAGCAGGGTGTGGGGGGCAGGACCCCTGTCTGCACTGGGACAGGGCATCCTTGGCTCTGAATAAAGGTCTGAGTTTATCCTGAGCCAATCACCGACATTAAAACCCTCAGATGGGGCCATTTCTGTGGAAACAGCTAAATTATAGCCCATGCACTGCAGGAAACCAAATTAGGGCTCTGTGGGCAGTATTTACTTGGGCAATTCCACTTAACCTTGCCATCTTTTAATTGCTTTTACATCTTGATTTAGTAATTTCTGATTTTTTTTTAATAGATGCATTTATTAAGAAACACGAGACATGAGCTGAGTAATTTTCTGTTCCTGCAGTTTTGTACTGTAATAGCAACAGAATCATCTGTAGGCAAATTCTTTCAACAATAAATATCTGCATCTGATTTGAATGTTCATTATCTTTGCAGCAGTTCATTTTCAGGACAGAGTACCACCTTCACAAGAAACTGAACTGATCTGCAGTCAAAGTAGTGGTTTTAGTTCTTGATTTTGTAAGAAAAGAGACAAAACATGAAGTAATAATGCAAGAAACACTTAAAATGGTAATTTATCAAGCTAAAGATCTCAGTTTGATTGGACAGTGAAATGCTGGGCTGTATATTAATATCAGCCCTTAAAAATTGCAAACAGCAATATACTTCTAATGAAATATACTCCAAGGAAAAATTAACCTATATTCCAGCTGGTATTATTAACCTATATTCCATGCAACAGATAATTAAATTTCTTGCCTTTTTGTCAATGCAGCAGTATGTAACTCTTCTCAAATGCTCAGGTAATCAACAGTTTTTATGCTGCTCTTCACAATTTGTTCTTTGAAAACTGGTCTTATTACTATTTCTTTTGTTTTTACAAAGTCTTCATGAAAAAGTTGGGGTTTTGGAGTCACAATCCCACAAGTGACGTAGCACAGAAACAAAACTCACCCAAGAGACGATGCAGGTTTGTGCTTTATTTTCATGCAACATTATTTTGAGAAAAGTGAAAAAGAAGTTTATTTTGAAAGAAATGGTGCCACTTAGTAGCACACGAAGGGAAAGAAACAGAGCAAAGTTTATCAGTACAGATTCTTCACCGCAGTGACTGCTCCGGGCCGTCTTTGCAAGGTGGAATCGTGGTCATTGGGAGCAAAATCAGCGGTCAAAGGCAGGGGTTGCCATGCCAAAATTAACTAATTAACTCTTGGAATGCAGGGAAATGAATTAAGGAGTCACTGATGGCAGCTGCCTGCACCAATGCCACCCTGCTACTGTGTAAATGGAGGGCAGAGGAATTGCTCTTGTTCTCTACCAGGATTTTCAGGCTGAACAAAATGCAGCACGTGCTTCAAAACGAGGAGGTTTACAAGGATTTTCAATCACCACCTCACATTTGGCTTCAAGCTGCCATAAACTGGAATATCCTAATATAAATTGAGAATAGTCTTCTAGGGCAGCAGTGGCACTTACACAATTCCCTCCCATGCCCCCATTTTAAGAATTTTTTCTCGGGTGTTTCTTTTGTTTAATGTTGTCTGTGCAGTTTCCTACAACAGTTTAACTGCTTTATTGGCAATGAAGGAAGGACATAAAATCTGTTATTGCAAGTGAGAAAGAAACATATGCTCTATGCTTAATGTGCAACTGGAAAATACGCATTAAAATAACTTTTTTAAAGCCCTTCATATTCAATAGCCTTTCATTTCCCTTTTCTGTGTATCCCTGAACAATTGCTGGTACTGGCACAGCTGCTTAGGCCATGGTGTTAATAATGCCAAGATTTGATCTCCATATGGGCCACGCACTTCAGAGCTGGACTTGTTCAGCTTCCAGCTCAGAATGTTCTGATTCTGTGATTCTGATGATGCAGCAGTGTCAGGGGGAACAGATAAGGAGGAGTTGCTGAGGCTTCTTGGACCTCTGGGATGGACAAGCAACAGGACATTGTCCTGCACGGGGACACGTCTAGAAATCAAGACACTGAACTCATCTGGATCAAGGGGGTGTAAAATAAGGATAAATGTGAGGCACAGGAGCTCCCTACAGCAGCCTTAAAACCACAGCCTCTGTGATGGGGAGCTGCTCTTGAAAATCCAAGCAAATCAAAGCTGTGTGAGGGGGGGCTTGACACAGAGCCCCTGACCCTGCAGGGGACTGAGGCTCTGGGCTGTCTGTCCTCCCCAAATCACTCACTGCCTGCCTCCCTCTGCCTCTCCAGCTCGGGCTGGGGAGGCTGAGACCGGCTGGGCACTTGTCATGTCAGCCCATGAACGTGCCCTGCTCCTCTGACCCAAATCCCCTCTGGGTGCTTGCAACCAGGCATTTCCCAGTTAATTATCAACAAACCAATAATGAACACCGAGCCTTCAATGCCCAGCTTCAAGGCACAGGTTTGCTCACCCTGCAATTTGCTCAGTATTCAGCAGCATCAATCTTACAGTCCAACACCAAAGCACTGCACTCCAATATTGTCCAGAGAGAAGCTACTGAGGTAGGAATAAACCAAGGAATAAACACAGGAATAAGGCTGCAACACCAAAATGAGGCACCAGCCAGGACCCCGGGAGACAATTGCCTCGACAGAACACAGGTACGGAGACTCCTGAGTCACTTCTGCTTTTCCACGGTGCTGTGTTGCCACCCCATGGCCTCACACAAGGCTGCAAGAATGCAACTGGGAAGGTACATTCTTTGAGAGATGTCTTGCATTTCATTAAAAACACTGAGAGTCCTCAGATCAATGTCTTTCCATGCTCTGCTGACACAAGTCTCTGCTTCACAGGTAGTAAATGACTTTCTCTCCAGTGTGACAGCCACAATTGCAATATACACAACAACTGTATTTTATCTATTTATAAGGAATTTCTCGTCTTTTGCAATTTCCTTCCTTAAAGAGGACAAGATACATGGATGATAATGGTGGTGTCAGGCCTGGGATTGTCACTAGTGTGGTAATGCTGTGGTGCTTGATCCATACAACCTGATATTCCTCTGTCTGCCAAGATAAGCACTGCATTTGTCCCTGACCCTGGCCCTCCTGACCACAGGAACACCTGTGTGAAATAAAAAATAGTCCTGCTTCAGGTGTGGTGTTGAACCCAGGCAATGCTCAGCAGGCACCCCGGACAATCCTGACCATTATTCACAAATCTTTTTGTCTCTTCTCCCGTTTCTTTTACTATTTCTTGAGCCTACCTTTCTCTGTCTTTTCCCTATCTGTCTCCACTCTGATCCCCTCTCATTTAAATAATTCACCCCTAATTTTCTTCTCCCTAAAGGCTCTGGTTTTTCCTTCATGCATACACAGCTCTTGCATTTTGGACACCCTGACTAGGTGACACTGGAGCTGTCCATTGTTAGATTTGATGCTGCTGGCCCTGCAAAGCTCTGCTCCCAGAGGGTTCCCAGTGCTCCCTCCAACCACTCTTGGGGTCTGGCTGTTTGCCACATCGCTCCCTCCTAAGCACTGCTGAAAGCCAGTCAGTAAGAAACTTTTCTCAAGGTAAAAACAGTGATGCTGACATGGTTTGGAACTAAGGGACTGGGCTCTCCATGCATTGCTCTGGGGAAATCCTGGTGGCTGAAGGGTGAGCTCTGCCCTGGGAGCACTGCTGTGGCTGAAAAAGGGAGCATGGGCCACCTCCTGTCTGCTCCTGGGTGAGGATATGATGAAAGGCAAGGACAGCAACTGGCAGCTGTCACCTGCACTTGCTTTTGATGGAGGTGGATGAAAATGCTACAAAGGGCCTGTTTGTTTTCTGGGATGCTCTAAAGTGTTTTTTGAATCCACAGCTGGAGAACTTCTTCTGAGGGCGTCACAACCACCATCAGGTCACACTGCTCAGCTTCTTCACTGCCCTGCAGGATGAGCTGGGTGGGGGGCTCTGATTCCTTCTGGAAAACAAATGCATTCACTCAATCCCCTCAGGCTGATGAGTCAGGGTGCTTGTCCTTCTCCCCACCAAGAGTTTCTCTCACCCTTCCTGCCACAGCTGCCCAGAGACCCAGGAACCCACAGCCAGAAAAGCTGCTCCCTGCATCCTCACTTGAACCGGGCATTTCAACAGATTCCTGAGGGAACTTTTGACGGATTTCTCCTCAGCAAGTTGCTGAGGAGCTCAGAGCTGGTAGCAGGGGACATGGAGCAGTGCTGACAGGGACACAGCTGCTTGGTTCAGGGAGCAGCTGCTCGCCCAGGCTCAGCCCCTGCCTCCCACGCCGTTTCCCCAGGAGCAGCAGGAGCATCTTCCCTGCTCAGGGCTCTGGGCCAAAGGCAGTGACAGCTGCACAGCCAGCTCAGGCTGCCTGGTCCCTGCAGCTCAGCTCCTCACACTGCAGTGGGCAAGGCTTCCTGGCAATCTGCTTCTTCCTCCTGCCCCATGCCCCTGTGAATACCCAGCACGCTAAAAACCAATAAAGCACAGTGAAAATAGTTACCAGTGTGTCTGGCAGGACAGCGACAGGGCAGCAGGAATACTGAAAGATTTGACTGATTTTCCAGGTAAGGAAGGGCAGGGTTAAAGCTGCCACAGCAAAGGCAGCAGAGGAGATGAGGGCAGTAACCAGCCACAGGGACGTGTCACCTGCAAAGAACAGAAGCAGCAAAACTCAGAGACACTGTAGGGACCAAAGCACTCAGTGCTGTTGCCTTTCTCAGCCTAGGAATGAAACTCAAGATAATTTTAGAATAGGAGGTAACATAAAAG
>VZTX01011292.1:0-30242 GCA_013400915.1 Pardalotus punctatus
TAGAGAGCATCCAAAGGAGGACAGGAGGGTTGGGAAGGGTCTGGAGGAGCCGTGTGAGGAGCAGCTGAGGGCACTTGGTCTGTTCAGCTGGAGAAGAGGAGCTGGAGAGGAGCCCTCGTTGTGGTCTTCAGCATCCTCATGAGGGGCAGCAGAGGGGCAGCTCTGAACTCTGCTCTGGGACAGGGACAGGACCCAGGGAACGGCTGGAGCTGTCAGGGCAGGGTCAGGCTGGAGATCAGGGAAAGGTTCTTCCCCCAGAGGGTGCTGGGCACTGCCCAGGCTCCCCAGGGAATGGGCACAGCCCGAGGCTGCCAGAGCTCCAGGAGCGTTTGGGCACCGCTCTCAGGGATGGACAGGGTGGGATTGTTGGGGGGTCTGTGCAGGGCTGGGATTTGGGCTGGATGATCCTGGGGGTCCTTCCAGCTCAGGACATTCTGTGGATCTGTTCTCTGATTCTGTACACCAGTATTTTAAAAGTAGAGGACTGCACCACACCCGGGTCCAAAGCGCAGTGCTCTGTGTGTTCATACACAGGTTTTAACTTTCTCTAGACACTTTGCATAAAATCCGATAATAACTCACGCCCTGCTTATTTTCTTCTGCCATGTGATCCCTGGCTTAGACTGGGCTGTTTCACAGATGTGTTTGATCTCCATTACAGTGGTTGGGATCCCTGAAAGCCACCAGGACAAATTAATCTCTTGAATTACCCACATGTCTTGTTGCTTTTGTCCTGCCTTGAGTAGCAAGTTTTGATAAGTAAATTATCAGACGAATAGGGTTCACTACTGAGTGAGGGAATACTGAGATGGGGCTTCTCAGATGGGGCTGATTGAGAAAGTGGGAAGCAGCTTCAAAGCACAAATAATTTATTGTCTCAAGAAACACAGGTGATCTTCAGGCGTGCTGAACCCAATTATCCATATCTTCTTTGGATAATGTTTCAACTCAGAATTTACACCAATCTGGATATGAATTTCATCTAGTTCTAATGAATTAGAACTTCTGTTCCTTGGCTTTGCTTTTCTCACCTGCAGTGAATTTCACATCTGGGTTCATGTTGCGTTTGTTTTATTTTTACACCACAGCAGACTCATTGGATCACTCATTACAGGATGCTTCATCACTTGATCTTGCACATTATTAGTTCTGTCATTTAATATTAGTGGATGAAAGAAAGTTATTACTAAGTACAGAGGTTTTAGACCTTGTTCTTCCAGGAGAAGCAGCCTGTATTAAAAAAACCAAACCGAACTGAAACAAAACAAATCTCAAAGCATGAAAATGCTGAAATTTGATCTTTCTCTGGCAGGGTTTCCCATCCTTGCACTGTTCTGCTGCCCAAAAACACACATTCTTTTTTCCTCTTAGGAGTGAGCAGCACAATCCTGTGAAATCTGTAATTGTCCCTTCAGCTGGTCCTTCCAGGAAATACTTTTAGATCACCTGCTGATACTGGCATGTCACAGAAGCAGAGTACCTACTGCTTACTGAAACCTGTAGCAGAGTTGTAAACAACAGCAATTTAAATTTAACTTCCTAATTTATATATTACAGAAAAACCCACCTTTTAAGCCGAGATGGGAAAGTTTTCCAAATAGCAATGTTTTCCCCATAAAAGCATTTGCAACTGAGATTGAAGTTAATAAATTATTAATAAATTTGATTCTTGCACCGTACAAATGCTGCAAACCATGGATGGCTCAGCTGCCTTCTGTCTTAGGAACACGGCTCCAAAAATCAAAGAGATGTTGCAGGCAGAAGTCAGATCTCATATCCCCATGAAAGACATCAAATCCTTTTAGTAGGGGGCCATAAAACATGTGATCTGTAACAAACCACAGACTATTCAAAGGCCTTTGAGATGATGGGTGCACCCTCACCCCGGTGGGAATGCAAACAGACCCCATATGTGCCCAGATCCTTGTGGGGACTCTTTTTGTCTCATCCCATTCTTAATGCCGTTAATTCCATCTGCAGGGAGGTGCTCGGGGGGGAGGTGGCCTGAAGGAGTCAGAGAACAAAGAGTGATGAAGGGCACGGTGAGGGAGCCACGAGAAATTATGAGAAGATGGAGAGGGTGACAAAGTGGGGGGAATTGAGAGAGAGAAAAAAAAAAGGATATTAGGAAAAATGAGGTGAATAAAGGAAAGACAGATAAAGACAGGTGGATAAAGGAGAGCCTAAAAACATATCAGAGAGGAAACTGTTGGCTTGGAAAATGGGGGAAAACAAATATCGTAGAGGAAAATGTTTAGGTACAGAAGAGGAGGAAGAAAAGCCAAGATGTGCCAGCTATGGAATAGGGGGAATAAAAAAAAGGCAAAATACATTGATTTTGTTGTAAACACAAAGAAATAGAAAATAAAAAGAGCCAAATAGGGAGAAAATTAAACACTGACTGAGATAAAGCTGAGAAAAGAGGCCCAAATGTGCTCACACACCAAATTTTTACAGGACTGGTACAGTGAATGCAAACCAGGCTTTCTGCATCATGTCTGACACCACCAACCACCCTCCACCCTGACAGGAGATTCTCTTTACAAAGCAGCAAACAGCAAAGCATTTCTTTACCAAGCAGAAATCGCTGGGATTTCTTTCTCTTTTAAATGAGAAAATTAATTGCATCCCATAAAATCTCTGCAATATAATGAGATGTAAATGCAGGAAGAATGGAAGGGAAGCTAAGAACAGAACTTGGCCCTAATTTGGATAAAAGCAGTGTCTGAAAAATAGGGGGTTTGTAATGGGAAATTTAGACTAAGCTTTTGTTTTAAGTGGGTTAAAAAAAATCATAACATTTTCAACCTGAACTTTGGAAACCGCATTTTCAAAAGAAAGGCTGCTAATGCTGTAAATTCCCCTGCAGATATCAGCACGTGAAGTTTTGTAATTGAAATTCTTTCAGATGAAGGATTTGGTTGCCAAAAAGTTTTTCATGCAATAAATGCCAATTTTAGCAACTAACATTCCCACCCCCTGAAATTCAGCCAGTTCTACCTCTGTGCCCCCTTTTAACCCCATCACCCAACAAAACTGAAGCAGAGAATAAGGGAAAACATCTCCCAAGAGCCTCAGAAATTCCATATGTTCGTGCAAGCCCGTGTCCCCCGTGGTGTCCCGGGTGTTTTCCCACAGCTCCCCCGAGAAGCTGCTCCCAGCACCCCTCAGGTGATTTTCTTCATCACCTTCCTCTCCACCTGCTCCATCAAATTTTGCTTCTCAAGCACTCCCAGAAGTCCCATTTTGTCCCCCCCATTTCTGGTGGCTGCACACGTCATTCCTTCATGCAGGACCTCCCCTGGTGGGTAATCCCTAAAGATCCCAGAATCCAAGATAACACTCTGGAGGTTTTTTGGAAAAACACAGGCACTGTGTATCTCCGTTAGCAGGAACAGAAATCTCCAGATGTTCTGTGCTCTAAAACACTGCAAGGTCACAGGTTAATGCCTTCAATCAGAAGCAGTTAAAAACAACCTGAAAACCAACTTTAGATATTTACAAAATTTTCCACTCTGGGGGTTGTAAGGAGTGGTTCTGGCTCCAAGGCAGCATCTCCTGTGGCCCCATGTTTTTTTGCAAATTTTTCAAACCCTGTAAAATCAGCTCATGATACCCTCCTATCATCTTTATCACCTAAACTGAAGCAGATTGGGAGGCTGACTGAGAGAAAAAAAAAAAAAAGTAATAAAAAAACCTCCCAAAGAGGCATTTTTCAACCCCGGAATAGTCCTGGTGAGATCCTCAGCACTAAAAAATACAGACTTATTAATAAGACAGAGAAACGCAGGGGGGCTGAACTTTTATTTCGTATTGGAGCTTCAACTCCTCCATCAACTTTTATTATACAACTGCTCTTGAGGCTCTTAAATGTGATCATTCAGGTTCTGAAAAAACCCATTGCTGCTTTGTCATTCCTTCCAGTGGGAAGCTTTTGGTGCCCCAGGCTGCAAACATGAGCAGTGTTGTCAGTGGCTAAAGAGCGCAACCATTCCTTGTTTCTATCTATCCCCTCGCACAGACCTTACCCAAGTGGGCATTAAAAAACCAAAACCACAACCCTCATGGCACACATGACATGCATATGGCTGCAAAATGGCCATCAAAAAGTATTAATGTATCACGGAGATGTATAATGTGAGCCTTGAAATTATAAAGGGACATTTGTTATACTTTGAATAATCGCTGCCACATTCGGGTAAACTCGTGGTCTTTGCGCATTCTTTTATCAACGTTAAGAAAAACAGCCTTTCCTCTGTGGTAATTTGGTTTTTAGTGGCTCAAAAAAGCTACTTCATTAGAGCGGAGTTAATAAATGAAAAGCTCCCAGTTCTGCTCCGGGAATGTCCGAGGAGCTGCTCATGCAGATGCCCAGCATTTACAGTGATCTTCGCAGGGAGAGAGCCTGTCAGACAGGGAATCTTGCTCTAAGGAGCCCGAAACAAGCACTGAAGAGCGCAACAGATGGGTTTTTATCGGCAGGTCTTTTCCTGCCCCTGCAATCTCTCCTTTTCTACCTGAATGACAGGAAAATGCTGGAAGCGCCTCTGCCTGAGGACGGCAGGACAGGTCTGTCCTGGTGCGTTCAAATGGGAGGGAAAAGGAGGGGCTGAGGGTCAACTTTCCACCAGACTTTTTTTTTCCCATGAGACGGCAAAGGAGAGAAGGAGATAAAAACAAAGGAGGGGAGGCTGAGGAAAAGCAGAAATGAAAGCAGAGGAGACTGACCATCCTCGCAAGGACTCGGCCCATGCTCCTGCCCTGCGCTCGGGATAGCGCAGGGAGCGCCGCGGTCCAGCGGGAGCGCAGAGCTGCCAGGGCTCTGCGGATCAGCCGGACAAGGCAGGAGCAGCGCCCGGCTGAGCCTTGGGCCCGATGAGCAGGACAGCATCTTTGAGCTCCGGTAGGACCGAACCTTTCACATTCCCAGGGATTTTCCTTGCGCGCTGCTCGCCGCACGGAGCCGGTGCGGTTTCCCGGCTGCGCAGCACCGCAGATTTGCCGTCCTTTACCTCGAACCGCTCCTGCAGATCTCCTCCGTGGGGCTGGCAAGCAGCAAAGTTGTAAAACTCTCTTAACTTCGTTGTTTTGTCATTTTCCTCTTCTGCATTTGTTTGCTCCGCTTTTCTGTTCCACTCCAAACCCTTCTTTTCCAGGCGCTGCCTGTGATTTTGGTTGTTTTGATTCCGTTTGGTATTTCTGCCTCTTCAATTTTATTTTTTTTTTTGGTTGTAAATTTTGATTTTTCGTTTAGTTTACTTCTAAGTTTTTTTCCCTGAAATTCTTTTAGATATTATATTATCTCTCTCCACTCTTTTATTATGTGATTTTAACATTAAAAATGTACATTTCCTAAGCTGTATCTTTACAATGTTCCAATCGATTAGCTACATTATTTTATTCCCCTAAGTGCAAACAATAAAATTATATAATAATGTTGAAATAAATCTTTATTTTCCTGCAGCTTTCATAACTCCAGGAAGATAAGGAATTAGACTTTATCTGTTTTAGGAGTGATACTATTTCTCCTTGAAGATAAGACTGTCATTATTTTTCTAACTTGCCCTGTCCGTTTTCTCTGCAGCACCTCACAAAAACTAATCCTACACTATACATATCCCATTGTTCTGTCTTCCATTAGTATTCTTAATATAATTTAATTCTGTGCAAGTTCAGCAAGCAGTGGTTGCTTTACATGGTTAACAAGACGCAAAATGCAAAGATCATTTCTGATTGCTGTTTGCAACATGAGAATTTTTCTTTCAACATCAATTTCTACAGCAATTCTATCAGTTTTATAGTCCCTGCAGTCACTGGAAAATGAACAATTTTATTGGTCAATTTACTATGGTTGTTATTTCCCGAAATGGAGTTATTTCTTTCTGTTTTCCAGATTTTCATCTACTTTTCCCTGCTTTATTTCTCCATCTGTACTTTACAGCTCTTTCTTTCTGCTGGCTTTCAGCCACACCACAAAGGCAAAGGAGATTTCAGTGCATTCTAAAGAGCCTTCGGTGCTGTGCCTGGAAATTTCGGAGTTTTTGGGTGTCTTCTTAATGTGAAAAATACTCTGACTGAGTCAGGGATGGTCCTGCAGAAGCATCACTGGACTGTCCCCCTGCCTGCCCCTTCAGAATTCCAGGCATTTTGTTTGGATAACCTGAAATCTCTCATTTTAGACACTTTAATCCGTCTCTTTCAAAAAGGCCTTTTGATACTTATTAGGGCTCGAGGCACGATTTTTGTTATTTGGTTTTGGTGGTGGGTTGAAGCTTTTTTGTTGTTGTTACTTCGGCTTGGTTTTTCTTCCGTTATTTGTTCTGTTTTGGGGTTATTTCCCCCAAGAACATCCCGTGTTTGCTTTACAAATATCAGTTTCATTTTCTGGTGCATCTCCCGCTTCACAGAATAATTATTTCTTCCCCACTGAAGGAGGCTCAGAAAGTTTTCACAGCATTCTTCTCCAAAAGCAAAAATACACAAATGATAACATATACTTTCCCTAGTTATATTCCCTTTCTCTTGTACATTAAAAAAAAAAAATCCAATTCACTGAAAACTGAAGAATTTTGCCTGTTTATTTACAGATTTTTTTCTTGAGCATTCCCTTCAATCTATTACACACAGACACAGAAGCAGAGATACATGCATGAATCAGCCCCCAGAATTTTGCAGACTAAACACTCACTAAAATCCTTGACTAAATAATGAACATCTTGCTAACTAAGTGTGCATGCTCATGGCTGATATTTGCATAGGGGAAATATAAACTTTCTTGTATTTTAAATATTACTAGCATACCTTTAAAAAAGCAAATTTAATGGAAAAACCCCAACCTGACTTGAATCGTCTCGTCTTATTTTTTTCTTTCAAATAACACAATTTCTCTTCAAACTTCCTAACTCGGGTGGTTAAACTTTTATTTATTTTGCAATAAGCATATTGAATTTGAGTGATTAAGAAGCAGAAGGCAGCACTCTCTGCAGGGAACACTCGCTATACCTTTTCCATTTTCTTCTCTCTGCATTTTGAAATGCTCCTGCCATTAAAAAAAAACCAACCTGGGATAACAAGGAACACCTCACATTGAAAATAGTACTGAATTAAGCATTTCAAACTCATTCAACGTGATAATTTTAACTGTTGGGCAAATTAAAAAGTACGTTTTTTATCCTGCCAATGGAAGCGTTCCAGTTAAAAATGTCTGGGTGTGCACATCAGCCTCTTCCTACTCTCCCTGCAGAGCACTATCTTAAATTAATTTTGCCATGAACTTTTCAGAAGTGCCCATAACTGAGGCATTTCCTGTACCAGTGGAAATCAACCCTGGAAGGGGGAGCTCTGCTCGGAGCAGCTGCAGGTCCCAGATCCAGCTGCTGATGGCAGCAGGAACGTTCTTCTGGGGGGAACACTCTGGGAAGGCAGGAGCTGACAGAGACATCCTTGTTTTTAGTGGGTGGAAATGTATTTGCTTAAAATAAACTTAAGCAAGTGGCCAATTCCCAGTGGGAAACCATTCAGTGACCACGGGAAATCATCAGATGTAACATATGTTACTACATATTTTATATATATATATAAACTATCTACTTATATATTATTTAAGAATTCACCCTGAGCTTTTTATTATTTGCATGTTGAATTTCAAAGCTTGTTCTTTCATTACTAAGATTTTGAAATAGGCTGCCTCAATGGCTCTGACTCAATACCTGAGACTCTGGAGATAACTTTTATTTTCTGTGACCTAAAGTGCTTTCAGAGGTATCAGAATTTAAAACTAATTTTTTTTTTAAAAAACGAACAACAAAACAAACAAACAAAAAACCACAGCAACCAAAATACCCCCCCACACTTGTAAATAAGTAAATAGAGAGGTCAAGTTGGTAGGAAAATTCTAGCGCCATAACTGTGAAAGTGATGTCATTGTCGCTATGATTGTATGTCTCCCCAAAATTCCAGAGCTGAAGTGAACTCCACACTCCTGGCACAGCTCCAGAGACTGGTAAGATCACAAACAAAACTTTAGTTCTGGCCATTAGTTTGCACATAACACAGGCAATGATGTAATTTCCAACAATTTTGCTTAGAAGCTGTATTTCTTAGGAAAAAAAATTAAAAATCAAGTTTCTGTAGTAGAAAAGCCAAAGACAGAAGTTCTAAAGTGTCATTGTTACTGAACCAGAACAGTCCAAACCCTTGGAAATGTTTTGGACCTGGCTTCTTCTGGCAGCTTCATCTCATTAGAGCTCTGTCATCTTGCTTGAAAACTCTTTTCTCACCCCATCCTCAGCCCAACCCTTCCAAGCATATTCAGGGACTGAGACCCTTCGCATTTTCCCTTTGGAATTCCAGAAATTGAGCTTTGAGGGCTCTTTTCAGACATGCTTTTCCATTCCTTTGATCTTTCCAATAAATTAGCGGTGTCCTTGGAGTGCCTTCCAGACACAGCCACACCAATCTCGAGCAAATATTCCCCCTCCTATTGAAGTTGCTCCAATTTTCCCATTTGAGAGTTCCATTAGCACTTTTGACAGCAGTGTTGCACTGTGAGCTCATTTCCACCACAATCCCAAACCCTTTTGCATTCCTGCTTCCCAGGATAGGATTTCTCATCCTGAGTGTACAACATTAATTTTTTTTTTTCTCCTTAGATGTTTGTCCCTCGTTAGCTCATTCCTAGAATGTTCTTTTCCTATGGGCAGTTAGTCCATTGACGTGCCACTTCCAGACATTTGTCTTCATCCTTACTTCCCGCTTATGGGCTACACATGGGTTTTCCTCCTTCCCTGGAAAAGCTGTTCCTCACAGCACTTTGTAGAGACAGTCCAGACCCCGCACTGATCTTGCACAGATACCCAAGACTGCGCTGATGTCTTCCTTCCATATGGGACACAACATCCGAGTCCCTGCTCCCAGGATTTTCCACATGCAGACAAGAGCAACACAAATGATCTGATTTTCTACTTCCTCATTTCTAGGAGGATACAGATAAAGTTTGCAGCTACTCCATGCAAATCTAATGGCTCCAACTGTTCTTGCTTGTCCGTGCCACAGCCAGAATAACACGACACTGCCAGGATGTGGAAGCAATGTCCAGAAACCTCCTTTTCTCCCCACCAGCAGCCAGAAAAGTCTCCCCTCCCTGCCCCTCGGCACTCTGAGCTGGGGCAGGCAAACGTGTGTCACCAATGTGCAAGTGGCACCTTGGAGCAGAAACTGGGCTTCCAAACCAAGGCTAATGTGAGTCAGATCCTCTCACTGAGGGTGTCAAGGACACAGGCGGGCAGAAGAATGGGATATTTAGAAATGCCATTACACATGGAACACAAATAAAATACTTTTATCATTCTCTTTTAAATTTAACCCCTTAATCATTGCCCCTTTGAGTTTGCCTTCAGTGGGTCTGTCTGCCATAAGCTAAGCAGGAATTCCTGCCTTTTCCATGGCATCCAAGGGAAGCAGGGAGCCCCTGGGGGGCATCTCCCAGCTCTCCCCCAGCAGTCTGAGGGCAGGGTACCGCTGTGCTGTGTCAGAGCCAGCCCATCACCTGGAGCAGGGAGCAGGCACTCAGGGCCCCCCAAAGCTGGGATACACCATCCTGGATTGGCCAGGAGCAGCCCAGCTGCTCCCCATCTCTCGGGCTCGTACTGCACAGTGGGAACCTCTGCCCACACCACAGATCCTGCTCCTCGCTCTGTTTCCCACCCTCTGCAAATAGGGATTGCATGGACCCCGGCACCTCCCCTGGCTCCCTCCCCTGCACTGCAGAAAGGCTCTGTCCTCTGACTATCAAGCAAGTTATTTAGAATTTATCAGCAGGAAAAGCCAGGCAACAAATTCATTTTGTTTTTCGCCACCAGGTATAACCTGACCATTGTTCTTAGCTATCACATTACCACCATGTCCAGAAGGATTATTGTTACCCAAAGGATTTCAGAGACCAATCCACCATCAGCCTCCACCAGTCACAGATCAAATACCCTATTCTAAAAATCAACTTCATCTTTTAGATGTCCTGATTGTAACATAAAAACCAGTTTGTTCCTGAATGTACAAATAGAACAAACCCAAAGACAACACAAGGAATTGGTATTCTCCAGGCTTCACAGGGAATACCAATAGAAAATCTCACGTATCCATGTGTGGAAAGCCTGTATTTACTCATGCATTGGAAGAGAGGACAAGGACGTGTCAAAAAAGTAATGTCTCAGTCAAAGCAACGTGCCAGCTCCTACAAGGTAGCAAAGGGGTAAATGTTTAAAATAGGGGTTTCTCCAGAAAGCGAAAATGGAGCAGCAAGAGCTTGACAGTTTCCTCTTTCATAGAGTCTTCAAAGGCACTTTCCTGGATTCCCCTCTTTACATGCTCACTCTTCTAGAGACAGTTCCATAGAGCTGGAAGTCATTATAACTTAGATTTCCCCCCAAAGGAGCTAGAAAGACGTAAACATGCCGAAAATGAGGAACAGAACAGAACAGTTAAAGAATGCTTTGTAAAGTACCCCAAATCTCTTTATGGAGGCAGGAATACATTTTCAAACAATCGAAGAGTCCTGTCCCTCAGCTCTGAACATCCCTAGGACCAGGAAAATGCATCATTTAAAATGGATAAAATATTATAAGTGGTCGATGGTATCAAAAATTAAATAGAATGGTAGAATTACTTAAAAACAGAAAACAAAATTATGCTCTTATAGGCAGATTAAATTCCAAGCTGCACCTTGAAGGAAGGCTAAATAGCCGCCTTAAATTAGGTGCTAATTTTTAAACTGGTGAACCTGGGTGGAAAGCTCCTTTTCAGTAATTACGACTAACTTAATGACCCTGTGGATAATAAAGCTGTTGTGGATAATAGAGCATTGGCTTGACTCAGATCCTAGCAAAATTTTGGAGTAAAAAATAGAGAGCTGGATTAAAGACGACTAGAGTGGAGTAAAGAGATTATTTGGCCCAGTCAAGGTCACTAAAGGAGCACTACCTCTGCTTCTAATGAAAAACCACAAAACTGATCAGGAGAGCCATGTGGATAACCAAAGAACTGGGAGAGAAATGACTTGTATTTAGTAATTCTACAGGCTCAACCCCTTCACCTGAGCTGGGAGAATTTACTTGCTCACCCAAGTGCCTCTCAGGAGGGAAAAAAGAAAATAAATGCATTTGCCACAGTGAAAAAGAAGCTTTAGGAGGATTCAGTTCCTAGAAATTGAAATAAGACAAATTTAGAGTAATGAATTGCCGGACATGTTATCCCTTGGTTCAATTAAGGCTGAAGTACTGAAATCCAGGCAGGGTCTCCAGCCTGTCGTGGGAGAAATCAGACCATGTTATCCCAGTGCTCTGGTTTGCTTTTGCTTCATTACAGCTTTGCTCCCTCCCAGGTATTTAACAGCACATGCAGGCCTGTTCTGGGGATTTCAGGCTAATTTTTCAAGGTTCCTCTAAATTATGGCTTCAATACTCAGTTCTAAATCCACTGTGAACGCACAGTAATGGCCGCAATAGCTCTGGCCCAGGCCCCATCAGTGAAACATTTTCCAAGAGCCACATCATTCATCCCCATCCCTGCAAACAGGCTTTGCCATCACTGATTCCCTGGGCCTTTCCACCTGGGTAGAGCACTGCTCCCATCACAGTTACCTCTTTTCACAGTCGTTCTGTCCCAGTATTTCTGTTACTAATCCATTTTTAGTTTTAAGATGCATTCCATCCTCAGTTGTGACATCTGTATGGAAAGTGAGACAAGGATCCAACCCTTGATGGTGCTTTATACTGCACCATCACACTGCATAATTCCTGGAGGGTGCTTTTTTTGTCTGGTTTGGGGGCTCTTTTTGACTCTGCGTTGCTTTGGAATGTGAGAAGTATCAGAGCAGATGGACTGACAGACATCTAATTCATTCCTAAATCTCCCTGACTTTGGAGACTGAATAATTATCTCCAGGCAAGTATTGCAGTGCATCCCTACCCTGCACGTGGCAAAGGTTTCCTTTACGTCTCATCTGAACCTTTTATCCTGTAATTCAAACCTCTGCTTGTTGTCCTGTCCATCCTGAACAAAGAGCAGAGCATCTGGGCAGGGATGGCTCCAAATGGGCAGCAGGAGAGAGGAGAACAAGCAGAGTCATTTATCCTGAGTTGTAGAGGCTGTGATGGACAAGTTTTGCTTCTAAGACAACTCTTCCTTTTCAATCTGAACGTGGTTATCTCTGAAGGCTGGTGAGTCTTGGCTCCTCACTGCCAAAAAGTGTGATTTTCACCCTTTTTGCCTGGAATTTGAGCTACGATGGCGCAGAGAACTCAGCTGGAGATCCTCCAGAGGGAAATCTGTTTTCTTCATTTTCAGCCTATCCAAGCTCATGTGGTTTTGGTCTAAACAGTGTGAAATATGCATAATTACAGGGGGCTTGACAAACCAGCGTAGCTGTGAGAGACAAATACACACAGGGTGGTTTGGAAGAGTCTATCCTGAGCTGTCCCCTCCCTCACATACACACACACAGACTTGAAAATGGTTGCATGTATATTTATATACACAATAATACATGCAGCATCTGTGAATCAGGGGTTTTAAATATATGCAAGCGCAGTTATGCCTGTCATTGCATATTCCTTCACATCACGAATCTTTTTATATTGTCTGCCCTTCCTAACTGCTCTGTAGGCATCAAAAGCCCAAAGCAGTTGGAGGTCACAGGAAGGGCTGATGCAAAACAAAATAATAAAAAAAAAAAGGAACTTTTGGAACCAGGTGTGTATCAGACACACATAAAGGAAAGAGTCACATTTCTAGCAGACCATTCTTAACAGGTATAGACTGTAGAGGATCCCATCACTTTCGTACTGATGCTTTTGTAATATAGAAAAAATGATGAGAGAATCAAGGGTATGAAAGCTGTACAAGCTCCAGATCTTGAGAGCATCACCATCCAGAGCTTGAGCACTGCATCCTCCTGGGTTTGAGGACTGCCTTCCACCAGGTTTGGGTCACTCCATTCCCCCAGAGTTTGGGGCTGTGCTCCGGCAGAATCCAAGCCTTGCAGTCCTCCTGGCTGGGAGGGTGGGCAGGCCCTGGCCCAGGGTGCCCAGAGCAGCTGGGGCTGCCCCTGGATCCCTGGCAGTGCCCAAGGCCAGGCTGGACAGGGCTTGGAGCAGCCTGGGGCAGTGGGAGGTGTCCCTGCCATGGCAGGAGTGGCACTGAATGAGTTTTAAGGTCCCTCCCAACCCAACCCATCCTGGGATTCTGTGATGAGAGTTTAGCCCAGAGGTGGAACATGTCTCAGACACTCCAAGAACTGCCTTGTTTTTCAAAACAAAGAGGAAAGTTTGAAAAACTTTCACTACAGTTCATTTTACTCTCAGTGAAAATGCAGAAAGACAGTTGGATGTGATCAAGGACGTGAGGGAATGGTGTATGTTATGGTATATGTTGGTAAGATGCTTTTCAAGCTGTGCCTTAGATGTAGTGACAGCATGTAAGTATCCAGGCAGCCTGAAAAATGCAAGAATATTTGTCCTCTAAAGTATCGACTGTAGCACAGAACTAAATCCTTTTCCCTGGCAATATTCAGGTTTACCACAAGTGTTCATGAACTGTCCTCACATTTGCAGCCAATGTGTGAGGGAAGTGAAGCCAGCACCACTTTCCACATTAAGTTATGTCAGGTGGAATAGAAAGCAATTGTGTAAAGGTGTAAAGGTGTAAAGTACAGGGGTGTTGGAGATGTTGCTGGATCACTTTTTATCTCAAGCAATTGTTATTCTTTGCTGGCATCCATTCACATATTTTTGCCCCACATGGGTGACCAAAATTGGACATGATCCTCTAAATGAATGCCAGTATGTACATAGAATATTAAAAGCGTTCCTATTTCAGTTATAAATACTTCCCTAGAAACACCCTAGAACTCAATTTGCTTTGTATACACAGCTGCATCGTATTCTCACTTTTGGTCATGCTGTGATCAATAGAGCCAGTTGTCTTCACCATTTCTATCATTTGAAATCCAGGAGTCATTACCCTCAGAAATTAATTTGTTTTGCTCTCAAGCTTATTTGTTTTAACCTGGCCACAGCACTGTTGCGTCTCATCCAGTTTCACTGCTTCATTCCTCAGGATTATCCAGCTGGAGATGCTGAGGACGAGGTAGGGAAGCAACGAAAGTGTACAGAGGAAAAATATCTAAATGCATGACAGGCAAGAAAAAATTGCCTAAAGGGAATTCTGTCAAAAGTAACAGGGCACAGTGGAGGGCTGAAAATGAAAGAAAACAGAAAGTGGGAACAGAAAATAGAAAAAAGAAGCAAAGAAGGGTAGAGTGAGTTCAGTAAGCAAAGAAAAATTACAATTAAAATTGCATAGAAACAACATATTGCATCAAGCACTACAGAAATCTCTCTGGTACAATCATCTCTGTACAAAAAATACAATTCATTTTAGTGAACTGATTGTGGGGTTAGTGTAGAGGAACTAGACAAGGGACAGTGCCCCTTGGGACAGGTCCCTGTACCTGGGAATGACAAAAAAATACACAAAAGACCAGACAGAGTCTGGAAGAAAGAACCTAAAGAATGAGAATGAGCTGAGAGGAGCCCTCCAATGCCACTTGCCAGTTTTACTTTGGTCAATGGTGTGTCACAGGCTTTTTTTTCAATTTAAAGATAAAAGAAGCAGATTCCTGGATGTAATACAAGCATCCCACAGAAATCCCAATTCTGGAAATTCATGTCCTTTTTTTCCTGTTAAAAAACAAGTGACGATTACACCATTTACTGTAGATGAATAAGGATTTAAATCCACTTTATAAAAGGGGAAAGCTGAGTTCTTGCAGCCACCTGGCCACAGCAGGGAGGAAGTTGGTGTCCTGCCATCCCTCCATGCTCTGGGTGATTTCTCGCCCAGGCAGCAGGAACATGTCCCTGTCTGGCAGCATCTGATGAGATCCCTGACTGGAAGGGATGTCACCACCGAGCTCCACTTGCAGCTCTGCCTGCAGGGTCGTTCCTGAAAAGCCTGAGGGAAAACATGGAGGCTGGAGGAGACATTTAGCTGGCACCTTTAAGTAGAGGTATTAGAGGAAAACTGTAAAAATAGCCTTAACTACTACTATTAAAAGAAAAAAGACTTGGACCTAAATTTGTTTGAAAGTCTGAAAAAAGTTGGTTTTCAGCTACAGCTGTCTACATAGAGAGCACACCGATCAGTTTTAACCAAACTGAGTTTATATTTACACCCAGGAACTACAACTGAGGGCTTTCCATTATTTTTAAAACAAGCCAAAATGCAAAGGCAGGACATGAAAAAATTAATAAAGTGTGAGACTGGAACACCCTTGGAATGTGCTTTCCATAACCACGGGCAATTTTTTTTATGAGCAAATTAGAAAAGAGAATTTAGCATGAAAGATGTCCAGAAACAAGTACACAAAGGGGACAATCCAATAGTGACATTTATCCTGGCTCTTGAATAACAAAAAAATAGATATTAGGGGTGGTGGAATCAATAATCATTGACTCATAAATAAGGAATCATATTCAGAGCAAGCACAACAGCTCTTGTGGTTTGTGTGAATGCATTTGTGCAATGATTACTGCAGTTATCTGTAAAGGTTAATCTGAATTCCTGATTCAATGTCAAAATTCAGTGGGATTGGCACTGTACTACTCACGGCTTCCAGAACAGCTGAGTTTGGCAGAACTGGAATGCTGGGGTGATTAAGACCCCGGTGATTTGAGCTCACAAAACACAAACCCTGCAGAGATACGGCCATGCAAGCACCGGGGCTGGCAGTGGCCACAACACTTCTCTCCAGGCAATGTAGTGGTATTTATTATCCTGCATCTCGCTGTGCTGCAGAAAGAAGGAGAACTGGGAGTATATTGAGGATTTCCTACTCTGATCAGTAGCAGATGGGGATGATGGGATATCTGCCAAAGGGGAAAGCCATTTGTACCGAATCTGCACTAAGGGTCAAATGGAAGGGATGGATGTGCACACAGAGACCTCCCGTGCTGGGAAATGCCCTTCCCTTCTGGCAAAGTCACCAGAGGTGAAAAGATTAGAAAACATTTGGAAACTGAACTTCATGAGCAATCCCAGGGAAACCTTCCACCTCAGCCTGAGGACAGGATGTATAAAACTACCTCTTTGGGCCCAACGACAGGAACTCAGCACAGCTGCCAAGTAGAACTTGAGTGAAATATTAATAGATCCAAATGCTGAGGAAAATACAGTCCCTAATGTAGAATCATAGTATAGAATCACAGGATGGTTTGGGTTGGAAGGGACTTTAGGGATCATCCAGTTCCACACCCCTCCATGCCCAGGTGTCCCATGGACAAGGACATGTCCCACTAGACCAGGTTGCTCCAAGCCCCATCCAGCCTGGCCTTGGACACTTCCAGGGATGGGGGATCCATGTACCTGGAAAATTAAAAATTCCTATCAGTTTTGTTCTTCTGGATGTGCTCAAAAATTCACTTTTTGCAACTGGATTTGAAGAGCATGAAAATTAGATCCTGAAATGGTCTAAGAACTGAGAGCAGAACACAACAGAGGAACAGAAATATGCTGTTATTTTCCCCCTCATGCTTCCAAGGAGCCACCTCAACACAGCAAGGGCAGACCCCACCCTAACATTTTTGAATTGAGCACATTTGGAGCTTATTTCCAATCCGCAGAGTAACGTTTTCATAAAGCTGCCAGTGCCAAGCTCTCACTCAACTTCCCTCATGTTTTATTTCACTGAAAAAGAAACACAGATGTGCTGGGTAGGGATGGCAAAGAGCTGTCCAGGGGGGCATGGGACAACAGGGGAAGGGGATTGAGGAGTTCAGGCATCCACCCAAACACCAAAAACTCTCTGCAAGGTCTGGCCCTGTCACTATTCTCTGAGGTGTATGGCAGGTCCACGTCAAAAAGGGGCACTGAGATTTTCAGCCCAGTCCCCCAGCACCGAGTGAAATAACTGAAATTCAGTGAGATTCGGGTCAGAACCCAGAGACACCAGGTTTGTTCTCTGGGCACACTTTGCTTGCATCAATTTCAATTTATTTTGTGGTTTGAGGAGGACTAGCAGCTATTTCTTTGGGTTTGCTCATGCATTTTCATATTTTACAGCCCTGAAAAAGCACTGTCTTTGCCGTGCATTCTATGCAGTCAATCCTATGCTGCTTTAGGAAATTTATATGGCAGAGGACGCCCTGCAGCTGGGCCAGCAGAGCTCTGCCTAGAGCACTGGTAATTCCCATTTTTCCCTGGGGCATTCATTCCTTTCCCTCCAAATGCCCCTTAACACACCAGTTCCCCTTTTCACTGCTGTTCCTTGGCTGAAGCCTGGTGGCTGAGGTGGGATTTTTCTGGAGACTGGAGAGGACCGTTCTAGGGGACCATGGCATTCCCTCAGGAGATCCCCAGTCATCCCATTAACCTCCACAGTTAATTTCCCAGCTTTTGCAGTCTCTCACCTCCAAAAATCTCAACACCTTTCAAGGCAGCCACTAATTCTTGCTTTTTTTTCCTTGCATTCCCTCTTTTTCTGTTCTCTCCTATGGTGTAACGGCCATGGTGGTGTTTGGCCAAAGGCTGGACTTGATCTTGCAGTTCTTTCTCAACCCTAGTGATTCCATGAGCCTTTTCCAAGTGGAAGCTGAGCAGCCCAGGGTAGGTAAAGGTTTACTGAGTGCTGTAAAATGGTTTTCTGTATTTTATAGGTCTTCGTTCACCTACTTTAACATCTCATTTTTCCAAGCGGCTGTTTTCAGCTCTTCATAATGATGCTGGTGTATTTGAGTTGGTCCAAATTTGTCAGAAAATCCATCTATGAAAATTTCTGCTTGTCCCTCCCAGTGTTCATGGCAGACTTTTTGTATGAATATTTCACACTCTTCACTCTTGTTGGATGAAGATGAATCTCTAAACACAGTGAAATCAGCTGTGACAAAAAATGAGTTCTCAAGAATATTGAATATACCAGGGTGTTTCTGGACAAACCAAATTTCCATGAAGACTTTTAATATGACACCAAAAAAAAAAATTGACTAAAAAGAAGAAAAAGTTGTTTCCCATCATCTGTCATTTTCCAAATTTACATTCAGGAAAAATGCTTGTGGAAGGCAACAGCTGGGGTAAGGATTAAAATACCTTATTTACAAGTTTAATATAATAATCCAAAGCAGAGAGGCAATGGCACAGAAAGAGGTACTGTGATCTTTGATGACAGTCAACAAACTTTCAAATGTCTTCCTTTGTTTTGGTTTTAAATAGAATTCTGTCATTCCCTTGACAATCAGGGCCGCTGCAACATGTTAACTATTTCCTTACATAATTTGGCAAACTGCAGCTAAAGTTCACTGCTTAAATTTCATCGCTGGGCAAGACTAATTCCCCTTAAACAACAATTTGAAAACCGTATGTTAAAGCTCTCCTCACACATTTTCAGGAAATTCATTAAGGAAATCAACAAATTAAGGAAATAAATGGGAACTCTCTCAAGATTCCACTATTAATGTTATTTACTTCTAAAATGTTAGGGACTCAAAAGGAAAATAAATTCTTTTAAATCTAAATGCTCAGAGCAAAACAGATGTGAAGATTGCTAGAGGTCAGGAAAATAATTTGATTGCTTTAATCAGCCTCTGATGAGTCCCAGAAGGAAAATAACGGGCAAAATGGAAAAGTAAACCTCTCTTTAATGCCAGAAAAAGAAAACAAACTTAGGGAAGAGCTTTGCAATATGATGCAATAGAGAAAACCCAAGATTAATAATAGAATCATGGAATATCCTGAGCTGGAGGGGCCCCACAGGGATCATCCAGTCCAAATCCCAGCCCTGCACAGACCCCCCAACAATCCCACCCTGTCCATCCCTGAGAGCATTGTCCAAACGCTCCTGGAGCTCTGGCAGCCTCGGGGCCATGAACACCTTTTCAGTTCACTTCTGATTCCATTTTCCTCCTCTTTTACCCCTCCATGAACTCGGCTGCTCACCTCTTGCAGACCCTGCTGCTCCAGGGAGCGTTGCCTTTCCAGCCAGTGGAGAGAGTTTTCAGATCAAAACCACATTCTGCAATATGTGCAATTTCCAGGTTCAAACAGTCACCCCCAAGCTTTTGAGCACACAAGTCATTATTTAGTTATTTTATGAATTTTAAGAATATGAACATCACCAGGGATACCCAGGCTGGTAAAATCAGTTACGTGAAAAGAATTTCTGATTTTGACCTGAATGGGTATTTACACATGTAGGTACGTGTTAGAGCAGGCTATGGGAAGCACCAAGAAATCTCAGTGAGGTTTGGACATCTTTTGTGAAAGGAGATGGGGAAAAGGCAATAAAAGGGCAACTCTTCTGAAGATGAGAAAAAGATCGTGATAGGATCCTGACCTAGCAAATGTTCTCACATATTTCCATTATAAATGGGCAATTACCACAGGCAAAGGCTGAGCTTCTGTACAAGAGTTTGCAAGATCAGGATAGGTAAAGAATTAAAACAGAGGTGTTACCTTGATACTTTCCTACACTGCAATAACTAAAAATTCAAGCCCAAAATTTTACCATCACAACAAATTCTTATGGCAGGGCTTGTTCCTTTTGGTTATTGAAATTTTTAGTCTTCTAAACAAGATGCACCTTCTCCTCTAGTGGTCATTTGGGATCAAATCAAAGACACTTCACATTTTGTATTATGAAATTTGAATCAACTCGTTCAAAGGAGATTCCTATGCACAGCCATGACTCTGACCCAGCCGGGGTCTGAACTTTGACACCTTTGAACGACTCCAGCTGTGCAGCATTTCAAGCACAGACACAGCAGCACTGCCTCCCCAGAGGTTAATACCCCCTGTAAAACTCCGGGGTCACATCCATCTCTTTCAGTTGCAGTTCATGCAGATGCACAAACCCCAAAGGATCCAGCAGTGCATCCCTGCACATCCCAATGGAGTCTGAACAGATCCAGGAGTGAATCACGGACTCTCAGAATGGCTTGGGCTGGGAGAGACGTTAAAGACCATCCTGTTCCAAGGTGGGCAGGGACACCTCCCACTGTCCCAGGCTGCTCCAAGCCCTGTCCAGCCTGGCCTTGGACACCACCAGAGATGGGGCAACCACAGCTTCCCTGGGCAACCTGTGCCAGGTCCTCCCCACCATCTGAGTAAAGAACGTCCAACCTCCCATCTAAAGCTCTCTCTTTTAGTTTAAAATCATTCTGCCTTTTCCTATCACTCTCTGCCTGGGTAAAAAGCTGCTCTCCTTCTTTTAGGTAAGGGCTGAAGGGGCTCTCGGGTCTCCCTGAAGTGCTCTCTTCTCCAGGCTGAGCCCCCCCAGCTCCCAGCCCAGCCCCAGAGCAGAGCAGAACATCCCCAGGCACAGCTACAGCCACAGCCACCCGTGGAAGCAGCATCGATGCCCCAGCGCTAATTCGTTCCATGAGCACAGCCTGCAGAGCAGACAATTCTAGAACTGCTCCCAGGCACTTGGAATCACAAGCACAACAATATTGACCACCTCCCAGGGAAGAGTGGGTCAGTGGGGCCATGAAAGGAGGTGTAGAACAGGCTCAGTCTAGCAGCAGTGACCAGATTGAAGCCCTCCCAATGCAGAAACTCTTCGTATCTTTTAACGCCCCAGTAATGAAGTCATTACAACCAGATGAATGGCCCAAAACATTTGGTTTCACTCCCTCTTTTTACTACTACCAGTGGCTTTTCACCGACACAAAGCCACCCATAAATCTGGAGTCTGGCAGTGCCTCTGGGGGAAGAAGGCTCCCATGACTCTGACACTGCAGAAAAATTATGCACATGGAAATAAAAATCAGCTTTGAAGTAAACAAAGTACATGAAAAGGAGTCCAGGCTGGTGACAAACAATGTGTACCCTGCAGGAACTGTCATCTGAAGAATGGCCACGCTCCACAGCTCAGGTGCCTCCCATAAGTATCCTCAAATCCCAGATTTCACCACATCTTGGAAGTTATTCAGTGCATAACCCCAAGGCACATAAACACTTTACAGCACTGGGCCTTTTATAATTCACATGAGTTACAGCTGTGACTTATATAGGATTAGAGCAGCCACTTGGAGGTGTAATAAAACAAGATATTACTTCATGATTTATTTTTAGGAGAAGAAAATTAACAGGAAACGCAATTTGGCAGGGGGCGTTGTTTAAATTGTCATTGTTTTTCTAAGTTTTCTAGAACAAATTTGTGAACAAGATTTTCTGGGAAAAAATTTGATGATGTGATTGCATTTCTACCCTTGGCCATACAATAGGCATTGTAAACCTCAGCTGGGAGGACTCCCACATCTTCTGGGGAAATAAACCTTTCGAGAAAAGAATCAGGAATAAAGAGCATCTAGGGGAGTTCTATTTGAGATAGCATTTTTCTGCTCTTACAACTACAATCTTAGGTATTCCAGTACCAGAGGCAAGGTGCTGGAAATAAAAGAATTGTCAGCGATTTTTTGGTAAAGCTGCTTGATATGACAGAAAACCATTGCTGAGATTCATATCCCTGCACCTCCTCTACGTGCAGGTTTTGACGGATTTTGGTTTTCATGACAATGGAATTTTTCCTCCCCGCGATGGAAAGAAAGAACCTCTTCCTCAGCCTCCTGCTCTGCTACAGCCTGTTCAGAGCTGCTGATTCCCACCTGGTCATTGAGGAGAAGACAGAATGCGACCTGTCCAGGAGCAGCAAAATGGACCTCTCAGATCTCCCACCCATCTCCATAGTAGGTGAGCAAAATCTGCTTTTTGGTGCCAAATTAACAAGATTTGCAGGAAACCCTGCTGTTGATTATTATGGGTTATTTGGATAACTTTGCAATATTTGCAATACTGTACAACTCCCTTAGCAGGGCGCAGAACTGTCGTGGCTGCAGCACCTGAGAATGACAATGTGGCAAACCTCAGTTTAGAGGAAAATAATAATAATAATAATAATTAATATTAATAATAATAATAATCAGACAACTTATTTTAGTTTTGCAGGTTTCACTTCAGGTCCTATCCCACTATAAGACTTTTTATATTGAAGAGAAGGGTTTTTCTGCTATTATGGGCAATCATTTTCCTTTGAAAATCTCATGTATTTAGAAACAATTAATATAATGTGGGGTTTTTTTAATGATCTGCTCTTGTGGTAGAGAAATCAACAGTATTAACAGGTATTAATATAACCTCAGATTACCTGATCTTTAAACAGGTGAAGAAAATAGCACTGCAAGGGAGAGCCAGGGGTCATTTATTTATCTCTCCAAGACAGGCCCCTCCCTGTCCCTACAGTTCCTGGCAGATGACCACCTCTTTAGGGCCATGCTTAACTCTTTCTTCACAAAACTCTTTCCTCATGTCTGTCTTAACACTTTCAATGTAATTTACGCCAACTTCTTCTTTCAAGAAACTCACAGGTGTTTGGAGATAATCAGCTACAGAACATTCATAACTATGTCACAATGCTAATAATTCAAAAAATAAAGCTTCTCTTGTTTAGCTCCTTTCTGCAGGCTTTTAGGGCTTCTTTGAAAGCACTCTGGTTCTTGCCATGTTTCCTGTGTTTTCTCCATGGTCTTGCTCAGGATGACGCTGCTTTAAGGAGAAACAATTGTCCCAGAGATGCATTTCCAAAGAAATCTGAACCTCTGAATCCTGAGTTAACTCACTGTTGTTAAACTGCAAGTTTAGCAAAGCTTGTGCTGTTCTGCAGCCTCCCAAGCTGTACCATTTCACGGCCCTCGTGATCCTTGATGCCTTCATTCTCACAATCCAATTATTTTTTTTACTCCAATTAAAATGAGAACTATGAAATACAATCCCATCAGCTGATTTCTCCATCTTCTCGCAGAAGGGAGCCCATGCTTCAGACATGGCAGAAGGGCTATGCTGTGACACATTCCCCCCACTGCTTCTTTGAGATGCATAACCCAAATTTATAAAGATGCAAGATTAATAAATGAAACCCCCCCAAACCAGTTCAAAATATTTATTCTTCATTCTGCAACTCTGCAAATCCTAGCAATTAGTACATATTTAAAAATATATTGAGTATCCTGGAATATATAAGGAGACACCATTCCTCAGTGGGGATATGGATGATTTTTATCCCAATCATCCATTACATACAGGTAGTGATCATTACAAAACTCATACACAGAGAATAAAGGTATCAAAAACATCACAACAGGTTGGTGAGCTGGGAAGTGTCTCACACTGTGACAGTCTTGCTGTGTTAGAGCCCAAGACAAGCCCTAGTCATGGAATTTACACCTAGCTATAAATGTAAAAATAGATGGAGTGATGAATATACATAGAAAGCAAAGTTACAGGCACATGAACGGAACACCTTTGCAAGTAACATTATGTAAAATGAGGTGGTGGGTGGAGAAGGAACAAAGGAGTGCAGAATGAAGCTGGCATCACACAGGGGCTGAGTTTATGCCAAACTTTTGCTTGTGGAAAGCAGCATACACTTGTTAATTCCTTCCAGAATTATACATGTAGCACCACCTTTTAACAGAAAGAATTATGGAATTCTAAAGATTTTTTCTTATTTTTGTTCATGTGACTAATGTGCATGAGCACCCCCATCTTTTTTACAGACCTTTAATTTAATTTCTCTGAAATAATTCCGTATTTGCACCTACCAAATGTGTAAAAAATCCCTTCGAAAATACAAATATCAGTTGCTCTTCTGCTTCGCACAAGCAGCACTGACAGAGTTCAGATGCTCTGAATTGAGATGAACATCACTGCAAAACATGCAGCAATAGGGTGGCCATGCAGTTTATCTGCCTTCTCTCACCCAGAAATAGGATTATCTCAATGAAATAACATTCTGTAAAATTGATTTCAAATTATGCTGTGCTATTCTCATTGAAGATTTAACTAGAAGATCCCAGAAAGTCAGCAGGAAAGAGGCAGAGAACAAGAAATCTTCCAAGGTAGGTGGTTGTTCAGAAACCTTCGTTGGATTAGAACAGTTTGTTACTTCTAGAGTTTCTCTCAGTACATTCATTTGCAAGGCTTTTACTGCCAGTCCCTGATTTAAATAATTTACATACAGTTTAAAGCTCTAAATATTGTAAAAAGATGTGTGAAACAATAATGGTGGAAAGAAAATTAGTTGTGTCTGCCCCATCCCTGGAAGGGTCCAAGGCTGGGTTGGATGGGGCTTGGAGCAACCTGGAAAAATGGAAGGTGCTGTCCATGGCAGGGGATGGGATGGGATGGGATGGGATGGGATGGGATGGGATGGGATGGGTTTTAAAATCCCTTCCCATCCAAACTATCCAATAACTCTAAGTTTCAGAAGTGCCCAGGGCACCTGTAGCCGCTGGGCTCCAGAGATCCCTCCCAGGTCCCAGGCACAGTTTGAGCATCCCAAAATTTTCCACCTTTCCCAGTCCCCAGCAGAGCAGCTGCACTCCCTGGGGAGCTGAGAGATCTTTTCCCACTCACTGACCTGCGGGTGCAGTTAAGGGTTCCCATGGATGGAGCATCACTGAGCTCCAAGGGCAGCTTGGCAGACCAACCACTGGAGCTGGGGCATTGCCGAGTCACCTCCTGCCCTCTCGGTGTCACAGCTCAGCAGACAAGAGAGTGGCAAGGAGCTTTCACTCATCTGAAGAGTTTGGAGATCCAAACAGAACACCTTTATTGGTTTTCCTGGGAACTTCACCATCCTTGTACTTTTTCACATCCCTTTCTTCACTGCTGTCACGCTCTTCCCTACAGACCCTTTTCCAAGCCTCCATCCAGTCATGGTCAAAATGAAGTTTGTCATTTTGCTCAGAAGGTTGGTCTCAAGCCACCCTTTCCCATTTCCCAGCCCCATCACATCTCTGCATTGCTACCCCAGGTCCCACTGCCAGCAGCCACCTGCCCATTCCCCCAGAACCTCCCTCTGTTCACTCCCCGAGCCACCCTCACTTCACCTCTCGATGAATTCTCTCATTTTTCTCTTCCAGAAAAATGCTGAACACAAGATATCTCCGAAGCCACGGCCCCCACCTGCTGCTAACTGTGTGCCAACCTTCAAAACCTGCAAGCCACACTTGAATTCCTGCTGTAACTACTGTGCTCTGTGCAAATGCCGGATCTTCCAGACGATCTGCCAGTGCCTGTTGTTAAACCCCAAGTGCTAAGCCAAGCTGGAAACACAACAAAGCTTCTGTCTTTCATTAGCTTCTCAAATGGATATTTCAAATTGCCCCATGTGTATAATAATCCAAATAGAGAGCTCTGAGGCTTGGATTTTCCCCTCTTAAAATTTAATGGACGATCTTTATTATGGGGTTAATGTCATCACAAGCTGGATGTTATTTCAGGGAGCAGACAGCCACAGAGATTGGCACTGATTAGGTATTTTTAGCAAAAGAGCTGTGTTTTTTGATGAATTCTGGATTCCTGTGGGTGTGGGGGTTTTATTTGAAGGGTCATATTAATGGCAGCCTGCAAAACTGTCTAACCAACACCACAAAACCTGCCCCAGTGGCACCCAAATGGCCACTAAAACAGGACTGGTTAGGCTAGTGAGGGACTAGAGCCTGGCTTTGCCCACAAGGACATCACCAGCCTCCAGCACAGCCAAAGCATCAGGCTGAAAATGCAGGGTTTGGGGTTAACTCCATTTTCACATATTCAGCAAAAATCAGGACAAGAGTTCATGTAGGTTGTTCTACCTGAAAAGATGGACCCAAGACAATAATGTGATTTTTAGTCATTCTCAGCTGAGCATCAATCCCTCCACCTTCAGGGGTTTCAGTCATTCTACTACCAGGCAGTACCTCCCAGGGGTAAAACACACACCTATACTTGAACCCTAAATGTATCTGTGCCTTGTAATACAAAAATCAGAATTTTTTTCCCAGCCATATCCATAGGACTGAACTCCCCAGCCATTCTTCTCCTGCTGCCAAGGACCCTTTGTGTACAGAGCCCAAAATCAGGAAGACATATCTGGGACTTTGAGGAAGAAAGGAAAGATCAGCAAAAAATGAATGTATATCCCACATGTACATCTTGAAGCAAACCATTCCGAGCAATCAATCCCTTTCTTTGCCCTTTCTTGTTACGGGAGCTCCCAGCACCAACCCCAAGGGTGAGTTCAGGCAGGAATCTCCACGTGCTTCAGCAACCAGGGCAAAAAGATTACATCAAATGCTGTATCAACCCTTAAAGGCTCAGAAAGATAAGGGTGAAGCTCAAGGCAACAGAAGACTTCTTTCCCTTGTTGTTGAAGCTCTTTGCCTTAAATATGAGGTATCCAAGATGGCACAGGAGGAAAACCCTTCTGACCCAGAAAATGTCCCTGACATTGAAAACTTTTTATCTGCCAGACTCCAGCTCTTGGTTTTTACCTCCTCTGTTCTGGATCTGCAGTGTCTCTCCCCTGCTCCCATACACTTTTTCTTCTGTGGTACTTCCTTGTTTTTAGCATTTTTCCTTTTTCCAGCTGCTATTCCCAGGTACTACAGGAGCTCTCCAGGGCTAACCCACATCTCCCGTGTTCTCTCCACCTGCCTGCACCAGGGTCCCTTCCAGAGCTCTTTATCTTTCACAATCAGATTTTTTCTAACCATTAATTTCTAATCCAAATCAGGAATTTTCTAATCCCCTTTGCAGATCTAAAAGAGAAGACAACTGTTTACTGATTTATTTCTAGACACAGCTGAGGGCTACAAAAACCTTCCAGGCAGACCAAGATGACACAGGTGACACTCCAAAGGGGATCGAGCCATATGAACTCTTTTTTTGCTTCTAAAAATAAGTCTAAAACTCAGAACTCGAAATTTAGGTCAGATGTTGACAGAAATTTTTGTTCATACCAGAGATCTATATAGATGTCAGATTAAGCTAAGAGAGAGCCCTAATGATGACAGAATGTCATTGTGGTTTTATCTTTTATAAAGGACATCAAGTGACACATCTGATATAAGCTTGAATTACTGTAAATGTATGTAAGTGTGTCTTTTAACCAGGTATCTTGGCTCAGGAATCTGTAAGCCACTCAGTTATTATGAAAGAAAGAGATGGGAAGGAAGAATATTACATTACAGTGGACTTCAGAATGTGGTCCCTTCTTTCACTAGGTAAAGATTTAGGTTCCATCAAGTTGTTTCAAAGTGCTCATAACTCTAGGAAACTGTTCTTGATTGGTACTAAAAACATACCAATAATCACACAATGTCTTATGTGGAAAAAAGACCATTTTCATACCAGGAAGTCCCGCTGGTCATAAAATGATATTTTACCAGAGTGGAGGGAATGGGAGCAGAGGGAAGCGAAGGAAGGAGAGCCAGAAATCCAACAAAGAGCTGCTCTCAACAGCAGCTCCCACTCCAGTTTTGCAGAGCCTCAGGATGGTTGAGGTCAGCAGGGACCTCTGGAAGTCATCTGGTCCAACCCCCTACCCAAGCAGGACCATCTGGACCTGTTTGCCCAGGACCATGTCCAGGCAGCTTCTGAGCATCTCCAAGGAGGGAAACGCCACCACCTCCCTGGGCAACCTGCCTGGTGCTTGGCCACGCTCCCCGTTAAAACCGGGAAAGGAATGTTTCCTAATGTTTGACTCTCTCCAGTATGTCCCCATCTCTCTCCCTCAGCACTGGGCACAGCAGTCCAGGGACAAACTGCCCAGGGCTCAGCAGGGAGGGATCCCCTCCGTGACCTGCTGGTGACAATGCTCCCCCCACGGCCAGCGCGCCGTTCCCCTTCCCCTGACTCATGGCCAGCTCGGTGCCCACCACATCCTCCCAGGACCTTTCCTGTCTCCCAGCTCACTGCCCACCCAAGTGTTCTGGCATTCCTCCCTGAGGACAGGACTTCGTGCTCCTTCTTGCTGAGCTGTCCAGCCTGGCCTGGTCCCTCTGGACAGCAGCACATCCCTCTGGCACACCAGCCACTCCTCCCCGGCCTGTGTGTCCGGACACCTCTGAGAACTTGCTCTGCCCCATCATCCTCATCATTAATGGAGATGTAGCACAACTTGGGGTTCTCAGACAAGGATACTGGAGTGCCAAGACCCACCCAAGGACCTACAGACACGGCAGCTGACCTAGCCAAGGACAGGATGGTGCATGGAGGCAACGAAGGAAAAGGAAAAAAGCTGTCAATGACAGTAAGGGGATTTGTTTTCCAACATATATGCACATACTTTTAAATATAGCATCTATCTGTTGTGTATTTTTAAATTTGGTTTATTAATAAGCCTTCTTTGTAATTGGAATCGATTAGAAAGAGGCTTTGCTTTCTTTGCTGTTCATCTATCGCACCAAAGAATATATATATATAATCAAGTACTCTGAAATTGTTATTAGCCTTAGTGACTTGACTTTTCTGGGTAAAGATCGCATTGCATGAGGTATTGACACAGGATACAGAAATCAGTAAAATATGTACACCAAGTATTGCTTCAATGTATTTAGTTTGAGCAATTATTTTTACTGAGGGGATGATTGTCAGTGTAGGAGCTCCCCGGCAGTCCCATCTGAAATGTCACCCAGATGATAAAACATGCACGTGACAAAGATGGAGTACTGAATTTTTATCTGTGACATACCAAAATGTCTTCACTGAAAACTTACCGGAATTCAAGCATAGAGACAGCCCCAGGAGTGCTCCATGAAAAAGTCACTGTGCTCCTAGAGACTAATGGAAATATTACCCCAATTACAGGTTAGTAGGATTAAACACAAATAAAGGGCAAACTTTTCCAAATATTGCCTGTCTCGTGTGAATTTAAAACAGGTACTGTATTTTCCTGACTTGATTGCTTATTGTCACACCCAAAGCCCCTAAAATCCAAGTTTATCCTGATGGATAAAATGGGTGGTAGAATTAACACCTTGATTGCACCAAACGAGCTCTAAACACGTCATAGTTTTCCAAGGTAATCACTCAAACTGTCTGGAAGACCCCAGAAGGAAACCAACCAACTCCCAGAGTCAGCCTTTAGGAATTTCTCACAGAAGGAAAGATTTGATGGAAGGTAAAATGACTTTCTCCAAGCTCTCTAGAGGAGTCAGCAGCATCTGCGGTGATGCTTTGGCTGAGGGTGGTGAAAGAATGAACGAGGTTTTGAGAGAAGGACAGCGTTAAAGCTGTGATGAAATGAACTATTGGAGAGGCAGATGGACACGTGTACAACCACACCGAGGGGCTGAGGAGGAACTCGTGGGTGATGTGCCCAGCTGTGGCTCTGTGGGAGCTCTGTTTTAAAGGGCACACATGACATCCATCCCAGGGCTACAGCAGAGGCCTCTCAGAACCTCGTGGAACACTCACGAGGCACTGCAGCCTCCAGCTCGTGGCCTGCTGGGTGTAGCCGTTAAATGGCATTCAAGGCCAGGGCAGAAAAAAAACATTAAATCATAGCATATTTCAACAGAGCATTTTTGAGATGAATGAGGCCATTCCATGGCCAGAAGTGACTCTATAAACACACTGAACAGACCAAGTCAGCACTTGTCCACATCTGGCGCCGTATTTAACTCCGAGACATGGCTGAGTTGCACACTCAGGCCTGGAAAAGAAAATCTTTAACAAGGGACTCCCCCCAACAAACCCAGGAACAATTTTTTTGTGCCTGTTCCCGAGCTCTGACTTGCTGCCCTCCTGGACAATGCTCTCCACACAGTATCTCCAAACCCAGCAGGAAACACGTGGGACGGCCTGCTGTGGTTACTGCACTCCAAAATCCCCACTACCCCTGTAATCCCTGGAACAGATTTGCCTCAGACACCTCATTTCCAAAACAAAGAGTGCACAGCAAGCAGCTGCTCCTCACCAAACAGAAACATGGTCTTACATCTTTGTAGTACATTTAATCATAGAAAAGAATCTTGGCACTCCATGAACTCTTTCCTCTCTTTGTACAACCTCCACTGTTTCAGCTTTCATTTTGCCGGTGTCCAGACTCCAACAGGTCTTTTTCAAAGGCATCAGCAGCTCCTGGGATAGGACAAAGCACAGGAGCACACACAACAGTCCCACACTGCATGTCCTTACTCTTAGAATCCCAGAATGGTTTGGGTTGGAAAGGATGTGAAATCCCATCTAGTGCCACCCCTGCCATGGCAGGGACACCTCCCACTGTCCCAGGCTGCTCCAAGCCCTGTCCAGCCTGGCCTTGGGCACTGCCAGGGATCCAGGGGCAGCCCCAGCTGCTCTGGGCACCCTGGGCCAGGGCCTGCCCACCCTCAGCATAAAAAGCAAAAATCTTCTTTATATCTAGTTTAAAT
>VZTX01011293.1:0-32597 GCA_013400915.1 Pardalotus punctatus
GATGGATGGATGGATGGAGTCTGCTTCCCACCAGGACCTCCTCCAAGTGACTTCCCAGCCATCAGCCGTGTCACTGGAGCACCTCTGCCACCATCAAGGGGTTCCTGCTTAGCAGGGGGACAACCTCACACATTGAGAGAACTTGTGGGAAGTTTGGATTTCTTCTTCCTCTCCCTTCCTCCCTCCTCCCCTCCAGCCACCCCTTCCTGCTTCTCCACCCAGGGCAGTGGGAAAGGAAACAGCCCCAGGGAAACCCGCTCTGAATTTCCATCTGAGGCAGCCCCAGGAATGGCCCAGCACTCTCTGATCTCCCACTCTCCAAAATCAAAGCAAGACAAAAGCCCTGTCTCCTTTTTCCCTCTTGCCAAAGGCTAGAAATCCCAACAAGATCCAAAGCATATCATTCCAGTGGGAGATTTATACTGGGGGAAGGGGCAGAAGTGGTTGTTTGATGATTGTGTTGGTTTTTTGGTTTTTTTTAAAGTCCTTAATATCTCCCTTCCTCCTTTCTCTGTACAGCACAAATCCCCTTTCCAGCACATGCACAAGAGCAGAGCTGAACCATTTGCACAGAAAACAGGTGATAAATCACAGGGTCATTGATTCAAACCATTCCAGGGAATGGGAAACACATGGACAGTCTTTCTAATTA
The DNA here is from genome assembly GCA_013400915.1 of Pardalotus punctatus. NCBI lineage: Eukaryota > Metazoa > Chordata > Aves > Passeriformes > Pardalotidae > Pardalotus > Pardalotus punctatus. The sequence goes on from VZTX01011293.1 coordinate 653, forward strand.
ACTGTTTGATATGGCTGCGGTGAGCTTGGGTGTAGTTTCCAATGTTCTGCATTTGGCTTGGCTCAGCCCTCTCCATGGTAACTGCAGTTTACCGAAAAGTGAGAAAATCCTGGGTTTGAGGGGGCTGAAGTGGCTTGGTGCAGCTCAGCTCAATCCCATGAAAAAAAGCAACAAAATAAAAAAGTGAATGCGGTGTTTGCTCTATGGGAATGTTCCCTTCTCTTTCTCTTTCCAGCTGGAAAAGCAAAACAAACCAAACGCTCCTCTGTATCTGTAAATCTGCACTTTGGGGTGGGTGTGCAGCGCTCTGGCTGTCACCCTCTCACACAGGGTGCTGGATGAGGAGCCTGCCCCACCCTCCAGGGCACCCAAACCACCCCTTCATCACCCCTTCCCACTCAAACCACTCCCCGAAAACCCCCAGCAGTGTCAGGCTGGGGATGTGCCCAGACCCCTTTCCACCCATGGAGCTCAGCACATCTGTCTGTCTGTCTGTCTGTCTGCCCCAGGCAGGACACATTTATGGGTTTCTTGTTATTGCCAGGGCGGCACCTTGCTCTGGGTGTCCCTGTTTGTGTCTGGGTGCTGTCCGAGCAGGGTGGAGGGGCTCAACTCATAGGGTGGAATCCAGGAATGTTGGGTTTAGCCCTGATTTACGCTGCCAAAGTAACCAAATCTCTGAATTAATGGATAATTCACAGCGAGAAACTCTGCTGAGGACTCCAAACGCTGCAAGAGGTGTTTGGGAAGGGGAGCAAGCCCAGCTTTTCAAGATGTTCTTCTCCAGCAGGAGACAGGAGCTGAGCACGGGACAAAGGCTGGGAGACATTCCCGCCTGGAATGGGAGCTGCTCCCGGGACCCCCAGCGCTGAAATGGGGATGGGGCTGGCCTGGAGCAGCGAGAGGGGATGCAGACCACGAGGATGGGGTTTGGAAATAACAGGGGGGTGGGGAAGGGTGGCCTGGGGGGACAGAGATCTGACAGGGGGACCCACGTCACCAAGATTGGGTGCAGCAGATTCCCGGGGCACTCACCCCAAACCTACTCAAGCCCAGTGAGTCCCACCGACATCTCCAGAGCAGCCAGTGCATTAAAATGTAATTTTAATGGGAATAAAGGTTTAATCCATCTGCGTTTCAAAACAGTCTTTTCCCATATCCTGCTTTTGGCACGTCCTCCCAGCTGGGCCATTGCACCTCGCTCTCTGACACGGGCACAGCTGCTGGAGGCACCGAGCAGCAAACAAGGGGGGGATGTTAATTTAATTTTTTTTTTAATAACTTTTTTTTTTCCTTTTCCCCCCCATTTTCCCCTTTCTTCACCGCAGCTCCCTGGGGCCCCAATTCAACACCTGGCCAAGCCGTTTCTGGTCCATTTATTGGCAGGTAATTTATTTGTGGATCAGCAGGGAAAAGTGACCCCACAATTTACTGGATGTCTATCAGCTGAGCTTTTGGTGGTGTTTGAACACGGCTTCATTGGGTGTTTGGGGCTGATCCACACTTCCAAGGAAGTCAGATCTCCCCTCTAAGATCCAGGGCCTTTAGATCTCAATTCAGAAACACTCGGGGAAATTAGTCAAATAAACACTCTGTGAATATTATTACATATTATTCATTCTCTGGGAATATTTACAAGCATTATTCACTCCTTGGGCATATTATTAAAGCAGCTCCCACTCAAAGAAGGAAATTAAATTGTAAAAATCAGTGACTTTCTCTGTCCTTTTATCTTTTACGCTCTTTTCCCTGCCATTGCTTTCTTCCAACCTTTATTTTCTGATAAGGATAATGGAGAAGCACCCCAGATCCCAGCAAAAACTTGCCTGCCATCCTCCCCAGTGTGTGTTTGTGTTGTAGCAGGGAGCTCAACTCATTGCATCTGAAAGGTGTCAACAGGCAAATACTCCCTTGTCAGCAGACTCTTCCAAACCCTCTTAAGCTCTTCCAATGGTCATGGATCCTGTTCAAACTCTGTTCCCCACGTTTGGCTAAAATTATCCAGCTTTCAAGCTATAAATGATGTTTTAATTTTTATTTTTTTTTAACTTGCACAATCAAAAGCACGGGCTTGTTTTCCCTTTGAATAAAAATGCAGAGGCGTTTTCCAAAGAGACATTTGGGGGGAAAGAAAAATAATGAAAATTTTGCAAATTTTGCAGCCAAAAGCAATTGACCCTTCTCCCCAGGGAAGGGTTTCATTTACTTCTGGCACTGCCAAACATACCAGTGGTCAACCCCATCATACCCAGGGCTGATCACAGCATGTGAAATGAAACAGAATCCTTTCCATGGGCTTTTGGGAACAGCCAGAGCCTGGGCTGTGCAGGGAATACATCCGGGAATACCACGGGGCACAACAGCTCAGAAACCTCTTCTTAAGGCCTTCAGCAACAAATCCTGCAGGTTTCCTCATGGCCCTAGACCAGCAAGACTCAGGAGCCAGCAGCTGATCCCATTGTGATGGCTGAGAAATTTCCAAAACACTCTGGAAAGAGTTTTCCGTGTTCCTGGGTAGCACCTGGGGACTGATCTGTGTTTTTACAGACTCAGCCTGTGTGCCAGCCCCCCTGCACACGTTTAACAGCTCTGTTGAGCTGTTAACACCCTTCTCTGCTCTTGGGAATGTGTTGCTGGAGCAGCATCCTTTGCTGAATCCGTGATGGAAATGTTTTTCCAAACAGACCCCGTGCAGATGGGGCTGTGGTGGGGACACACCTCTGCTCCCAGGGGTGGCTGGGGACACAAATCTGCTGCCAGGAGCAGGTTCATGTCTGCCCTACAGAAACACAGACGGATTTTAATCCACCTGGGAGAGGTGGGAAGGACTTCAGCTTGTGCCAGGAGGTCAGCAGGAACTGCCCGGCGTTTTGGGCTCAGGCAGGTTTCCTTTCCACCTGCCTGACATCAGATCTCATGGTGGATTTTCAGCTGTAATAAGAGCAGCTTTTCCTGCTTATGACTGAATCCAAACAATTTTAGAAAAAAAAAGGGAAAGGAAGAAATCCAAGCCAGGAATGAAATCACCACGTGCTCTCATATCTTGGTAGGGCTGCGGGATGGGTTTTAACCCTGCTGTCCTTTTATTTTCAATTGGGGAGGATCCAGCGGGACTACGGGATGAAGAGACTGTTTACAGAAACCAATTTATCCGTCAGACATCTCCTCTTCCTGATGGATATTTGTTTGGAAAGAGAGTGAGCTCTCAGTGATGGTGGATGTTCACTTCTGCAACTCCTTCAACATTTTTGGCTTACTGACCCCGTTAAGGACTTACCCATTGATGGTGAAATAGCCGGGAGCTGAAAAAGGAGAACCTCCTCTAATCCCAAGGGGTGAATTCCTACTCCAGCACGGACCTGCTGTGTGATCCTGGTCCTGTCGCCTCCTCTCCCCCGTCTCCTGTGTAGGAAATGGCCTGTGGTGCTCGTGGAGGTGCTGCCATTCCTGTGGAATGCCAAGGATTGGTATTTTTAAGGCAGTAGCCGCAGGCATGTTTGTGTCACAGGCTCTTTCTGCGTTCCTGTGCTTCTAAATCCTGAGCCCTTTCAATTTCTTGGGAAAGCATCTGGTTTCCAGCACTGGGTCTCTCCAGTCTGTCATTTTACATAAATATACAAACATCCCTTTTTCGGATGATGGATTAGGGCTGCGCTTTGGCTCGGATCACACAGCCCAGACTGGAAGAGGGGCTTTGAAGCATGAAAATTTCACATTCTCGTACTGCCAGCGGAGCAGCGCACAGGAGAGATATCCATGCTGGGAATCACAAACCCTGGCTCGTTGCTCTGCTCCAGCATCGCCCCCTGTAACATCACCCACTGTTAATTCACCTGAGGGGCATCGCTGCCCATCACTGCCTTCTGCTTCCTCTGCAATAAGAGGGAGCAAGTTGGATCCCACGTGGATTGACACAGGAGAGCTCCTGGCTGGGATGGAGACATCGAGACCACCGCTCCCATGGATTCCATGCTTAAATCCCACCAGCAGGGTGGGGCAATGCCAACTCAATGCAGGCACAAAGTGCCTCCCCAGCAGCTGTATTCCTTCCCCAGGATCTCCATCCCTCCACACCACAGGGATTTGGCTTGGGCTCTCCTTTGCAGTGGGAGCAGGGCCTGCAGGACTTGGGACATTGGTGAGAACAGCCTGTGGTTTGTCTCCCAAAATAAGCACCAGGGCTGCTGCGCTGGGTCCCAGGACCTTTCACCTTCCCTGTGAGAAGGCTCCGCTTGGAAAAATATCGGCAACCCCTGTGATGATTTTTCTGCTGATTCCCTCACTGAAGCTGTAAATCAGCATTGCCAGAGGCTTGAGCTACGTGCCTGTTCCAGGGATTGATGGAGCCAGCTGCCAGGAGGAATTACCAAGAAGAAAACTTGAGTCTGAAATCTTTCATTCAGGCCTCAGAGCAAGCTCAGATATTCAGGTGATTTATACAGGAGGAAGAGTTTTATGTCCTTTGAGTCCTGAATTCTGCCAACAGACCTGAAAAACCTCCTGGCTTCAGTTTCGTGCTCGGTAAGGACAGCACCAATGAAAGGAATTTAAGTTCTGAACTCATCTTTTGATCAGGTTTATGGATGAGCTCCTGCCCTCAGTGGCAGATTTTCCCTTAGTCGTCTGCAGAGCGACCCTTTACCCACCGCATGCTGCCCATCCTTTTTTTATCCCCATTTTAGCATTTATTTTAGATATTGTCCTCATGTAACACCCACAGAAAGCCTCCTCAGTGCATGGATGAGGAGCAGAGCAGATGGAGAGGGGCTGTTGGGCTGTTCAGCAAAGCAGAACTGGCTCCATTAGGAAAAGGACATCACATGGTGCATACAATAAATAGAGTTAATAAATCAGGTGCCAGCAGATGGTGCTCAATAATTTCCAGCATCCTGGCTGGGATGAGCTGGTCCATTCCCAGCAAAAGGTGGATTATAAAGTAATTGTTGCACCAAAAGAGCCATGGCAAGCTGAGGCACAGTTTATTGCTTTGTGCTGACTTTATTTCAAACAGATTGTGGTATTAACCAGAAAAGCACCTTTTTATTGACCCCACTGCTTGTTTGCATCCCCAGGGTTTTGTTTGCTCAGAAAACATTTGGAGGAGGAAAAATAACACGAAAAAAGGACATTGCAGTTCAGTTGTAAAAGAATCTCTCAGTGGCCCGGGAAGATAAAAGTCCTAATTGTGTCATTGGCTTTATCTCCCTTGGACGTTCCGGATGCTTTGGTTTTTCTCATGTGCCAATGGGAAAGGATGGAGCACGATGGTTTGGATGAGCAAGTGGCCTTGGAGCAGGAGGCAAAGGTTTTCCTTTCTTCTCTTCCCATGGCTTTCAAGCTGGTGCTTTCCTTTTCAAGGCCAGCCTGGGTGTGCTTGGAGCATCCTGGGCTGGTGGAAGGTGCGGGGGGTTGGAATGAGATCAGCTATAAGATCCCTTCCAACCCAAACCACTCTGGGATCCTGTGATTCCTGGATATCCCTTGTTCTGGGACACCTCTCCCATAACCTCCTCCTGGGAAGCCCAAGATCACACAGGAGGTGCCTGTTTTGTTCTTCCCTGTTCCAGCCTCATTTTACAGCCCTCAGATACTGCAGGAAGAGAGTCACTAACAAATGCTCCTCCTAAATATCCCAGACTTGCCCTGGGTTCTGGACACAGGGACCAGGCACCGGCCATGGGGGCACCCATCCCTCCAAAGGCTGCTCCAGCCTGCAGAGCACCGTGTGACCAAAAAGCTGCCAACAGATTTGAGTAGAAATGCACTTTTTGGACAGGGCTGGTGCCCAACCTGCCATGAAAAACGGCGTTATCCCAGGGGAGCAGTGTCATCAGCTCCTTTCCCATCAGCACACGGAGCAGCCAGTTTCAATGCAAGTGAGATCAGCAGCTTGGGGCACACTGTGGGCGTCCCATCGCCCTGGATGGACCAGCATGGGACAGCAGGTGCAGGGATGGAGGCAGGAAAATGTTTATAAGGCTTAGGAAAAGCTGAGGTTTCTGGCAGGTTCCCGAGACAGTCGGTTTGGCCCCGAGCTCTCTGCTGTATAAATTGTGGAATTAGAGTCAAACTTGAAAGTGCAGCAATAGGCCAAAGGCAGAGCTGGCAGCTGGGAGGTCGGGTTTAACTTCGTGCAGGCATGCTCCAGCCAGGCTTTCCAAGGAGAGAAAGGTGGGGAAGGGGCAAACAAAAGATGGGGAAGTGCAGGGAACTGGGGGTGGAAATAACCCCCAAAGGATGAGGGATGGAGCAGCAAGGGAACAGAGAATTCGGTCCAGGGACTGAAGTGGGAAGCATCTGCAAAGCAAAGCAGCCCAGGAGGTGGGGAAGCCAAGACCTACCAGGAACGGTGTCCCAGGTGGGCACCCCAGAGCTGGCACTGCCCCGTGGTGACACCGGTGCTGTCCCTCTTGCCCCTGGGGCCTCAGCTCTGCGTTTCTCCATCCCTGTCTCATTATTGCTTTTGCTCAAGATGCAGTTCTGCTTTCCAGGATGGGGACCTTGCACTGGGTTGACCTCCAGCGTTTTACTGCCGTGTGGTTTGGATTAGCTGACTCATTGTTTATGGCCAGGCTTCAGGGCTGCTTGGTGGGGCCAGGACGCACAAAAAAAATCATTCGTGTTGGGCACGGAGGGTGATTTTGTCAGCAGAGCATCAATGCAATGTGAGATAGGCAGGAAGGCATGTTTTTCCCAGGAGCCTTGGAAAAATCTGTGATTTTTCAGAAAGAATTTCTTACGTGCTACAGATAACCCCCGGGACCAGGGGGATAAACAGATTTCCAGCATCAGAATCCTTATCTCCATCCTCCCAACTCTTGTTTTCTCTTTCCAGTCATCCAGACGTGCTGGGGATAGAAGTCAGATGTGGTCTGAGTAGACATGAGGAATTCAAGTGGGGAAAATGATACCACGTGGATGAAGCAGGAATTTGGGAACAGAGACACTCATGCTGCCTTCTCCTTCTAGGCGTTAACTACTGGGGTCCCCATCCTTTAATCAGACACCTCCTGAGCTCAGCTCTGAGCAACCAGGGGGGCTCCACATCCTCAGCAACCCAGGATTTCTCCTTTTGGAGGCCACACAGAGCATCAAGTCATCCTCTTCCTTGGTCCCTGCCGGTGGCACGTGGCAGCAGCCTGTGATTCTGCCACAAAAACAGATGCTCTCCTGGAGGCCAGGTAGGATTCCAGGCAGGGTTTTGCTGAACAAACTCACTGCTGTCTGCAACATCAAAGGATGTTTGGGCTTATTCCTCGAGGAGTGTGTGGCCTCAGCAGTGGCTCAGGGCTGTGGAAGAAGTCAGGTCCATGTCCAGATGTCCACAGGGTCTGTGGGCGTTTTGATTGCAGATTCCTTCCAGCCCCAGCCCCGTTCCTGTTAGAGCTCTCAGGAGGTTTCTGTTGACTTCACCATGCTCCAAACACCAAAAATTCAACAAATGCAGCTGCTGACACCGATTACCCCAAAACCTGCTGGCAAAAGGCTCCCAAATGACCAGGGAGGCTATCACCCCTAAAACTGCCCAGTTTTAAAATATTCTGTGCAGGAGCTCTGCCCTCAGGAACCACCAATCCCAAACATCCTGGTGAGCAAATACTGACTGCCTCAGCCCTAGTTTGGTCCAGCTCATGACTGAAACAAAGGAAAGCAGCAAAATTTGGGTCAGACCCATATTTGGGCTCTGAACTCGAATGCAGAGTTTTTCCCCGTAATTTGCCCTCCTACAAACCATCCACGAGTCCTGGTCCAGACCAAAAGGCTTGGCAGTGCTCCCAGAGTCCTTGAACACCATGTTGTGTGTTCCATCATGCTTTTCCTTCCCCCATGGAGCAGCAGTGGGAGCTCCCTGTGACCCTGTTTGCCACCCCAGAGAGATCCATTCCTCTCCTGGAAGAGACATCTCCCATACCCTGAGCTCCTTATCTGGTCTTGTCAGGTTTTAACCGTGAATATTGGTGCTGGTCAGGCTTTAATGCTGAATATTGGTGCTTGTCAGGTTTTAACATTCAATATTGGTGCTTGTCAGGCTTTAACACTTAATATTGGTGCTGGTCAGGCTTTAACATTGAATATTGGTGCTGGTCAGGCTTTAACATTGAATATTGGTGCTGGTCAGGCTTTAACATGGAATATTGGTGCTGGTCAGGCTTTAACACAGAATATTGGTTCTGGTCAGGCTTTAACACTGAATATTGGTGCTGGTCAGGCTTTAACATTCAATATTGGTGCTTGTCAGGCTTTAATGCTGAATATTGGTGCTTGTCAGGTTTTAACATTCAATATTGGTGCTTGTCAGGCTTTAATGCTGAATATTGGTGCTGGTCAGGCTTTAACATTGAATATTTGTGCTGGGCAGGTTTTAACATTGAATATTGGTGCTGGTCAGGCTTTAACATTGAATATTGGTGCTGGTCAGGTTTTAACATGGAATATTGGTGCTGGTCAGGTTTTAACACAGAATATTGGTTCTGGTCAGGCTTTAACACTGAATATTGGCACTGGTCAAACCTACAAGGTGTGCTGGAATGGGAGCAAGATGGAGAGTGCTCAAAAGCACAAGTGAAAGATTTCAGCGTTGTCTTTGTGTCCTTGACCCCCGTGCCACCACTCCATCTGCTCATGCCACCCGGAGCTCTTCGCAGACAATACCCCATTGACTGCCCGAGGAGCTCACGCCAGCAGAGAGGGTCGTGCTGACATTCTGCAGGGTCACAAAGCCCTGAGCCACCCCTGGAAATGCCTCTCACAATGCACAGCCTGTGCCCGGCGGCGCGGCGCGCACCGACGGGGTCGGGGCATCAGCGGCACAAAAGGGGTTTATGGTGGCGGGGCACAGGCGAGCCTTTCTAAGGGGGATGGACGTCATGGAGTTCTCACTGGAAACAAAATGCCCTTTAAAAATGAAGCAGAAGAGCTGAACTGGCCGTGCCTTGGGTCTGGATCCCGCCCGTGCCCCCTTGCGTGGCCTTTCCAGAGGGTGCCCTGCCCGTGCCCACAGCCCTGGCTCAACTGACCCAGCCCTGGGAGAGGGGAATGAGCACTTCGTGTTTCTAACATGTGAATGGGGGGCAGAGGCCCAGCCAGACTGCTGTCCTGGGCCCAAATTCCTCCTGCTCCTCGCCAGCAGCCCCAGTTGGGTTTCATCCGAGCCCTTTTTCCTGCCAGCATCGGCATCACCCCCAAACCTCCCTCCTCCTGGGACTGCAGGGAGCAGAATGGGAGAGGTTGGGACTGAGCAAAATACTGAGGAGAGCTCAGCTCACAACACAAACCCTCCTGGCCATGAAATTTCCAACAGACTGGGCTCCTGCTGGGGTCTCCATCCTCCAGCATCATCCCTGGGGTCACACAGGGGCCTTGTCCTGGGTTGTTTTTTGCCTGTGCTTGTTTTCTTGTTCTTTAATACCGCATTATTTTTATATAAGCCTCTTTCCCAAACATGCCCTATAAAATCTTCAAGCAATGTCCCCTCTCCCTGCCCCTTCTTCCCCATGTAAATATTTTTAGCTCTCATAAACACAAGCAATTAAGCACTCGAGAGTGAAAAGCAGAGTTCTGGGGAGGCACCACTGTAGGGGCAACCCACTGTCCTCTTGTCAAAGCACAACCCAAAATCACCCCCTTAGGAGGGGGTCCCTGAGCTTCCAGAGGTTCCACACCTCCAGGGGTTCAGCACTTCTGGCTGGATCCCCTGGGGTGGATTTGGGAAATACTCGACCCAGTTCCTGCTCCCCTTTACAGAGAGATGGCAGGAGGCAAAGCTCTGCAAAGCAGGTGCTGAACTGGGACTTTTTCAAAGGAAAACCCAAAGGAAAACCCAAAGGATGAGCCAGCCAGAGCTTAGGGGGTTGCAACAATCCCCAAAATGTCAGAAAGCTTGGAAAACTCTCATCTTTAGCCTTAATTCCCCCAAGACTTTGCTGAACACCGTGCAGGAGATGCTGAGTGCAAGGATGGTTTGGCATCTCTTGATCCTGGATTGTGTGCTTTGATTGCAGAATTCCTGCATCCCTCAGCAAATTTTCCTACATTTAATGGAAAAATCACCCTTCTTTTCCACCCCCTAAAGTCAGAATGTTGAAATTTGGGGAAATCTGAGCAGCTCTATCATTTCCGTGTGTTCTGCTAGAGGCCAGCACCCTGGTTTTATACAAATTGCACAAGGGACCACAAAGGAGATAAATAAATTCCCTGCAGGGATCACTCAGAGCAGTCCAGGGAGAAATGCTGTCCAGGTCTTGGCGTTCGAGCCGGGTTGTGCAATGAGCAGGAGGGCTGGGATTGTGCTGATGGATACAAGATGTCCCCAGGAAAGGGACATCCAGAAAAGCCTGGAGCAAGTCACCAGTGCCGGGAAAGGACAGTGGGAAGTCTTTGATGACAGCAGAGATGACTCTGCTTGGATGCAAGAGTTCTTAGAACAAGGAAAGGGGTGAGGATGTGGGGTTTTGGGGGGAGAAGTGGCTTTCTTTGGATGTTTGGGATCTGCTGTGTGGGACTCAAGGGGGTCTTGCAGAGCAGGACCCACCAAGGGAAGGTTTAGGGACAAGGGCTGGGAAGGGGCTTTGTGGCAGCAGGATCAGAGCTGGGCTCCCGTCCAAGGTTCAGGGCAAGGCAGAACTCTGAGTTTCCCAAGCTGCCCAAGCCCCCTGGGTCTGCAGCTTTGCAGCCTCCCAAGATCAGATTCCCATGGTGGATTCTCAGTGGCAGGAACACAAAGCTCCCCCAAAGGGCCCAAATCCCATCTGCTGTGCAGCCTCCTCGGGCTATTTGTGATATTTAAATTTCTGGAGAAATCAGTGAGCAAGGAAGAATTTGTCCCTACTTTGATGCTCCTGCTTCCCTCCTCCCTGGGGAACATCCCTTTCCCCTGCTCCAAGGTCAATCCATCCAAGTTCCCACAATCCACTACCCAAAAAAGCCTCCTGCTGGGAAACCATCCTGTTGCCATCAGATGAAATCAAACCTGCTTTCCTTCCCCATCAGGCATTTATAGGATTTGTTAAGATATGATTTGCACAATCTAGGAAAATATGCTTTTTTTGAGGTTTCCTAATCCCTGAGCAGAGCATCCCAATTTTTGCAAGTCTAGAGGGTTTTCCTAATTGTTCCTTTCTCTTCTGCTTCTTCCTAACACCTTCACTTCCACCTTTATAGGGGAAGAGTGACATCTGTGAGGTTTTGTGTGCTTTGCTTTCCAGAGGGAAAGGGATGCTGAGCACCTTTCTAACCCAGCAGCAGAGCTCCCGAGCATCATTTTCCATCTCATGCAGCCCTGAAACAGGAGAGGTCTCATCACCAGCTGGTGTAATTGGGGTGACATCAACTGGGAATGACATTCCTTTCCCTCCTTCACAATAAAATCCATATACCATCCTCCTGCACTGTTCATTTTCCTCTTGATGCCTGGTGATTTTTGCCTTTTCTTTTTTATACACCCTTTTATATATTTTCTGTACCCTTTATATATTCTTTGTACCCTTAGCCTACATGCTTGTAATTTTTGTAGTCTAATATTCTAGCTCAGTTTTGGAGTTCTGCAAAGCAAAAAAACCAAACATTCACAGTAGAAAACCAAAGAGCCCTATACTATCTCAAAACTCGAGGTTTTAACCTTCGTTGAAACCTCCTTTCTAGAACATATTTTGTAAGCTGGGCTCCAGCCTCATTTGGGGGAATTTTCTTTAGAATAAGAAAACATTACTTCATTTATTAAGTTTCTTACTGGAAGATTCTAAACAGATATGCTAATTTGCAAGGTCAATAAAACTATATACAGATTATACGGTGCGAGCATCTTGGCGTGTTCCAACTTTGAAAAGATGTACACCTGAAATCCTATTAAAATACCGAGAGAAAACCCTTTTACCCCTTCAACCGTGTCTGCCTCACAATTCTAAAACCAACCAAAAGGCACCACTCTCACCTCAGCTCTGTTTTCTGGATTCAAAGCCCTGCACTGTGGGTTGGGTTTGCTGTCCCTGCACCAAGGCGATGCTGGAGTCGGGAAGGGGGCAAACCTCAGCTCACCCTGAGTCATAAAAAAACCGCACACATCCCTTTTGCTGCCAAGTCGGCTTTAAACAAGCCCGATGTGAGTAAACATGGGAGCACAGGCTGCGGAGCTGAACAAACACGCCGTGTACAAACACGGGCTGTCCTCGGCAGATGTGAGGGCTCAGCAGCTGGGGAGGTGCCACGAGGGCGAAGGAGACCCAGGGGGGAGAGGGGCTGTGGCCCCTGGGGCTGGTCCTTTGTGGTGGGTGGGACACAGGTGGTGGGATGCAGTGATGCCTTAAGAATTTTTAGCTTCTGTTCTTCACGTATCTGTGGCTTTGGTGTGTAGTTCTAGGCTCCATATAAAATGCTAAAAACCTCTGTTCCCAGCACCTTTAGCCAAAACAATTCCTCTGAGTGGAAATCCAAGGAAACTTTCACAGCCTCAGAGCCCTAAAATAGGAAAACAACAGTGAATTGGGGGGAGCGCCTTGGGGTGACCGACATCATCACCTGAAGGTGTAACTGGAGAATTAAGGCCCGATATGCTAATGAGACAGAGCTTATAAAATGTGAAGAACTCGTGACTCGGTGTCCATTTTGGGTGTGGCCTCTAGAGTGGGCTCTGTCTGCCTTGAATGCACCTAAAGGCCTTTAAAAAATTAATCTGCTTTTTATTCTCCTACCTTTGTCTGGCCTCTGTTTCAGGTGAGCCCGGTCAAGGCATCAGCAGGAGGCAGCGGCTCAGACGGAGCATCCCCAAACCCACTCCCACGTGCCTTGTTTGGCTCCAATCCCACCCAGAACACAGCTCAAATCCCCCCGGGATGGGCTGGGATGGAGATCACCTTGGCAGGGCACGCTCCGGGGAGGGTCTGCTGGTCCTGACGTTTGTTATCCGTAGGAGCTGAGCTGCGGCACGTGTAGGAGAGCAGCCACGATCCTGGAATAATGTTATCTTAGCAAATGGGTTTGTTATGGTTGTCGGCTTCCTCGAGGAGCCTTCCTTAATCTGGAAAGGCGGCGGGCCCAACGCGGCGGGAAGTTTTTCATTATCGGCTCTGAGGAGATCGGAGATGAGAGATTAGGGGGAGAGGCACAAATCTGCTGCTCCAGGAAAGAAAAATACAGGATTGCTTTTTGGGAAGATCTGAAAATACCTCAGAAATATTGGCTGCATCCAGAGCAAGATATTGGCTCTATTTGTATTGTATTATTACATATTATTGTTATGTATTGTGTATGCTATACATTGTATATTGCACATATTGTATAATATTATTTATTATTATAATAATAGCAAACAGGAGTTGAATTCCATGATCCTTGTGGGTCATCGTTTCCAACTCAGGAAATTCTTTAATTCTGTGATCATTGTGTTGCATTATTAGAGATAATGATGATGATGATGATGATGATGATGATGATGATGATGATGATGATGCATCAATAATGTGGTATTTCCAGCCTGCACACCACAGGCACAACTAGGAAATCAGGAACTTCTCAACATCATGGGGTACACCCACCAACTTGGCTTTTTTTACCCATTTGGGAGAAATAACAGTGGATTTTTTTTTTTTTTTGGTGTTGCAGGATCTCTTTTTTTTAAGACGCACCTGAAGATATTGAAAGTGATGGGTCAAGAGAGGAGTTTTGTTCATCCCCTGCAGCTGGACGGTCTCTGATCCAGCAAAGCAACGTGATTTCTCGTAAATACCCATTTTTCTAGTGAAAAGCTCCTTGCATGTCTTTTGCTCATTATCCAAACTTGAGTCCTAGCACAACTCCACTGGGTTTGGAATCTGTCCAGCAGGAGCAGCCATGCCTTGAGCAGGGATTGAGCCTCTGCAGCCCGGAATTGAGCAAAGCTCAGGTTTAAATCTGAATTTAGAGGTGGTTTGGCACAGCCCCCTGCAGTCAGGGGAGAAGAAGAGGTATATATCTATATGTATAGATATATCAGTGAACCAATCTGGAAGACAAAGAAAACAATGAAGAACAAAATGTGAGCAGAAGGGATGGAAACAGCAGCACATGGGATGCAGAACCGGAAGATCCCATCCCAAGTGGGTTTCACCTCAACACAAGCAAATGTAGGCACTGAAATATCTCCCTGCTGCTCCATGATGGATTTATCCCCAAAGATTTGGTCTCGCTACCCAGAATAAGGAGGATTTAAGGCCTTTTCCTAGACATCTGTGCTCGTATCTCTCCCAGTTGGCATCCATCAGCCGAGCTCCACGTCCCCTATCCGTCTGTCCCACATTTTCAGCCTCTCCACACCACAAGGGGAATGTTGTCGGGGGTTTTTTTATCTCACTCCCACTCCAGTTTTATCAGTTGGTTATTTATTTGGGTTTATTGCCTTCCTTGTTCGTTTTGTCGTTTCGTTTACTCAGTCCCCCAGGCTGCTGAAATGAGGCACCAAGAAAGAAAATATAGGACAAATAATTATTATTTGCATGTTCTCTGGAACAAGCCAAGAAAGAGTCTCTGGGGAGAGGGTGGGATTCGCCTCTGTTTGTTTCCTCAGAGGCAATATTAAATGGAAAAATGTGGAAAGGCGGCTGGAAGAGTTAACCCTTCCCAGAGCCACGTCTCCACACCATGGAGAGGGCTGGGATCCCCCAGCAGCGGGAAGGAGACAGAGGATGAATCACAAACAGGTTCCCTGGTGCTTTTGGCTTCCCACCAAGCAGAAACAATGGAAAAAACAAAAGGCAAGAGGAATCCCTGGCAGCGAGCAGAACAAAGCCCTGCAGACCGGGCAAAGCCAAGGGCAGGGTTATTCTTTTCCCATATAAACTCACCCCTCCCCCCCCCAAAAAAAAAAGCCCATATAAATATATCCCCCAAATAGCATTGTTAGGAGCGAATCCCAGCTGGATTTGGTGAGTGATTTCCAGGTCTGGCTGTGGAGGCGTGGGGCACGTGCCGGGCACAGCGCCCGGCTGTGGGGGATGCTCAGCTCGGCATCACCCCGAGGACCAAGGACCGACTGTGCCTCCCCCGGGGGCGGCTCCAAAGGAAATATTTGGATGCCCTCACTTTGCACCAGTTCTGTGGCTTTGATTTTCCTTTGCGAGAAGGAAACAAACCATTGACGCCTCGAACCACGCAACGCACTCGTTCCGGCAAACTTGGCTTTTTCAGGCCCAAATAGGACCTGGAACGTCAGCCATGACTGGAAAACCAGCACTTCCAGGGAGGGAGGGAGGAGGGAAGGAAGGAAGGAAGGAAGGAAGGAAGGAAGGACGTGTCATCTCTTTTCACTTCTCTCCCTGAAAAGCAGACAAAATTTCCAAAGGGAAAATGTGCCTGAGCTACAGGTTTCCTTTCCAAAAAAACTACACACTTCCAACAGTTTTATACACCCCAATAAAGCAGGCTGTGAACAGCATAAAAGGGATTTTCCTCTCCCATCTCCCTTTGGCAGCCCCTCCAGGGATGGTGTAGGCACCAACTCACAGAGGGGCTCCGGCTGCTCTGTGATGCTCCAGGGATGCGGAGCAGCCAAAAATCCCGGGATTCAGGTGGGATAACATCTGCTTTGCGTTAGCATCTCCCTCTTGAGGTTTCTCTTGTTTTTATTCTTTCTCCTCATTTCCTTCTCTCTCTGCTCACTCTTTTTCTCCTTTCTTTGGGAGAAAAAAGCTCAGCCCAGGTTCTCCCTGTCTTTCAGCGTCCCTTTTCCTCTGTGTTTGTTTTTCCACCTAATGTATCCTCACCTCGAGAGTAAGTGCTCAAGCCGAGGGGTCAATGGGCAGCTTGGGAAAACTGCGTGACCCCAAAAGCCCAGATCTCACCTCCTGAATCCTGGGGGCATCTGAAGATGGAGGAAGATGTGGCCTTTGCTCTCCCTAATGTCCCATAACATCCAGCATTGGGATGTTGCTTTTTATCCCCAAATTCCCTGAGTTTTTTTAAGATTCCCAGATAGACCACGCTTCAATAGACTCAGTCTACTCCTCATCATCCTGCTGCCTCTTTCCCTCCATCCCTGGCCCACATGTCCTTCCCTACATCCCAAGCCAAGCTTTCTGAAGCATAGGGGGCTGCTCCTGCACAGCACATGTCATGGAGAACACAGAGATCCTTAATTAGCCCTGTCATGATGATTCTCACAATTTGGAGATGTGTTTATACTCTGCAGAGCCTGGATGCTGCCCTTTGAAAACATTCTGGGTGATACTGAGTTGCAGAAAAGGCCAACAGTGGATATTGTGAAAAAAATACGGATATGTTTTCCCTCCCCTCCCTGTTTCATGGGGTGGAGAGGGATATATTTAGGATATTTTCTGCTCTCTGCACACCCCAAAGGCTTTGATTCAGCCTCGGTGGAAGCTTCCATCTTTGCTAGCAGGCTGTATTGAGTGGGGAGGTGCTGAGGTCCCTGCTCAACATTTTGACGATGCTTAAGGGCTGGAAAAAATGTGCTCTTTTTTAGGTGAAAATAGCAATTAAATACTGAAAGGTGGACCCGAGTGCCTCAGCAGCTTGGGGACAGTGTGTTGTTGAGCCAGCTCTGACCGTGCCCAATGCTTCACCCACCTGAAAATCTCTCAGATGCTCTGATGAATCCCTGTGGTCTCTATTTTTTAATTTGTAGCAAAAAGCAGCTGTTACTGCAGATAATTACCCCTACGTCTGGATTACACACAGCGTTGCTCCCTTCACAACTCCAAAACATTGTTCCTCCAGGACTTATATTTCCAGGGCTGTCAATCCAACACCTTTCACCAGCGCTAAATTCATTTACAAGTGGGGCAGAAAAATAAAAAAACCTTTAAAAAATAATCAAGGCACATTAAATAACCATTTGGGAGCCCATCCACCTCCCAGGCTTGCTTGGCTGAACTTGATATTAATTAGGCTAAATCCAAAGGCAGCACCTTCCCCGGGAGCTGGCTGGAAAGGTCTCAGCACTCACCCCATGGCTGCAATTTCCAAGGGTTTTTCCTAGTTAAGGATTATAATCTTTAACAGCTGCCTGATTTACTCAGCTCATTCCCTCGGAGATGCTGACGCCGTCCTCGGCCGACAAATCCCCTCTTGCTCCTTCTGCCATTGCTTCTCCCAGGATTATGCCTTTATAGGAGTGAAACTATGCAGTGGAGACCTCCAAAAAGATAAAATCCTACTCCTGCCGCTGGTCAATAAGGGGCTGAGAGTTTGCTTGCCATAAATCCATGAGCTCTGCTTGCCAGGTTAGCGTCGGCGAGATAAATTTGGCACCGACCGTGTTGTGTCATTAGAGAAAAAAAATATTAAAAAAATTAAATCAACCCCGAACAGCAGAAATGCCTGTGGGAATGTGTCAGTTTGCTGGCTGGGAGGACAACAGGGGAAGTTTTGTCTGCTGTAAGGGCCGGCATCGCCGCGGGGTCGGCACGGCCGGGGCCTTGGCATCCCTTCCCGGCTGGTCCCACAGCCCTGCCGGAGCTCAGCTCCATCCCAACCAGAAACGCTGCCCAGGCTTTCTCCGAGTGCCTGACCCGGGACTGGGATCATTCTCAGAGGTGCCAGAGTGGGAAAAAGGCCTTTTCTGCTTGGAGAGCAGGATTTTTCCTGCTGGATTCAGGAAGAACCAGCCATGGCTGCTCTTATCAAGGTGTCGGTGCCGGGAGAGCTGAAGAAGAAAAGGGAAAAGGGTCTGGGGTCTCACGTCTCGGCTCCACATCAGCATTTTGTTTGACATCCTCGAGCTCAAGTGAACATTCCCGTTTTCCCAGGCACAGCAGAGCCCTTCCTAGTTTATTTCTTCTCCCAGGAGAGGTTTCCTGCAGGACATGTGTTATCAGTTATGTCCGTTTGTTCAGTGTGCGTCTGGTTTTGCTTTTGTCTCCTGGCAAAGCCCAGTAATTCTAATTATTATTAATAGTAATGGCAATAATATATATTTATGCGTATATGTGTGTGTATATAGAGATATAAAAATAGCAAGGCAGCGTCCCAGCCCCCGGGAGCTGATCCACAGCCACATCGAAACCCTGGACCAGAACACCAGATGAGGCAGGAGCGTTTCCCTCACCCTCTGTGGTTTCTCTCCCTTACACCACACTCCAGGTAATCCATTTTTATTTCTTTTTTAAAGTTTTGTGTGTTTCAGCACAGGACAAATGTAAACAAGCAGATCAGCAGGCAGTCCCAGAGGCAGGATTGAGTTTTATCTTCCTAAAGACATTTGGTGTGCACTGCCCGAGCCATCTTCAGTTCTCCAGCTCAGCCAAGGATGGATTTGGACCAAAATGGGGATTCCTGGGCATGATTCCTTGGCCTGAGGGGATGAATCTCATGCCTATTGCTCTATCAGACCATCCTCCACCTCCATTCCCTGCAGGTGAAGACACATCAGCGTCCCCTGAAGGGAAAAGCAGCCAGCTCAGTCTTTTATTAGATCCTAGAGAATCCAACGAAGACAAATTCACAGTGAAGGGAAGAAACAATAATATCGTTTAGTGCTGGAAAATGAGGAATCTGGAGAATTATCAATGGCAGCATCTCATCCCCAGCTTTCCCCGCCTAAACACCCCCGTTCCCTTCCTGAGGGTGTTTGTGCCATCGATGCTGGGTTTATTTCTTCCTTACGAGGTAAATATTCGGGGTTGTGTGGAGTTTTGTCTGTTTGGGTGATCTGTGAGGGCATCTGGTTAAAAGTGTGGGGCTGGCACCTGGAGGAGCAAGGTGATAGATTTAATTTCCTGCTCCTGAACAGATACTTGAGGCAAAAGTTATGGCTATACCCGGTGGAAATCTCCCTGTTCCCAATAAAGCCATTTGCAGCTGATGCCTTTGCAGTGTGGGCTATATTTGGGGTGAAAGTGAGGGGAGGCACAGGTAAAAAATCCTTTTTATCCCCGTGGGAGCTGCTGAAGGGGAAGGTTCTCAGTTGTGTCTGTTTCTTTAGGATTAAACATTAGGGAGAAATTCCTCCCTGGGAGGGTGGGCAGGCCCTGGCACAGGGTGCCCAGAGCAGCTGGGGCTGCCCCTGGATCCCTGGAAATGTCCGAGGCCAGGCTGGACAGGGCTTGGAGCAGCCTGGGATAGTGGGAGGTGTCTCTGGAAGTGTCCAAGGCCAGACTGGACAGGACTTGGAGCACCATGGGACAGTGGGAGGTGTCCCTATCCATGGCAGGGGTGGAACGAGATGATCTTTAAGGCCCCTTCCAAACCAAACCATTCTGATATTCTGTGATGAAGAAAAGCAAATTGAGCTTTCCCCCCCAATAAAACACATGAAATTTGCCGAATCATTACAACACAGTGGGGAAATAAATTGCATTTGCTGGGGGAAATAAAACCCCAGGCAAGCTGCTGGGAGCTGGAGGGGGGGACATCAGGCATCCCTGAGCTGCCACGGCCCAGGAGGAGGAAGGGCTTTATCTCATCCAGGGCAACAGGGAAGAAAGAGGGCTCTGCCTCAGGGAGGGTGTGCTGAGGATTTCAGGAGGAACACACAGACAGGGCTGTGCCAGGGTGTGAGAGTGCTGTTCCAGTCTGCATCGATCCTTTATAATTCCCATTATCCTGACAAAAGATCATCCTGATTCAAGCCTAAGGCAAACCAGCCTCTTTCATTTGACATCCCCATTTTCCTCGGGGCTCACAGGGATGGATTCACCACTGGGCTCCTGCAGGCTGGGTTTCCTTTTTACCAATAACCAATCCTGCAGCAGAACAGAGTCACAATAAACCTGCTGGGCTTTTCAAGGTGATGGTTTTGTTCTTTATCTAAAGAATTGACACCATAAGGGGGTCAGGCTCACAGTAAGACAAGAAATGCCCTGCAGCCACCAAAACAACTTTGGCAGGACCGTGTGCCCCCGGGGAACAGGTGTAACTTTAAATACAGATTTATTTCAGGTTTGCTATTGACGCACAAACAGCAGAGATCGATGTTCAGTATACATGGTATA
The DNA here is from genome assembly GCA_013400915.1 of Pardalotus punctatus. NCBI lineage: Eukaryota > Metazoa > Chordata > Aves > Passeriformes > Pardalotidae > Pardalotus > Pardalotus punctatus. The sequence goes on from VZTX01011293.1 coordinate 20,572, forward strand.
CACAAAGCAGCCAGTACCATCGGCATCTCCGTCCTTTCGCTGCACCCTCAGCGAAAGAACCACACTCAAGGAATCCCTCCCCTCCTCAGGAATGAGGTTGACAATTTCTTGGTGGCTTGGGAACCAGCTGTGGGATGGCAAGAGACTAAAGGGCAGCTCCGCAGAGCTCTGTCCCCAGGGGAAAACGCGGTGGGCTCAGATACGCAGGAAAACCCTCGGAAAACGGATGGTGTGTTCATGGGAATGGAGACCTGGAAGGGATTTTCCCAAAGAACATTAACTCCCGTTCCCTGCTGTGCAGAGCAACCACAACATCTGCTCCCGGCTCTGTGGACCAGCGTGGAGACCTAAAATATTATTGTGCTGAAAAAGGCATCCCATCAATCCAGGGAGGATGAGCCCACAAACATCGTCACGAGGAGTTTCCGAGCTGGTGGGAAGACCTCACAAGAGATCCCTCGTGCCACCTGTCCTGTTTCTTGTCATTCTCATCACTACTTTTTTCTTGTCACCACTTTTTTCTTGTCATTCTCACCTTGCCCACAGCTGGAGACCTTTTGGAGCCACCCAAGGGGCACATGGAGTTTCCCCGTTGTACCTCCAAGGGACTGACCAAGCCAGGCAGGCTCCAAACCCCTCCTTGCTCAGATGGCATCTTCTGCCAGCCCAAAATCCATGTCTCATCCCTTAAATACCTTTCTGCTGATCCCAGTAACTGCATAGCTTGACCCAGAAGCTTTGGCTTGCTCGCAGTCACAGCTCGTTCATTAAGAGGCACCTTCATCAGTGACAAAGCAAAAAATCCAGTTGTGCCTGATGGTTTGATCTGAGCAAGAGACTTAAGTGATGGATTAAATGGGGTTTGGGAGAGGTAAAGCAGCCTCTGAGCACAGTGCGCACCGTGCTACAAAACCATCAGAGGTACAGAATAACCCCAGAGGTACAGAATAACCCCAGAATAACCGGAGGGGGAAACTGGTTGTAGATGCTTTGCAGCAGCAAGAGGTTCGACAGTTCCTCTTTCCCTGCACGCCTGAACCCCGCTCAGCCCCTTTTTCCCCAGGAAAGCCAAAGACCAAGTTAATCTACCCCTCCCTCAGCTCAAAGGTGATGCCAGGGAAGTCACCCCAGCTCCGATAGAGCTCAGGATGTCCCAGAGAGGTTTAACACAGAGGAAAAACATCCCAACCCCGCTAAAGGTTGGAGGATGTGGGATGTCTGGGCAGGACATACCGGTCCCATTAAGCATTGAGCACCATTTTGAGAGCAGAGTGAATATCAGTGACTCAGGAGGCTGCGTCTGACCCTGTGGAACTCCAGCACAGTCGCCTGCTGCTTTTTTGGAATGACAGCTCAAACCTCAGGTCTGTAGTGATCCCTTTCAGCCCTGAAAAGCTTCAGATGGACCAGGCTGTGAAGGAGCCTTCACACAGCCCCATCCCAAAGCACCATAGGAAACCTCAGGCAGGCGAGATCCCCTGGGAATAACGCCGGCCCTGCTAGGCAAGGTTTACATCCACCAGGAGGGGAGGAAGGAGGTTAAAAAAATACAGAGTTAAGCACCATAAAATTTACACTGGTCAGGTCATAAACATGAGGAGAGAATGAAAATAAAGCCACCACCTTCCAGCCTGGCCCGGGGATGCTGCTGGGACAACAAAGTCACCACCAGCAGGCCCTGGAGGCATCAGTCCCAGCGCCTCATCGCACCGGTGGTCGTTGCATTGGTAAATCCTTTTGGTCCCGTTTAGCATGAGTGTTGGGGGAGTCCAGGGAGAAGGGAGGTAGGGTTGGTCCTGGGAAGGTGGGGGGAGGCTTCAGCTGTGCAATTTAGGGGCATCTCCCTGCCTGTAGCACAGATCCATCACAGGCAGGGATGATCCTCCTCGTTTCCATCTGTCCCCCCAGTTCCCAGCCTCCACCGGCGGTTTCCGTGTCGTTCAGTGGCTTCGAGGTAGATGTTCATTCCCGCTCTGTCTCCAAGCAACCTGGTTGGAAAAAGCCCTCTCTCCCAGGTGTATGGGGCTGTCCCCACAGCCAGGTCCATTTTTTTTTCCCATTTTTTCTTATTTTTCCCCCTTTTGCTATGTGCTGTGGACATCTCCCCCACTCCCAACCTCTGGCTGCTGCTTGGCTGCACCCAGCCATAGGAACACCATGCCCTTCCTTGCAGACACCCCTTGACCCGCTCAGCACGGCCTCAAGGTGCAGAAATCCAGCTCCTGCGGCTTCCTCCGAAAATTGCAACTCTCCCGGGGCAACAGGCGCCCGGTCGGGACCACGCACTTCAACACCCGTCTCTTGAAACCCCGACCGCAGCTCTTGGAGCAAGGAGACCACGGTCCGGCTTCCCAGGCTGGGCAGGGCTCCCCGCACAGCCGGACGTCGGCGGGTCGCTGCGCCGCGTCACACTCGGCGGCCGGCTGGCCGTAGGAGTCGCGACAGGCCACTGACCGCTTCTGCAGGCCATCGCCGCAGGTGACGGAGCACGCCTCCCAGCCACCCACCGCCCACTTGTAGGAGGGACGCTTGTAGCTCGGCCTCCCGCCGTCCAAGCGGTTGGACAGGCTGAGGACGCTGTTGTTGAGGTCCGGTGGGGTCTTGCCCTCCTTCTTGTAGGACTTGTCCTCCTTGCTCTCCTTGGGGAGGTAGAAGGAGTAGCGCACCCGAGGTGGGGTCATCTTTCCCACGGAGAGCACCTCCAGAGTCAGGGGTTCCTGGATGGGCTTGAAGGCCTGGAGGCTCTCGACAGCGGTGCCGGTGCCGCTGTAGCGCAGGACGCTGCCCTTCACCATCAGGTCCCTCTCGACGGCCGAGACGATGAAGTGGCCGTTCAGCAGGTACTTGCCCTGCGCATTCTTCAGCGCCAGGTAGTTGTCGTCGCTGACAAGCCCCTTGTAGCCCCGCTGCCGGATGTCGATGTTGGAGGCGCCCGCGGGGATGACCACCACGAAGTTGTAGCCGTGCCTGAAAGAGAAGAGCAGGCAGGGCAGGACATCAGGCACGGGGACATCGTGGGGCTGCGTTACTGCAGCCTGCTCCAGCTGCAGCCCTGAGATCCTCCCACCCCTGCTTTTGTCTTCTTCCTGTGAAGATCAGTTTGAATCTCCTCCCTGCGTTGGATTTTGTCTAGGCCGATGTCACCCAGCTACAGGAAGATGCTTCAGCTCCTCTGCCTCAACAGCACTCCATCAGCAGAAGTCAACAGAACATTAAATGTGTCCTGCTTCTCCTTCAGAGCCAGCCCAGGTCTCTGGGCAGTGATGTACACGAGCTCCAGCAGACTTTACTCAGGATGATTTTATCCCATCACCATCTCCACAACCTTCCTGCATCCCCCCACGCCAAAAAGCAGAGCTGGGAGAAGGGGAAGCACACAGGGTCACCACACACTCACATGGGTTTCGTGAACAAGCCCGAGACCTTCTTGCAGCTCTTGTTGTCTCCTCCGCACACGCTGCATTTGTCAAACTTCTTCTTGGAGCCCAACTTCCCGTCACAGCCCGCCTTGATGCATTTGCCCTGGACGCAGACCGAAGTGGAGTCCGGGGAGCAAGGGGTGCCATCCACGACCTAAACCCGGCGAGCAAAACAAGCTGCTGAGCTTCCCTCTCACCCCCCCGAGGTCCCCCAGCCGTGCCCATCCAACCCAAATCCATCCAACAGCTCCTGAGGAGATGCCAGCAGGCTCCGTGTCGCTCTTTGCTCATGTCCTGCTTTGCAGGCAGGATTTTTGGGGTCTCTGAAAAGAGATGGATCCCTTTTCTACATCCCTTTTCTGCTCCCATCTACCGGATTTCCTGCCCTTTCCACTGCAGGGAACAAGCTGCACAGGGGACACTGCTGACATCGCCCTGATCAGTCCCGTGTCTGGATGCCCACCCTGTCCCGCCCATTGCTTCCCCAGCACCACAGCTACCATCCTCTATTCCAGGACGACAGGAATTTCAGAGGCACCTTCACAAGAGGTAAAAATGAGGTTTTCCAGAGGAAGCCCCAAGCTGATTCACACCAGACTGGTGGACTCCCCTCCTTTACCACCTCACCCAACACCATCCACCCACCAGACAAAGAAAATCTGTTCCTTTCCAGGCACTCTGGATCTACTCCCCAGTCCAGGCACTGACCCTGGGGGTCTCTCACCAACCTTGGGTGCCAGCACATAGAAGTATCCAGTGCCATTAGCCCTGCAGATGAGCTTGCACTTATCCCGGGGCGAGACACCGGAGTATTTGGGAACCCAGGAGACGGAGGCAGTGAGGCGGTTCGTGCTGTGACTGTAGCCATTGAAAGCCTCACACTGTTCCTCGCGGAAGCTCTTCCCTGGCACTGAAAATAAAAGGGAGGTAGGGTTGGGCAGCAGCCTGCACCTCCAGCTCTAGTTTTACGGGGTCGCTAGAGCTGAAGCCCAGCTCCAGCCCTTACCTGCAGCAGCACAGGGCTCCAGGTTGCAGGAGCGGTACTTGACACGGATGCCCTCGCAGTAGGAGCCGCCGTTGGCCGGCACGGGGTCAGTGCATTCCCGCCTGGCCAGCTGCACGCCACCGCCGCACGTCCGTGAGCACGGCCCGTACGGTGCCCACTTGGCCCAGCCACCGTCCACCTGCAGGATGGACAGGATGAAGCACTGCAAACCCTTCACTTGGAGCCATCCCTTCAGTGACAAAAACCTCCAACTGCCCTCAAACCTTCCTTGGGAGGGGAAGCAGAGGGGCAGGTGCTGATCTCTTCTCTGGGGTGACCAGTGACCCCAGGGAGTGGTCAGAAGTTGTGTCAGGGGAGGGTTAGGTTGGATGTCAGGAAAAGGTTCTTCCCCCAGAGGGTGCTCGGGCACTGGACAGGCTCCCCAGGGGATGGTCACCGCCTCAAGCCTGACAGAGCTCAAGAAGCATTTGGACAATGCTCTCAGGCACAGGGTGTGACTCTTGGGAACGGTCCTGAGCAGGGCCAGTAGTTGGACCCAGTGATCCTTGCAGGTCCCTTCTGACACAGCAAATTCTGTGAAACTTGCCCAGGGCCGGCTGGAGCAGAGCAGCATCCTCACTCCTTGAGAAATACGTGACATCCAAGGGATGCTGCATCCAAGATGTCACATCTTGGACGTGACATCCAAGACATCCCGCTCTTTCCCCATCAGTGTCCCCTTGCTGGGTCTCCACCATCAGGAGGCTGAGCACAGCTCCTCCAGCACCCCCTCGGAGTGACCCTGTGGGCCATTTTTGGGGCTCCCAGCACGGGCACTCACCCTGTACTTGCTGACGTTGTGCCTCTCAACGCAGGCACCCTTGAGGCAGAAGCGCCCGTCGCCGCAGCCGGTGCCGTCGGCCCAGGGGAAGTGCCGGGTCTGGCACACGATCTGCCCGCGCGCCTTGCCCGTGCACCAGAGCTTGGCGCAGTACTGCATGTAGGGGCAGGGCTTGGAGCCCACCCCGAAGGCCAGCTCGCACTGCTGGTTCAGGCTGTAGCTCGTCCCCGGCAGGTCTTCGGGCAGCGGGATGGGTTTGGCAGGCTGGTCCAGCAAACAGTCCCCTGCAGGAGTGGGGACAGGGGGTCAGCCACGTCCTGGGGGGTTGTATGGACCAGAATGGGGAGGGGAGGCACTGCTGCAGGGAGGTGAGTGAGGGATTGGGCCAAAACTATCCCAGTGCTACCCTAGGGATGCCCTCGAAGTTGGCTGTATCCCAGACAAAGGTGATTCCATCTCCTGGTGGTGCTGCAGAGCTGTGCCAGCACCCTGAGTGCAGATGTCACTGCTGGGGACACTCAGGAAGTGTGACAGTACAGAGCTGCTGCCAAACTCCCACTTCCTTCTAAATTTGTTTACAGAGCCAGGAGAGAAGTGCTCTACAGCCAACCATCCTTTCCCAGTAAACACCTGTGGGGATAGACCCTGCTCCTGCAGGGCAGGGACACAGGTAGAGGCTGACGGGCACAGGAGGACTCACCGTGGCCACTGTCAAGGAAGTCGGTGATGATGGCAGCGCTGCAGGCTGACCAGGGGTTGGCACGGTCGATCTGGATGAGGGTGGGGGACATCATGTGGTTGGTCTTCAGCCGGCCAAAGACCTCCTCACAGGCCTTCACGTTGTCGTGGGGCATGTTGAACACGTGGCCTGGGGGTGCGAGAAGGGAGGCAGCGTGAATAACCCGGCACGGCACCCAGCAGGGCCCCCCAGCTCCTTTCAGGGCAGACTGAGACATGGAGCGGGGAAACCCCTGCAAGGATGGCAGCTGTGGACAGCCCAGGAGAGCCAGCAAACATTCCCGCTCTCTCCTGGATGCTTTGTGCACATGGAAAGCAGACGGGAAAGGAAGGACCAGGGAAATTGTGAAGAGAAGGTGACAGGTGACTTCAGCACTTGCCCCTCTCTCTCCTCCTCCCAGAGGGAGCTGTGCCCTCTGCCTGTTATTTCAGGACTCCTGAACAGCACAAACCCAGCTGTGGTAGCAACCATGAGAGCAAAGCCTTTTGCTTCCTCAGCAGCCCCTTCCCACCCAGCTCCGGGGGAAGTATCTGTATCTCAGTATCTGGAGTTTCCAGGTACCGCCTCTTGTCTCATCTCCCAGAGGCTGTCACCAGGGCTATTTTGATCCTTGCCAGCTCCTGGAATTCCTCCTGAGAGGAAGAGGAGAGCGGGGAGCCTTACCCAGCTCGTGGGCGGTGGTGAAAGCCGAGGGCAGCCCATCGTCCTCGATGACGGAGCAGCTGCGCTTGGGATCACACATGGTGCCCACGTCTGCCATTCCCAGCGTGTCACAGGTGGTGGCACCACACAAGTCCTGCCAGTCACAGAGGGAAGGGGTTAGTCCTGGGGACAGCACAGACATCGCACTTCCCCATTCCCACCCCATCCCTGGTCCCCCACAGGGAGTTACTGATGGGAGGAAAGCCCAAAGGGATGGGAACCACACCAGGATATGGGGGCAGGAAACCTCTGACCCAGACCAGACTGCAACAGTGAGTTTGCATTTAACCCTGGCATCCTGCCCTGCCTTCAGCAACAGCTTTTCCTATCCAAACAGCCCCTCCAGCCTGCGTGGAGCTGGTTTTGTCACGGAGGAGCCAGTCTGGTACCCTTCTTCCTAAGGGTGAGCTCAAGGACTAGACCCAGATGGGTGGATGGGATCACACCTGCCCATGGACTCAGGGCTGAACCACTTCTCAGTCTCATTTCTCAACTTCTTCCAAGGAACAAGAAACCCTGGACCAAGTCCAGAGGTTTCCATGGCTAAAGAAAGTGCTCCTGCCTTTCTACGACACTCTGCAGCCATCCTTCAAGGAGCAACCAAGCCCAGCTGATCAAAGGAGGAACCAACCCAGGCTTCCAGCCCCAAAATGAGGACAGCCAGATCCTGTACAGATGCTGACAGGAGAGAGGATGGGAAGGGTTGTAGGTGGATCTGCCCTTCTCCAGGTGCTTGTGATAAAAAAAAGTCCGTTTAAGGCACACCGGTGCTGCAGCCTGGCAGGAGCCTTGTCCCAGGTGCTCCCTTCCCCTGCTGGGGTGTGGTTTAGGTTTGGGAGGGCTGGAGCATCATCCCCTCCCTCGAGCACTCTTCTGGGCTCTGACCCTGCCCCAGAGCTGCCAGGGAGGCCGGGCAGTGGGCAGGGAGCTGTTTTCCACATGAAAAGAAAAGTAAGGGACTCGCTGGGCGCTCCCGTGCTATAAATAAGTGTGATTCATGCTCAGCGCTCGCCCAGCCAAAGCGCCTGGGTTGCTCAAAATCCTGCAGGAGCTGCTCTGCCAATATTTCCAGCAAGGTTTCCAAGCTGAAGGCATTCCCGCACAGGCAGGTTCAGCCGTGGGTAAATAACAGTCCTGATGACTTCAGAGAGCCCCAGCCAGGGCTGAGATGGCTTTAACAGGAGACCTGGGGCTACGGAGTGTGGAGGCACAGGCAAGACTGTGATCTCTGGAGAGGTGACGTGAAGAAATGTCTGGGTCTGCACTGGTGGTGGAAAACCCCGTCGCATAACTGGGCTCAGTGCTTTGCTCCATAACAATTTTCCCCACCAGCTGGGACCCTGCTGCATCCCTGATGTCACCACACCTCAGTGTCAGCAGGGATAGGAGGTGGCAGCCCCACATCCCCGGTGGCAGGGCCACCACTGACGAGCACAGGTTGGTTAACGGTGCTGGCAGCCCAGGCGCAGAGTCCCAGTCCCAAAACACTCCCAAGAGCCATCACCACGCTGAGCCAATCCAGGGGGGCAGCTCGCCCAGGACCCCCTGCCCTGCTCTCCCCAGCGCTGGGGGTTTGGGAGTGAAGATGGGGCAGGGAGAAGAATGGCACGGCGTCACAGTTCCCAGCTCCCCGCTCGCTGCTCTTTGAAGAGTTTTTTCCTCGCCAGCGCAGCGAGCTCTTGGCTCCCGGCCCAACACCTGCACTGACACACTGACCCACTTCTCGCTCTGAAGCTCGCTGGGAGACACCACCAGCGGCTCTTCGAGGGGCTTTCCCTCACTCCCCACCACAGCCTCCTCAGGACAGCCTGGGGATGCCAGGCAGCATCTCTGGGCTTTAACGAGAGGTCCTGATCCCCCACCAAGCACCTCCTTCAGCCTTGCCAGCTGTCGAGCCTGCTCAGGAGGGGAGGAGGGAGAAATGGAAGAGGTTTAGGGTGGGAAAGCCCCGTGCAAAGAGCCAGCTCTGCCTTTGCCCACTATCACCGGGGTCCCCTGCTGCAGGCACAGACACAGGGAGGATGCTCGGTCCCCCAAGGGGCTGCAGGCAACCTGCTCAGGGCATCAGCACTCTCCTGCCAGCCTGACCTTCCCATACGGGACCTTCCAAGGCTTTTCCTCATCCCTTGTGAACTTCTCCAGATGTTCCACAGCTCAGTCAGGGGAATCCTTGCGGCTCGTTCATCCATTCACCTACTCAGAGAACAGGTCATAAGCACTCTCCCTACCACAGAGCCTTCCTGTGTGCATCCAAAGCAACTCCAAAAAGCTCAGGCTTGAGCTACAGTTTCTGAATTCCCCCACAGCATCTGCCACGTGCTAGGCTGCAGCCAGATGTTCCTTCATGCACCATCCCTTTGGTTTTACAGCAAAGCAAAGACGTGCAGCAAACATTTGCTGATGAGACATCAGGGTCCAGGACGGGTGGGAAGAACGGAGAAGCCCTTTGCCGGGCTGTGCAAGGATATTTCCAAGAGGCAGGAGGGCAGCTGAAGGCTGGATGCTCTGCAGGACCCTCCAACAAGCAGCCCCTCAGGCAGGAAGGGGCATTTGCAGCCACCAGCTGATCAGGACTGAGCTTTCCAAAGGCAAATCCACTGTTCTGCACAACCGACGCTGGGAGGGAGCAAATCCAAGCAGTAAGAGAGAGCCCCATTCGTCAGCACCTCATTGACACAACTGAAAACTGCCTATCAACCAGCCTGGAGGCGAAATTTAAGTCGGGGGCTTATGTAACAGCTTTTTGGCAGGAAGATAAGCTTCAGGATGTCAGGGGACCACAGATGGATGCACTCAAGGAAGGCAGATGTCTCCCTGACCGTGTGCCTTTGCATTGAGCTTGCTTTGGGATTTCAGGAATGAATGGTTTAGCAATGTGTAAAAAATGCAGCCCAGACGTGATCCACATCTTTTGAATCGCTGGGACCCACTCTGTCCCACGTGCAGCTCCAGTGACCTCACTGGGTTTCCACCAGAGATGGAGCTGGCTCGCCCCTGCAGAGGTGTCAGCAGTGTCCTCCTCTTTGAGCAGCCCCGTGCAGGCAGGAGCTGCTCCAGCAGCCTGGGCTTCAGTCCCATCTGTGCTCCCGTAGGATTTACAGCTGGCCCGGGGCGGGGGGGACAAGAAGACAGACAGGACAAGATCTCACACGTCCTGCACAGCATCATTCCTGCTCCAGGCCATGGCCAGCCCTTGCTGAGTCCAGGCTAGGGACAGCTGAACTGAGCTGGACACTATATCCTTCCCACCCACAAGTGCTTGACCTGGGAAAATGTTTTGGGAATGGCCTCCTTGCCGTTGAGGGGAGTTCCTGACCTGTCCCTAACCCAAAAACCTCTGGGCAGGGACAGGGGAAGGAGAAAATGCACGGAGCCTTTGCAGCCAAATCCTGCTGCAGCCAGGATAAGACGTGACTGTCCCCTCCAAGCTGGGCTCGTGCTCCTCCCATCCCATCAGTGATTTTGGGATGCAGGCACTGACCTGGTGTCCGTGCTGACTACAGGGAAGGAGGAACAATGCGGGGAGTCTCTGGGAGATTCAGTGTCACCCAGTTTATGGGGGTGGGAGGATTCAGAGCTCACCCCACACCCCTCATCCACGGCAGAGCCACGCCAAAGGCAGCTCCAAGCCCCTCTCCCACCGCAGGGATGCGCCCAGCCCACGGCAGCGGCGGTCGTGGCTCTCCCCTCTCCCCACTCAGGGCTGCAGTGCTGGCTGAATCTCTGGTGCTTCACTCCCAGCCCTGAACCGGGTCCATGCAGCGCAGCCAGTGCGCGGAGGAGAGCTCCAGGTTCTCAGGAGGACCTCGCGCATGAGTCAGAGGAAGCGGGGAGAGGTTTTTTCTTGGCAGGTGGCATTGTGAGCTCTTCCCAGCTGGGGAGGGGGAAGCGGGACCATGCTCCTCCTCCTCTTCTGGGCTCTGACCGCTCATTTCGGGGCATGCCAGAGCCGCAGGGCACTTGCTGCCAAGGCTCCTGCACAGCGCCAGGTTTGTACCCGTGGAGCAACCTGCCTTCGGACACCTCCTGGCCTCATTCACCCCATGGCAGGGATTTTTCCAGGCTGCTGGCCAAAACCTGCCCAGGGGACGGCAGGGGCTGGCTCAGGTCGGCTTGCTCCATGCCTCTGCTCCTCCCACCCCAGCATCTGAGAGTGGAGGTTCCCTTGGGAAAAAGGGATCGGCCACAGGCACAACCTCCCCCACCACGGACACAGGTGGCAGAACGCCTCAGCCCAGGGCAGGGCTCCTTGAAAAGGGGGGAACGGCTCCTCCGGGCCACCCCCCTGCACCCACCTGCTTGGTGAAGAGGATGGCGGTGTCCCAGTACTCGGGGTGCTTGTCGCTGACCTTGTTCCACTTCTTCTGCCAGGCGCAGAAGTTGCGGAGGGTGAGGGCGGCGTTGCTGGTGACTTTGGGCCCCTTGTCATCCTGCCCGATGAGGAGGAACTTGACCACAGAGATCTGGATGGGGTTACGGATGCTCGGGTGCTTGTAGAGGCGGGCAGCCGTGGCCATCAGGGTGAGCAGGTAGTGCTGGAGGTCATCCCCGTGGAACTTCACCATCGACTCGTCGGCCACCACCAAGGTCTCCACGTAGCGCGGGACCGAGGCAAAGCGCTTGGCCCGACCGCCTTTCCCCCCCGCACGCCCCCGGTACTTGTCGAGCGCCTGCAGCACGCCGGGCGTGAGCCCGGAGCCCACGGCGCAGCGGGATGCTCCGGCCCCGACGGGGCGGCCGGGGCTGCGGCGCTGCAGGCGGTGGAGCCCCCCGGCCGCCCCCCCCGCCAGCGGGCTGATCAGGTACTCGGCTCCCCGGTAGCCGAAAGCCCCCCGGAGCCCCCCGCAAAGGCTGAGGGCGGCGAAGGACTCGCGGTCGGCGTTGACATCCCCCGAATAGAAGCAGTGGCGGAGAGCGGGGAGCGGGCGGGCGGCCGCCCCCAGGTAGTGGGCGGCGAAGGCGGGCGCGATGAAACGGGCGTCGGGGGAGAGGTGGAGGTAGAAATCCTCCCCGAAAGCCGAGAGCTGGATCACCACCGCCTGCCCCCCGCGGGGGGGCTCGGCCGGGCCCCCCCTGAAATAAGCCGGCCCGTTGATGTCGGGGTCCAGGCGGAGGGGAGTGACCAGCGCGGAGTCGGGGTCCGGGGGTCCCCCCGAGGGCAGGCTCAGCCCCGGGGCGCCCAGCAGCAGCAGCGGCAGCAGCGGCAGCATCGTCTCGGCGGGCTCAGGCCGGCGGCATCGGGGTTCGGGGGAGGCGCGGGGGGGAGAAAGCAGGACCCGGCCCCCCCCTTCCTTCCTCCCTCCTCCTCCTCCTCCTCCCGGACCCGCGGAGGCTGGAGGG
>VZTX01011308.1:0-17991 GCA_013400915.1 Pardalotus punctatus
TATATATATATATATAGGCAGGCCTAGCCTCAAAGCCTTAGCCCAAGTAATACCTTCCAAAAGCTGGGTATAAAATTTTACCTACAAGTGAAGTGAATGACAGGAGTTCCCTTTGACTTTGAAGAGGATCAGGATATCGCTCTGAACAAATATGTATTTTTCAATTGTTTAGCCCAATTTAGTGTTAGTCTCGTGCTAAATTTGGGCAAATCTAGTTTTACTGGAAGAAAAGAATAGGCCATGACTCCTAAGAAACCAAATTCAGTAAAAGGGGCTGATCTGACAGCTTTAAAGCAGTTCAGTAGACAATGAAACTCATGAACAAGGTAGATAAAAGTCATTCCTAAAGCATAAACAGCACTACATTTACCCTAAATTTTTTGAAGGGAAAAGCAAAAGTAAGCAGCACCTATAGGTATTCAAATTTAGGATGATTACTCAATAGTCAGATTAATTTGTATCTAAGAGGCAAACTCAGCATCTTTCAGATGATAAACTGAGGGCTCTGCTTTACCATATTGTTACTTCAAACTGTAACTCAATTTTAGTATCCCATTCTCACAAGATATTTTGCTTGAATTCACCAATTCTTCAGAAAAGCTGCTAGAAATATCAGTTAAAACTCAAACATTGGTGATGGGGATAAAACAGAGGCTAATCCCTTCTTTTTGCATAATCTGAATTATTTCCCAGAGTGGATACTTTACCCTCAAATTTTACACATTAAATACATGAATTCAAAGTACTATAAAATATTGACACCAATACAATTTCAGGTCACTTTGTTTTAAGGAAAAGGTCTAAATTGTGCAGGAGTCTTGCCCTGGTCATTTCTAAAAGTGCCTTTTACGTGACATTCATTCACACAGACAATGATCAAAAAGGCCTGTGCAATAAGACTGGCAGAACCTTGCTACCTTTAGCCAAACCACCACAGGCAATGGAAATCAAGATATTGAGGACAAGAAACCCCAGGAGATGCCCAACAAAATCCTGGTAATGCTTTTAACCCACAGCAACTCATATTCATACTAAAATATAAGCCCTACTAGAGCAATCCCTTTCCTCTGCCGGGGGATGACAAACGAGAGCATGATGAATGGGGCCTGACAACCCTAACTATCTCTCTCAAAAAAGCTATTTTGGCTAGTTCTGGTATTAAGAAGAATCTGTCACAAACATTTTTAATTTAATCTAAGATGATGAAGGGACTGGAGCACCACTCCTATGAGAAAAGGCTGAGAGAGCTGGGACAGTTCAGCCCGAAGAAGAGAACAAGGTCTCATCAATGGCTGTAAATACGTAAAGAGAGGGGGCAGAGAGGACAAAGGCTTTTTACAAAGGCTAACAGTGACAATAGGCACAAACTGAAACACAGGAGTCTCCCTCTGAACATCAGGAAACAGGTTTTTACTGTGAGGGTGACTGAGCACTGGCACAGCTTGCCCAGAGACACGGTGGAGTCTCCATTTTCGGGGATACTCAAAAGGCACCTGGAGATGATCCTGGGTGACCGGCTCTAGATGTGCCATTTGAGCAGTGGGATGGGACCAGCTGACCTCCAGAGATCCCTTCCAACCTCAGCCATTCTGTGACTCTGTAGTTCAGATGAGGAAAAAAAATGCATAAAGACAGGAAACAAAGATAATGATCCTTTCTCAAATTTTCTCTGCAGACATGGTGAAATCAACAACAAAATTATACCTACTAATAGAATATAATCTGGCATTTAATTTTGCAGTTATGTATTATTAAAATAATAGAATACAATATTTTAAAATACAATCTTAAAATACAATATTGCAACACTGGAAAGTTGTTTTCTTTTAGTTATCCAACTAAACCAAAAAGTTATCTTAAAGCAGATATAATATTTTCCAGTTCCTAAAAAAAAAAATTCAGCCAAAGTGTGAGTTTTCTGAAACAGTAACTGGATTTCACCTTGAGGCAGTTGCTGCCAATATCAGCATTCTGGCACCAACAAGAATTCCATTTACAAAAACTGTATGAAAGCATTCGAACTAAGTTTTGCTGAATCTCACTATAAAGTTCTTCTAACAAATCTTTTATTTTTATTCTTGGAAGCCAATATACCTTTAAAACAACAATTCAGGATACCTGAGGATGTTCTCATGAGACAAAAGGACAAAGTCAGAAAAAAAAAAACCACACTAAAATAACATGATCATTATTGTGAACATCCTCTAATGTCAAGCTTATTTAAGGTTTTTCTTACAGAAGAACAGGACTTTAGGAAAGGTCAGAAACTGGAGGAATCCTATGTAGCATATACAAACTCTTAACTGATAGCTGTAACACATGTCCATTCTCTGATGTCTCTAAAATTTTAAATAAAATAATTTTTACGCAAAACCCAAAAGTATCTCTTAGAGAGAACACACTACTCGTTCAACTGCTGAAAGCAGATTTGCCAGCTCACTTGAGGAATTCCAAGAAGAGCATCCACAGAAGCTAGACTTGCAAGAATGTGACTTGCCTTGCTTAGGAGTCAGCAGAAAGAATAAGAGGCGAGCTCTTCTAGGAGAAAAGTCACACTGAAAACTAGCTACAGATGCTACAGACTGTCTCCTGCAGAAGTGTCTTTCACTTCCTCGATGTGGGAAGCAGACAAGCCTCACTAGGCTAAAGTTAGCCTTTGAATAGCTTGGCAATAGCTCTTCCCTTAGAAAACGGAGGCAGTGTTCCTCCCTCTCTGCAACTCGTGCAAGCCTACGTAACTGCAAATACGCTCAGACTATTTGCAAATGGAGAAGACAGAAAAAGTCAACGTAGTTTTCTTTTAAAGCTTTATGATTTTAGGAAATAAGGCTGTTCAAGGTGTGTTCTACAAAAGCAGCACGTGGACACTGAACAGGAGACTGGCGAAGGCAGCAGCAGCCCTGGCCCAGGTTCTCCTCATGCCAGCATCTCCAAAGGAACCACCTGCAAACAGGCTCAATTCTCCATTCCTTCACCAACTCACAGGTACCTTCTGGAAACCTCTACTTCAATAATGCATTAGAATAAACAGCTCGACTCTGGATTTCAGCTACTTTCATTATAGAAAGGAAACTGTAACTTTCTCTTCAGAGAAAACTTTCTTTAGAGATTTTTCTAAAAATAGCCTAAAGCATACCCAACCTCTCATAAAAAGGAAACCTTTCAGGATGCCTCAAATAGATATTTCAGAAGCCAAAGTAGACAAAAACCTAAATCAGCAAGAGCAGCTGCATTCCAAGTATCCAGAGGCAAAGCTTCTGTGTAAAAAAGCTATTTTCCCAGAAGAATTCTCCCCACCAAAACTGATGGTTCCTTATGCTCATCATAAAAAAACCACCCACACCATGCACCCACACATAAACCTGCCAAGAAGCCTTAGAATGAAACAGAATCAACACTTTTTCAAGGTGTATGGTCCAATAACTAAGTACTAGTCATTGAACATGAAAAGTTAACTGTCAAAACCTGTCCTTCCTCAATAAAGGATGGGGGGAAAAAAACCAATCAGGCTTTTTATTTTTTGGCATTTTTTAAAAATAAAAAGAAAATATATTAACTTCACTGCCTCATTCAACAGCTTTAGTTACATCATGTGTATTTAGGTTCTCTCTCAGATCTTCGTTCATCTGCTTTTGACCCAAGGCAATCTCATTCAATATGGAAGGAAGTGAGGGTTTTTATTGTGCTTTGTAAGAAGTTCATGGACCTATAGGCTTGGAAATGTTCATTTCCCCAATATTACAACAGATTCAATTTCACTGATGAACTTTAATGAGTTGCTGTTGCCAAGAGTAATCCCACTTCTCTTAATCCTCCACCCCCATTCCTGCACACCTGGCTGGCTACCATTCAGTCCTTGGAGGACTACAGCTCATCTGGCCTTTCACAGTCAAACTGATCTAATCAGCCAATGTCGGGGGAGAAGCTTTCCAAGGGGCAGGAAGAGGAGTGGGAAAGAGTTCAGATCTCCTTACAAACCTCCAAACTGCTTTCTTCTAGGCTGTCAGTTCACAGGAGCTCCAACAAATGCCACAGCCAAAGCTGGGGAAGCAGTGGGAAAGAGGCCAGAAATGGTCACAGCGCTGTCAGAGTGGTTTAGATTGGCACTGGGAGTTGAAAGGGAACTACTTACCAAGGCAGAGCACTAGGTTGTCCAAAGAGATGGTGAAAACCATTTTTGTCAAATTTGAAGAACAGGGTAGCAACAGGCCCTTGTACCAGACGGGCAACAGCATCCTGGGCTGCAATAGGTAGAGCACCTAAATAGGGAGGTAAGCCGGCCTTTCCAGTCAGGACTAGGGAGACATCTGGAGGGTGGGGTCCATTTCTGGGCCTCCTAGTAAAGTATGGACATATTGGAGATAGTTTATCTCAGGCTGATATTCTGGCCTAGAAACATCTATCATGCTAGGACAGAAGTAGAACAGTTCAGCCTGGAGAAAGCTCAGAGTGGATCTTATCAATGTATAAAAATATCTGATGGGAAGGTGGAAAGAAGACTCCTACAGACTTGTGGTGATACCCAGTGAGAGCAAAAGAGGTAGTAGAAGAAATATGGGAAATTTCATCTGAACATCAGGAAATGCATTTTTACTCTAAAGGTGACTGAGCACTGTCACAGGCTGCCCAAAGAGGTTGTGGAGTCTCCATCTTTAAAGGCATTTGAAACTTGACGAGACATGATCCTGAGAAAGCAAGCGGCATGGACCAGACAATTTTAACAGGTCCCTTCCAACCTCATTCTCTCGTCAATTCTGTGATTATGCATAGCCACAAATCATCTATCATGTACAAAAAGCTATGATATAATAGCATTACCCAAAGCCAGGTAATTCTACACAGACATAGAAAACTTCCATGCGCTTCATTAGCTGTCATTACTTACTATTACAATATTCTGAAACAATTCTTTAAACATAGCGAAGGAACACAAAGGGTTGACATGGTCCTGGTATAAAGAGTATGATTGTTTTAGCAAGACATTATAGACAACAAATTACTGTTGTACATTAAGAAGGGCATTCACCTATGAAAACAAATCACATGTAGTTCATGGCTCAAGTGTGCAGTCTCACATGCTTTACTACACTCTTGTGCAACCTACTGCAGCTCAAACTAAGGAGGCTCAGGCTGTTCAGCAGTCAATTAGAAGAAACCCAGATATTTGCAAAAAGGCCACAGCACTGGAAATACATTTGGTCACATGCTTTCCCAAGCTGACCTGAACCAATATCCCGGCATGACACCAGCAATTAGCTTGCTGCTGAACATGGAGCTGTGACATGACTCCTAGGTTACCAAATCCTGCAAACTTGAGATCACAAGGCAGTAAACTGGCAGTTCAAAAGGGAATACTTCTCAAGCTTTTCTCCCCAATTTGTTAAATAGCATTATAACTTGCCTGCCACACAAATCTAATTCTCACACCATTCCCACTGGACATGCTATTCTTTACTTTCCAGTCTGAACTTCAGTGAACCTACAGGAACTGCTGAGAGTTTTCTTTTCAGGAGAGGCGCAGTAGATAATAGACACAAAAGGTCTACAACATTCCAATTAATTATTTTCCCTAAGGATCTACTATTGTACTTTGATGGGCCTGGAGAACAGCATAAAGCACCTGGATACTTTTTTTTTTGAATATTCATTCCATCCATCTATCATCAGAAAGGTACAAAGCTCATTTAAATATTATTATGAGGCTGCAGAGGGTGCTCCAATACCGCTTAATAGACAGCTGCTATTCAATCCCCATATTCCTCAGCAAATCCCTCACTGATTTTTCAGAAACAATCAGAATTTGGAAATAATTCTGAAGGCTGGTTAAGAATAGACTTCCCTTAACATCTTGTTTTATCCAGAGAGAAAAGTGATATGAATCACAAAAAAAAAGCTCCTCCCCCCATCAACAGAAGGTGTCAGTGGAAATAACATCAAGAAGGCAGCCCTTCTCCATCACATTGTCTTTTTCCAGCACCTAATTGCTCCACATGGATCTAATGGACTAGGGAGCAGGGAAAGAAGGGACACACAGATATGGAACCACATTACGTAATATCATCCTCCATATTGCTTTTAAATTGTTTAAGCAAATAACCTCCCTAGAAGCAATTTCTGCTGCTTTAAGAGTTGCGCCTCAAAACCAGCAAAACTTTCAGCTCTTTTTGTGACCACTCAACGCCGCTATAAAGTGGTGCAGTGCCCACTCACTGCGGAATGCAGTGACTTCTGCAGGTACTGCTTGCTTTATTGGAGAGGTGGGGGCAGGAATCTACAAAGTAACTCTACCTGTGTATTCCAGACCCTGCTTTTCTGTTTAGCTCTGCAGAAGTTTTATTTGCTGGCTTTCTAGTAAACCAAGTGCAGGGGAAAAAAAAAAAAAAAAACCAGAACCAAAAAACCTTCTTTTGGTTAAAATTAACAAGGATTTGTATCCTTCTCTTTCTTACAGTTTTTTTAATCTCATTACAGTAAGCACACAGTGAAAAATACTACAGTTATCTGACAATACTGTCATTTCAATATATTAATTCAGAGCCAGCTGATGAAAACTAAATAGAAGAAATGCTTTTAAAGCATTTTAATTTTTTTAATGTTGAAATAATGTAATTAGCTGATCTTTCATTCTACTGGCTCCAAGCCTCAAATTAGCAAGTTTTAGGTTTGACAATTCATACATGGAACTTGAAACAGAACAGATATGCCAAATGAACTATAGAACATTCATCAAATACCTTCAGAGCTCTTTTTGGCAAGAACAGCTAGCTCAAAGCACCACACAGCTCAAGAATGAACCCTGCCTTTTCCATGGCTCAGTTCTGCCTTGCTACTTCTGCAGAGGTTTACTTCCAACACATGCTATCTGTGCCTCTGTCACTGCCAGATTACTTCCATTAACATTTTATACAAGGTCTGCACCTTAACGTCACCCAAAAATTACTCTGGGTGAGCCTGTTTTACGCTAATGAATTGAATCAGAAGTCCAACTCTCAGGCCCACATGACTTCACCTGGGTTTCAGACTGGCCTCTGCATTACAAAATAAAGAGCAACAGAATAGGTGCAATTGAGGTTAGTGTTTCATTTTTCCAGAATTTATGAATAGAACATAAGACACAAGCACTAAAGACACTGAAGATGCAACTCCATAGCTGGCACAAGGTAATAAAAAGCCCATCCTGCCACCAAAGGAGGAGTTCATGCTGCCCCTCTCCCCAGTTAAGCTGGGGACTGAGTCTGCAAAATCATATAAACAAAGCAAGGAAGTTTCCACCTCTCCTAGAAAGATGATCCAATGCGGGACACAGCCACACAATTTTCAACACCAACATCAGGGAGTTAAGACAGGAGCACATGGATGCAAGCTGAAGAACCAGATGAACACCAGCAGCATTTCTGCATTTTCTATACTGGTTGCTTAAAAGTCACTTAAAAGTCCTGGTTGACTTAAAATTCACAAGAGGAGTGCACAAAGATTCTTGACAGAAGTCAGGTACCCTGGACACTGGAGACAGGCAAACATGTCTCTGCTTTAAAGGGATCGCTATTGCACTAATGCCATATCTTGGCCGTATCTTACTTTACAGAAGATTTAGGTCATTGCAATAGAAAAGTTGCCTAATAAGCAGTAAAAGAAAGGAGTAATAAAGTGTGCATAGTAACAGAGTTCAAATAACCAGATTGTGAGAGTGAGTAACTAAAATCCACGTTCTATCATGAGTTTGCAATGAACAGGGTCAAAGGCTAAGATTAGTCATTCCTGATAAAATTTTTATCCAACACTGTAAAACCTATATATATATATCAGAGGCACTGGCACTTAGCATCTAATTCCTATTTTACTATACAGCATTTAGCACATCAACAACTTGATTTCACACAAAGCAAACACAAAATACAACACCTAGAAGTAAAAGACCCCACCTCAGTTGAGGACTCACACCCTCCAAATTACAGAAGCATTTCAGTGGAATGAAACCTTTTTTTTTTTCCCTCAGAAGCTTTGCAAGTCCATATATACCAGTGATGCAACCACGAGGGGGAGATGAGAAAGACAGAACTGACTGGAGGGATGGTTAGAGAGGCATCGTTCTAACCATGACTAATTAACAGTTGAAAATCACCATTACCTATCTCCCATATGTTCTCATTCGTAAGCAAGAGCTGGACACTAAATCTAAACATATGGCAACAGTAAGTTGCACTCCAATCTTTGAATAGCAAAGTACATACAATCTGGTCCATTGCTTCAGCTGTAAAATGATATTGCTGGGTAAACTAAAAGGAAAAATAATCTCACAGAAAGCAGTGGATAGAAAGAAGCTGCAAATGAGGAATAAAATCATTGAGAAACCCCCAAATTAAGCTTTTCTGGGTAGTTTGACTATTGACCTATATTTAGGGCACCAAATAACCTCTTCTCATCTTCAAGCCTCATTCCCCCATTGCGGAGATAGGAAGAATGAGTATTTGTATTTAAAAGATGCACAGATGATACACAAGTTTTGGACCACACACAACATGCAGGCACATGCAGATATATATAGACAGAGAAAACTATAAAAAGAGCTGGAACCGACCTCACAACATTTCACTGCTTGACCTGACTGATAACAAATGACTCTGGGCTTAAGCAAAAATTGTGCTTAGCTTTCTTACAGTAAAACTAATGTTTCCAGGAGAAAGGCTGTCACCTATTAACTCTGCAGGATTACTCATGAAGTATTCTTTTTAACAGTCTTACACAGTTTATGATTTCTCAAGAAGTATGTATTTCTATCAAACACATTTTTCTCTAAACTAATCAAGAAGCTTATTACATACTGATCAAATCAGATGAAATTATACAATAGACAACCTCTTTGTTTTTGTTCCCTGCATGAAACAATGAGACACCTTCAATTCACCAACACTCATTTGTTAACATCAGAAGCACAGACTATATTATCCATGGAGATTGATAGAGATATATTACACCAAGAAATTAATAGAACATTTCTAATGCAGAACAAAGCATGGTTTTAATTTTTTCATACCAAAAAGCATGTTATGTCTTTGAATAAAGATTCATTTTTGAAAAAAAATGCATCCCAGTTCTGTATCTAAAAATACTTCCAAATTCAGAGGTAAGAGTTATTTTAACATTAACTTATTGGTTTATTGCATCAACTATACACAGGACTGTTTACCATGAAAGTGACAAATAATAACTCTAAAATTTCAATAGGAAAAGAAGAAATAAACTGAAAAACAGTTTCAATCTAAGGTTAAGGCTTCCTGAAAGAAACTAATTGTCAAAGGAAATATGTGGCAAATTAATTGAGAAAATATAACTTTAAAAATAACTGGAAAAAGCAACTAAAGTGTCAGTGGAATACAGGCTCTAAAATAAAGATAAATGCCTAAATGCCCAATAAGAAGACTTGCTTCCTTGTCTCTTCTAGTGAGAGAAATGAAGAGAAAAAAGCCTACTGCCTTTCTACTTCAGTCCCTGTCCTCCTACTGTCACCACTACTATCAGGTCTTGTATTTGTCAAGTATCCTGACTGAAATCAAGAAAGAAGAAAATTTGTAGCAGGTTTGCAATTATGCACAAAACCCCAACAGAAAATCTAGGTGGCAGAAATCTTAGGGAAACAGAAGGCATTGCAAGCAGTTAAACTTTTGGCCACAAAGGTATGATACAGCCTAGGAAAAACAAATTAAAAAGAAACCAACAAAAATCAAAAAACAAACACATAACAACAAAGCAAATAAGAAAACAACCACAAAAACTAATTTTACTGAAAATGAAAATACTTCCTGGAGATACAGTATTTTCTTCAAATATACTCAGTCAACTGCTTCAACAAAACCATTAGCAAAGATATCATTAAAATACAATAAAGCTACCAAAGATGCCCTTCCATAAAGTAACTCCAAAACACCACCACAATACCTGAAACCAGATTCTCCAAAATGAACACATCAGTTCTCAACCACTTCAATATAAAGAAAATATTAGCAAAATTAACAATTAACACCAGTGAGCATCTGTCAGTGCACAATATGCACTTTTTAGCATAAGGCCTCCTCCAATCCTTGGCTGCTGATCATGACATAACTTCTTTATGCTCAACTTTACGCAAAAAAAAAAAAAAAAAAAAAGCTGTGCAATGCACAGGAAGACCATTCCTCAAAAGAACGCACTGCTACCTATGGTCTTCAAAACAAACCTTCAGATACAACCAAACTTGCCACCATGAACATTCATCTCAAAGAGAAACAGACTTACAGAAAAATCAAAATTATATTAGTGCAAAACTAATACATCTGTACAACCACACAAACGAGGCCTATGAGTACACTTGCAAGAAACACCCATGGCACCACCTGTCCTTACAGGACCTCATGGAACCAGACAACCACCACTCACCACCAAGGGACAGAGAAAAACCAAGTTGCCATTCCCACTTTATCTCTTACGCCTCAGTGAGGACCTGCAAGGTTCCTTAAAATACAAAGAAAAATAAGTAACGGGTTTTAGATAAGATTTGAAGACCTTTTGCATTTTTGCCTGTTCCTTCCATTGTATTAACTCTTCCTTATTCTATAAGGGCTTCCATCCATCTTGCACCACAAAATGAAATAAATTCCATCAAGATATTTTTGTAAGGCTGTGGACTAGCTCAGGTGTACTGGCCCAGCTTTACAAAAAATACTTAGAAAAAAACATTAAATGTTTAGCAATGCAGACACTCACTCTCTAGATATGCATCTTGAAAATAAAGTAAAAAGCAGACAGTGCTTTGAGAAGCTTTGGAGGGTTTTACAGGAAGAATGCTGGTATGTTCTCATTTGTATGGTAAGAGAACACAAGCTTCATCAACTAGACCAAGACAGCAAGGTAAGATTTCTGCCTGGAGATTGGTGCTTACAGGAGAATTAGACAGAGACATTAATATAAGAGCCCATACCATTGCTTAACAAGTTTATTAGATGACAAACATCTGAAAGCCATTTACAGACAAACACGAAAGGCCCCTCTCAAGCTGAGCTTCTTTCTTGGCAGGAAACAATAACCTGAAAAAACTAGGTTTTTGAACATCTGATGAACTTCAGAATGTCAGGAAATGTTTCCTACATTAAAAGGTCTACAAAGGAAGGTGAGAATTAGAAGAATGCAAAGCAGAAATGCAGAACACCCTGAGCATCCGGTTAGTTGAGCTTCAGCCACCTATAATTCTCAGAGATCAAAGTGCCACTTGATGGCAGGAATTAACACATTCCAGCATAAACATCACCCTAATTTAAATTAACCTGTGTTCCATTGCAAAATAAAGAGCAGGCATTTTGAAAGAGTAGGAGAGTCATGCTCCCTTTTTCCTCTCTCAAACTTCTCACATTTCTATGCCAAGCCTTTCCTTCAACCCCATGTTCTGCACCTGTCTCCTCCAGTTTCTTTTTACCCATTTGCTTCCCTTTCATTCATTCACCAGAATGGTGTACCCAGCACTCATGTGATGCCCACTCTTACATTATTCATTCTGAATTACTATGAGTATGAGTAAAGACCCGACAAGAGAAGAAAAATAAGCTTATGACCTACCAAGACCAAGCAAAGCAGAAGCACAATTCAGTTCCTATCGTTCAGCTTTTAGGAATAAGATACCCTGAAAAGTGGTAACACTAAGGGAGGAGAGGGTGGTGAATGTAGAGGGATCAGAGGAAGAAGCACCATCTATAGGCTCAGAAAGGTCAAGAGGAATTGTCAGGCCAGAGGCCTGAGTAAAGCAAAAAAGCCACTGACTACTGGAGTGACAAGCAGCAAAAATCCTACAGAGTAGAACAGAAACAGTGATAGGATGTAGTAAGTCTGACCCACGTGATCAAAATAAATAAATAAGAGCAAAACCTTCTAGTCACACCAGCAAGGTATACTGAGACAATGCTTTATATTTAATGCTTTATATTAATGCTTTATATTTAAGTTGTCCAAACATTCTATCTCCCAAAAAACTTCACTCTTTGCTATATCCTAAAAGTAGACTTCTAGAAAATGCATTACAACTTTTGTCCCTCACCTGTTTTCAAGCAGCAGGCAGCTGACACTGCCTCAGAGGAAAACCGTCTCCTGTTACACTGAGCTGTCCACCAGACACGGGCTAAGTGCTTTGCTTTAGCTGACTTAGGGACAGCTCGAGTTCTCAGGATTCGAGAGCCTCAGCTAGCACGGAATGCAGCAGTTCACTTCCTAAATGCAAGCAGGGGCATGTGGCCATTACACCAGTGATCCCAGCCTGTCATTTGAGACACAATAAATAGCTGGAATATCGTGTACTTTCAAGATGAAAAAAAAGAGTCAGCTGAGAACAGGTAAGACAGACTTCAATTTAGCATCATCCTCCAGTAAAACAACCAAGCTGGAGAAACTTGCTCTTTTACATGCACTATGAAGGTGGGTCAGTCTTCAAACAAACATACACAACCTTCAATTAATTTATTTTTAACACCATTACTTAAAAATAGTTTTACTGAATTAATTTAAGTCAATGTTGCCAGCATGACTGCCAGGAAAGTAGATCATCATAACTATTAAAGCAGTTAAATGAAGCACATCAACAGCATTTGCACTGCTTATTTTTCAGTTAGCTCAGTATGAAAGTATTCTTCTGTGGTCCAATCCTAGGGATATTCTTGGTGGGGGTTTTTTTGTCATACCTCCAGAACAACCTAGGAAGAATGCATTGAGATTTCTAAGTTGTAATTTTTTCTAAATTCTAGTAAGTGTCATCACATTGTGGGAGGAGAGAAACACAATCTCAACATCCAAATCAGATTTCCAAGAGAAAGACCAGAAGGTAAGTCTGCAGGACAAGGGACACATTAGGTCACACCCCTGGCTGTTCAAAAAAGTTTCTAAAGGAAGGTTGCTGTAATCAAACTCAGCTTTAAGCACTGAGAAGCCAGTAATCATTATGGAGACCAGAAGTATAAATGAATTGAAAAATTATTAGCCATTTAAAAGAAACAACTTCATGAGCTTCTGAATTATAAGAGCACAATCTATAGCTCAACAAACTCCTATGCTGAAGACTATCATAAATTTTAAAAAAGAGCCCAGAGGAAATATCAGTTTCTATTCATCTCATCTTTGTCCGTAGGCATCTGCTACAGGACAGAGAAAGAGATAACCACCAGACATCACACCAGACTCGATGGACCTTTGATCTGATATACTATGACTCTGCTCACAGCAATCCACATCAAAAAATAATTTCACAAGGTACAAATACATTTCACATCAGAGTAATTAAAAACAAACGAGCAATTCTCTTAGACAATTGCAATAATGACCTCCTTCCCTTTTTCCGCTACAGGTAAACTAAGGCTAAGAAACAACATGACTGCAGGTAATTGCCTTGATTTAGCTGCAGTGCTACAATACATCAGCAAAGAATTATTAGTTCCTACACTTGTGTTCAAACCACTAGATGGTGCTTCTAAAATGAAGCAATTCAATATGCAAAACTCTGAATAATGCATGATGATTTTAAGTTGCCTTCCTCAGGATTGTTATCAATAACACTGATTAATGTAGTTTAATAGCTGCAGCCTCTGATCAGAGAGGGGCAACAAGAATAATTACACAGCTAAGTGAGATCAAAGAGCTGATCATTAAAATAGTGACTTTTCAAAAACTCAGTAACAGCTGTTTTCTCTAGTAAGAGCAACTCCTCAATCTTCTGTCTTGGAAAGTCATTAGTTGCTAATATAAATATTGCATTAAATCATAAATTTTGTTCACAAACTGCTGTGCCCAAAGGCTTTGAATACTGTATGGCACTAGTCAAACGGAAGTAAGTCATCAAGAGCATTTACCTCTTCTTTCACTCTTCATTGTAAGACATTTTTTCCCCAAGAAAAAACTCACTCTAATTCTCTTCTTTGATCAGCAAACCTTTCACTTTTACGATTTGGAAATCATAGCTAAAGTAAGATGCTAGTTGCTTTCCATCTATCACTGGTAAACCATCCTTCCTTTTTCATTCACTCCCCCAAACTAGTATCAATGGCTGCTTGGCTATTCCAGCAGCTTTGTCCTTTTTCATTCCTGACCGTTTCCATCCATTAAAATGCTACTTAAAAAAATTCTCTCTCTTCCTGCATCTCATTCTACTGACCCAATTTTAAAAATGCTTTTTGCATTACGTTAAGCACAGTTGACTGCATACTTTTTTACTACCTTCCATTCTTCTAACAAACTACTGTTCATATTTAAAATCCCTTTTTCTACTTACAATCCCTTCCTATGAAAAATCCTGCAAACATGTTTCTTCTCTTACTGTTAAAAAACCAAAACAACTATTTCCTATTGTATTTCCAATCTTTTACTTTTTGGAGTCAGCTCTGCCACTAAGCAACCCTGACAACGCTGCTGAAAAAGATTACTCTATGTAAAGTTTTTAATGTTTAACATTCACCTAGGACTTTTCTTTCTTTTCTCTTTTGAACTTTTGACTTTTTCTTCTTTTTGTGCAAAGTAATACAGAACCTCCTAGAGGTTATTTGACTATTTTTGAGTTTTGCCACTGGCTCTCACTTTTCTACTCTGGGTGATTGCTCTAGATTTGCTAGGCATACTCTCTTCATCTTACTTGCTTGAGATCTTGTTCCAAGATACCCATTTACTATCTATTAAGCCTTTTTTTAAAAAAACTTAGCATACCTATCTGCTGTTCCAAGTCCTTTAACAGCTATTATTAGCGATAATTATTACTAGTTATGGCTTACTTTCATGGAATTATAGCCAAAACTATCCTTAAAAAAGAAAAAGGCTCTATGCACAAACACACAAACAAGCCTTCTCCAAGTACCTGCCATTCCACTTATCCCTAAATACTACTGCTGAACACAGAGCACCACTGCAGACACACATTAACAGGCAGCAAGAACCTCTTGAAGATGTATCTGCTAATCCAGCTGCAGAAAGTAATTATCAGATTTAAGAAACCAATGAACAGTACTTCAGAACAAACACACAGGAAGAAACTACAATTCTCAGCATCTCAAGCGCTCCAGGGGGAAAAGATGCACAGCCTCTGAAGGGTGTGAAAGAGCTGTGCTGAGTACCCACTCGTCAGTAAGTGTTCACTCCTAGCTACAAGTTGGGGGTAAATCCATCTTCACAGCCCCATGGGAGTTTGGCAGCCTTTTATTTAAAACAGGAACTAAGGGCACAGCTGCACTTTGGTCAGTCTTAGAGGAGAGGGGTGTTAAAAAACACACCTACAAAACGTCCAGACTTTATGCCTATTTTGTAAGCATCCTTTAACTGGGGCAAGGCATTCACAAAGCTGTATCTTTACTACCAATGACTACTGAATTACAGGAACGTAAGAAATTCTTCAACCTTAACTGCTAGAAGTTCAATTTACTATGTGACAGAAACTAGGAGCAAATAATTCAGATACAAACACAAAATAAGCAATATTTTTAAAAATAAAAACATGAAAATACACACTGAAGATGTTTCAGTCTGTTATGCTAAACAGATTAAAAACATATTCAAGTCATTGTTGGAGACAGTCTTTTTTTCCCATCATACACGAAACAGCTCTTTCAAAATATCAATAAACATGAGCTCAATTCAAAGCAGGTAAGCCCTGTGAGCTAGTTACCCACACAGTTTTTTCAAGCTAGTCTCCAGATTGAAGCAGCAGCATTCACAGAAACTATTCTGCATTCTTTGGATATCAAATGCATTTGGAAACTGCAAAACCAGTCCAGTTTTGTATTTGTGCTGGACACTCAGATCTGCCTGGGAGCAGGTTCTGACCGGACACCTGTGGAATGCTCCAGCAGCAGATGGTACAAGATAAGAAATTCCCTGAAGTGGCAGGCAACATTTCTATTTTATCTGTGCATACAGAAAAGTATCTTGATTTAGAAGTGATCATTCTTTTGTCTCAGGAAGGTGGCAGTGCCTGGGAAGCCTCCAGTGTCCTGAGGAGGTCAAACAGAGTAACTGTTGTTCCACCAGCGTGCTGCAATTCAAGAACACTACTGCTTCAAATCACCCCTCTGCAAAAGCATTCAAAAGCAAGCACCAGCCGCCCTCCAAGCACTCAACGCATTGAATCCACAGTCCCCAAAAGCAAAACATGTATTACAGACAACATTTTAAAAATTAAACAACAATCGATGTGGCACAGGAGGCTGGAAATAAAATCTTGTCTCTGCTCTGTCTCCAATACATCAGTTAAAAGTCTGCCTCCTAGCAGCTCTACAGATCACGTCACTGCTATTTATTTCATTCTCTGGTTACCTCTACCACTGGCATTTGATCCAGTTTATTAAAATCTGGCCTATCAGCATACCTGAGGAATAGAGCTGGACAGGAAGAGCACTGACTGAACATGGATCTAGGGAAGTTGTGCAGTTCTCGTGACATGCTCGCAACATTAGTCAAGACTTTCCACTTCCTACACCCACATTTCTCTCCCATTCTTGGTATGTTTGAACAGATGCAGCAGTTACCAAGTAAACATCCTTGCCTCGATGCAAGTCCTGCATCTTGCAGTAACTGATGATTATCCTAAGAGTTCTGTGATTCCACCTTTTTACACACTCTGTTCTATTCCATTTCCTTGTCTCCACCATTTAAAAAGATTAAACTGAATTAATTTACATATTTCAGGGCTGTGTTTTTTCAGGGATGAATTGTGAAATAGTTCCCCTAGGATTAAGTTAGTAGTCAGGTTTCTGAGCAGGCTGTACTGTGAAATTTGCTGCACTCTGATGTCATCCCACCCCTTGCCTTCAAAAGTGCCTATGAATGGCCATCAAAGCTACAGGCCAGTGGTATCAAAATCTGCTGCCATGCAGAAGTCCTATTATATGGCAGTAGGACCTGGAATACTGCAGAAGCAGCACTCCCCACCGTTGGGAGTAGCAAAACTTAACAGGTAAAATGTACCTGGGGCACACAGTACTTAACAGAGGGTTAGAAGCAATGTAAGTCCCAAGTGCTGAGAGCCGCTACCAGAATAAATATTCAGGAAAGTAATCTTCACAACGCATTATATTCAAAACAGACCCTGGAACCCACTGACCTTATGGGAAGGAATCCTTGCAAATTCCCAGCCGTAGGAAAGCAAGTAGTATAACCAGGAAGGGGAGTCTCTCTATATGTGAGATCCTCTGTCTCACCTTCTGTAAAAGAAGGGCTGTTCAAACTTCTGTGTATTTAATAACATGATACACGCCCATTCAACAGGCACACCAGGAAAAATGCCTTTTTCTGAAGCTCTTACAATTCACCAGCAACCCATTCTGAACACCAGAACAAAAATTATGTTGTAACCTACTGAAACTAAGAAAAACTGTTGGCAAGGAAGGTATAAATATGCAACAAAAAGCAGTGGTGCTGGTTTTGAACTAACAGTAATAGGTGTTCCTGATTTATGAGGCCCAGTGTTGTGCGACAGGCTTGAAAATTTCCTTCACCACAGAGAAGTCCCACAGAACTCTACGCACAGATTGAATACAGACCCTGAATGCCATACATACACCACATAATAAAGGGACAGTATATTGAAAAGCAAATTTTACCACAAAAAGAAGAAATCTCCACTAGAAAGAAAATGTGATGTCTAATGAGTTTTGATTAAAAAAATAGTGACAAAAGCTATATTCACAATGACTTCTTCTGCATTTAAGATTACTAGTATTTCTTTTTGTTCATTAACTGTTCTTCTCTTAGTTTTTCCCTTGTATAAAACACATACAAATAACAAGATTTAATGAGAGCTACCTATAAGTTATTAGTGTATTTTCAGTTACTAAATCTCTACATTATCTCCCTTACACCTAGGAGCAGCAATATCTGACAAGTATGTGTTCTTCAGCAGTACTCAAGAGTTATGACTACATGTAAAATCCATAAAGCCAGCATAATACGAACTTTTATTTTGCAGCATCACCTCGGCTTTTTTTTTTTTTTTTTTTAAAC
>VZTX01011308.1:18826-78665 GCA_013400915.1 Pardalotus punctatus
CCCCCCGCGCCCCCCGGGGGCCGGGGGCGAGCCGTGCCCCTCGCCGGGAAGCTCCGCCGGGTTGTATTCGCCTCCCGCGGAGCGGCCGCCGGGCGCTCCCGTCAGCGCAGGAACCGTCCGGCGGCTCCGCGCGCTCCGCGCCGCCCCGACCGCCCCCAAAACATTGCGCGGCCGGCGGCAGCGCCACCCCACCGCGCATGCGCGACACCGCCCCCGCGCCCGCCCCTCCCCACCCAATCGGGGGCGGCCGGGGGCGGACCCGCGGAATCGCCCCGCCCACCCGGCTGCTCATTTGCGTAACAGCGAGGGGGCGGGGAGACTGCGTGCCGCGCAGGCCACGCCCCGGGGAGCGCCTTAGTGCAGCGAATGCCGGGAGTTGTAGTTTCCTCGCGGGCCGCGCTGCACGCGTCTGCTCGGGGATCGCAGGCTCTGCCTGCGCCCTCCAGCGCTGCTCGTGCCCCGACAACCGGCGGATCATCGACGGCTGGCTGCCTGTGAGCGGAAGCACCGGGGAGGCGCGAAACGAGTTCCTTGGCAACGGCGGCAAACAATCGCCGCCATCTTGTTTTCCCGCCCGTGTAGTTCCGTGTCCCCGGTCGCGCCGTTTCTCAACACTGAGGCGGGCTCGCGGCAGGACTACAGTTCCCAGAAGCCCCCGCGCCTCCCGGCAACGGCTCGCGCTGGCGCCCTGCGGCCGGAGGGACCGCGTCGGGACACGGACGGCACGCTGCAACACATTGGCCATAACTCAGCCAAAAGAACTGAGTACATGGAAGGTTTATAAACCCAGACTCAACACTATTACTGATATTAAAGCATAAGAAAAAAACGGTGACGGTGATCCACAGGAACCAAGATTAAATACTTCAGAAAGTGAACAACTATACTGACTGCTGTGATATATGGACAAGGAAAAGATGCTGCACATGTTCAAAACCAGTAATGCCCTTGATTACGATCCGAACATCACATGCCAGACAAGATCACTCTCCAGACAGTTGTTACTTAACTAATGCCCGAAGACGAGATTTTCATTGCAAAGCAAACTGCGATTCTTGGATTCCTTCCAAGAATTTCAAAGCGAGAAGGGCACAAAATACACACCGACAGAACACCTTCTCATAAATCTCCTAACTTATAAAGTTCCCAGGCGCACACACACAGCGTTAAGAGCACAACGGGAGCGCCCGCACATCTTCCCGTGTCCGGGCTCCGCGCAGCCCGCAGCGCACCCGGGAGCGCTGCCCGGGCACGGCTGGGCAGAGCCGCCAGCTCCGCAGCCGCTCCGCGGGCTCCGCGGNGGGGCAGCTGGAAACGGGATCGGGAGCGTCGGGAACAGCCGGGGACGGGAACGGGAGCGGCGGTGCAAGGCACATGTGGCTGTACGTGACACTTCCGGAGAGAAAGCCGGGTGCAACTCCTGATGTGTGGAAGTGGCGGATGCCCTGGGCAGGCTCGTGATTCCTTCGCTCGTTTGTTTGCATAGTCATAGAATCACAGAACGGTTTGGGTTGGAAGAACCTTAAAGTTCATCTATTTCCAACGCCCTGCCATGGGCAGGGACACCTTCCACTAGACCAGGTTGCTCAGAGCCCCGTCCAAACTGACCTTCAACACTTCCAGGCACGGGGCATCCTCAGTTTCTCTGGGCAGCCTGTACCCGTGCCTGCCTCACCACCCTCACAGGGAAGAATTTCTCCCTGACATCTCATCTGAATGTACCTTCTTTCGGTGTTTATTTATTAGGTGTTTATAAGTACCATAGTAAAGTCTAATCTGTGTTACACTGTGGACAGAATTGCTGTGCTTTGCTCCCAGAAATTTTGGGCAAGTAGCCAGCCATGGTGTCCATTTACTAACCCCCCTCATAAATATAGTATAACTTATTTGCAGAAGGTTTTATACAGTAAGTATTTAATTGTAAAATTCTACAAGATAATAGATTTAAAAAACTGTCTCGTGTCAAGGAAAATACTTGCGGTAGGCATGCAAAGCATTGAAATACATGCAAATTAAAATTAAGATCCTCAAAGTGAACATTTTCCATCTGATCTGTCGGAATTTTGCAGGGAGACTTACTTCAGTTCTTTTTAAGGACAGCTGTCATCAGAGGCAATGCAATCGCAGTCTTTCTAGGCCAGGAACGTAGGAGCAGATGAAAACCTGAGAGAATCTTTCAGGTCACTGAAACCAATCCCTACAATTGTGGCCAGTGTTATCCTATGTAATTGCTTTCAAAGTATGTCCAAGCTCCACTGTAAAACAAGGTTAAGTCAGGTTCTCACCTCCTTTAACTGAAATCTACAGCTGATAATGCAAAATTTCTACCATTTTATACACAGTATAAATTTATATCATTTTTATACATAGTAATTAGAGTATTTTTCTAACTGGCTGTGTGGAAATAAGGGAGCATATCATACCAAAAGCATTTTATTATTTTATTCCTGATGTGCATGTTTTAGAACATTGACAATAATAATAATAACAGCTTCTTTAATTAGTAGTGAGGTTCTTTCTGTTAAGAATTATGTCCAGAGATCTGAAGGCATTACTATACATCTTAGTTTTCACATTCCAGTTTTTGGGTTTAATGATTATTATTTTTGGGGGGGGGGTGAATATCAGAGCATGAGCACTCAAATTTCTTACTGCTATGTCAAAAGAAAAAGCATTTTTTACTGGTAGAGCTGTTGGAACCTTAATTATGATTCAGCATGAATACAGAGATATTTCTCTCTAGCTCATCCAAAATCCCTTTTGAGTGTAAGAACCTTGGCAGGTTCTTACCTGAGAAACAAATGATTCTCAGAGGAGTAGAGTAACAGTGACTCCCCTGTGCCTCTTTCTGTGTTTGCCATCCCTTGTCATGATCCAACCCTGCTTTGCTGGACTTTTTTTTTCTCTAATTTGGACATTCTGTCTTGATTATAACAGGTACCTAAATGACTATATTGAACATAATCACAGACAACCCCTTTTTTTCAATGCTACTTAGGCAATTGAGTAAGATAGTGCTGAAAGGCAGAGTACAATATGACTGTATCTGGAAATGTTATGATAATATTTTAAAGCAAGAAATTAATTATGTTTACCATGGTGGGAATGAATCACCTTGATCAAGCACTCTTTTCTGACATCAAAATATGATGATATATAAAATACAATTACTATTTTCAAAAATACATTTTTATTTTCGCCATGGAAAGTTACTTTTCTGCTCATTTTCTTCCCATTGCTAAACCAGATTAATGACTTTCAGGCCTGATAATAGCTGTCACTGGTCTTTCATACACAACAACATATGCAGGTTGTGCACGTGTAGGAACAAATGCATTATAGTTCTTGTCATCTGAACATTAAAATCGAGGTAACCAGTCCTACACATAATCAGACATCATTTGAGATAGACGAAATCCAGTCATTTCACAAGCAAAGCATCAAACATAACAAGTACTCAAGTGCTGTGCCTTCAGAAACCTTGGCAGTGGCCCAGACCGCTGAAGTGCTGTGGTCATGGCCCAGCCTGCTGACCAATACTCATCGCTTCCTTATAATTCCTCTCTGTTCCTTTTCTTTTGTTGCTTTTGAAAAACAGGCTGTTGACAGCAACATGTGATGTGATTTAAGACTAAAATTTTGCTTTCTGTTGCATCTCACTGGGAAGAGCACTGTATTAAATAGGACTTGTACAGCACACAGGCAAAAATTCATGCTTTCCTCTATTATCTTAAATATTTCATGAAATAACCTGGTGCAGTAACCATTTATCCTTAAGATGTTTTGAGATGTTTACAGTATGTAATTATATTTTCTATTTTTTTAATATTTCTGCAGTATTTTCATTTCTCCTGTCAGCTGTTCTGAGTAATTGTGATTTTGAAAACTTGACCTAAATGTTCTCTTCTACGTTACTGCAGTATAACTTCTGTATGAGCTTATCACCATGCATTATGCCACAACTGAAGGAGGCATGAAAAAGTAATGATTCTCTGTATTTATAGGATTTTCCGTGGTGAAGATGGTCAGCCATAGAGAACTTATTGCACTAATAGTGCAACAGCTTAGCAAGTTTAACCCTGAATATCAGAGCCTGGAGGATTTCTTGAATGAATCAGCTATGATGTTGCAGGTATATTAAGTTTCGGTTCATCTTACACAGTTTACTTTGTTATTATGTGATTTTAAATGTAAAGGTATCTGATTTCTAACATGTTGTTGTGACTTTCATTGATTTTTCGTACAGTGACATTTTTCGTTCATGAGTAAAGTCCAAATTTCTTATGGTTATCACCAGAAAACAAGGCAGTAAAGATTGGAGGGGTTGAAAAACTGCTGGGATAGCAACAATAAAAAACAAACACAGGAAAGCAGCAACCTTCTAAAATGGGTCGGATAGTGATAGGGAAAACTTCTGTTCCACTTCTGACTAAGCTGTTTTGTAGTTTCTTATTCCTTTCTTCATTCCAAGTAAAAGTTTCTGACAGCACGACCCATTTGTATGTACAAATGTATTTCAGAAGCTGAGTCACAGGATCAGGTATTCTTGCTTTGAGGACATAAGTGACCACCAAAACAGTGGGATAGAAGGACAGTGGCAATAAATCAGCTACCAGTTCCAATTTAATACTGCAAGTAACCAGACCATGATTTGCCAATTTGTATCTGTTCTGGCTGAAGCAGTTCCCATCCTTTCCTGACCATTGTCTGTCACCTCTTCCCATCTCTTTGTCCTCAGTGTCACCCTGACTTTTGCTGAGGCAGCTCCTGGATTAAATCAGCTTTAGCAAATCACTAAGGGAAGACAGTAATACTGTTTAGACTGCTATTGTCTGTGTGCCATGTGTTATCAAACGGCATTGTTGAAGCCCTGATTCCACACTGCCATGTATTTCCAGAGCTCATTTCCCCTTCTGACAATAAGGTATAAACCACTGCTATTCCAGTTACATAATCTTTTGCATTGATTTTGCATAAATACAAATGACTGAAAGAATATAAAACTGGAGGTGTGATATGAAAGCCAGGGGCTGAGCAGTGGCTCCATACCCATTCCTTGGGTGCCTGCCTTCTTAAACAGTCACCACTCAGACCCCTACTCTCCGACCCTGCCCTCCTGCCTTGTAGTACTGGCATAATTCTTTGTATATTCATATCCTGAATTACATCAGGGAACTGATCCAGTTTCAAAATAATCATTTTTCACTGGGCAGAGAGCAGGTAAATTCAGCTACCACAGATACCAAAATAAATACTTATAAAAATGAGTCTTCAGATCATTGTTCTTCTCAGCCCAGGAAAGGTGATACAAAGACAAAAGAAGCAGTAACTCCATTAGAGAAACATGAACCTAAAGTTTCATATTAAACCCTTTCAAAAAGGGGGAAGACAGGTAGGATAGCTGAGGCCAAAGGTAAGGCCAAAATCTTTCTCTGGGCTGGTTTCAGGTCACTACATAGGATTTATCAAAGAAAGTAAAACATAAGATCTATGTTTATATAAAATTCAGCTTTGTTTCAGTACCAAATGGGTGATTAAAATTCATCATCAAAAATTCACTTTACTTCTTTATTTTCTGTTTCATAAAAGGCATATGATCCTAAAAATATTGTAGCATTTTTGTACACATTATTTCCAGGCTTGGTCACTTACCAATATTAACTAACCCATGCAGAAACTTCCTTCAGTTTGTATCCTGTTTCACACCCTGGCTCTAAATCACAGACTAGATTCATGCTTGTTTGTCTCATGCCAGCACCATGACAAATAAGCAAACCTCATGTTGTCTACTGACCAGACAGAAATCAGGACAGTCAGATTCCAAGAGCACAAATCTACGTAATTACAAGACACAGCTCTATATTTATTTATTTACTGGCTTACATATGCCGTATATCACACTTGACTTTTCTACAAGTTACAAACTTCTGTTCTATGAAACTCTTTTTATTGGTTAATACAATAACTCTTTTAATTGGTTAATCATTTTCCATCTCCTTATAGTGCATTCAGATTCCAGTCGTTTTTAACACTGTATTTCATTCATAATGTATATCTTTATTATATTTGGATATATAGAGTCTTTATGTCTTCTAATGTGATATCTGAGGTGTCTTTTTTAGGTCTTTGATAATTTGTTGATGACCTCCATAAAATATGCTCCTTAGGCTGTTGTTCACCTGTCTGGGGATGTTCCTGGTGAAACCAACAATTTTGGGCTAGATTATTTCCCTCAAAATAAAAACACAGTACACACAGGTCATTCCAGAACATGTTCAAGGGAGTTCAGCACCCCAGTAGCAGGGGCTGCAGGAGCCACTGTGATGCCATTCTTGTCAAGTGCCATATCCTCAAAATAAGTACCTCTGACAGCCACACATTGTCACCTGAATTGTAAGGAGCCAAGGACATTTTGCAGAGCAAAACCTCTGTCAGAATAAAGTAGATTTTAGGAGCAATGTATGTAGGAACTGATTGAAATTAAACAAAATTACTTCATTGGAAATCTAATAAAGGAAATTAAGAGATGGGCATCCTTGGCTGATCAGAAATGGGGAAGACATCAGCAAAGAGTAAGAAATTAAAGGCAGAATGGAACTGAGTTGTGAAGCATCTTGACAGGCAGCTTTAGTTTTATGTGCTAGAACCAACTGTGAGATGGTAGGTGGAGTAAGTGGGTCAAATCAATGGACTAGCAGGATGAACTTAATGATAGCATTCCAGATGGCTGATTTACTAAGATTGGTTAGTTAAACCCACGAAAGAGAAGTTTATTTCAATAAAATGGAAAATTCTGAGACACTACCTTAGATTTTTAGCTATGAAGTGATAGGAAAATACTATTTGAAACTTACTGTTCAAAAAGAGTGAAGAAGATGTGCACATAAACTGGTGATGATATCCTTGGGGAGTAATGTGCATGAAAAATGACCTCTGGAGTTGTGGGCTTGACTGACAGGCAGGGTGGTAATAGAACCAATAATTGAGGAAAGAAGTAGCATGAGAGTGCTGAAGTTTTGTCTTTGCACTGTTGAAATTAAACTGACAACAATGACAAGGAAATGTCACAGAGAGAGGCCAGCATCCTAGACTGAAGTTTAGGGGTCTTATTTGTGTACATGATAAATGGGAATATGTTATGAAAGGAAGTTGGATGCAGTCCTGCGGGAGGGAGTCTGGAAGGCACAATCTGTCTTGATCCAAATATCCCTGTCAACCATTTATCGGTGGCAGAAGACCATTCTTGTGGGAATGCTTGAAAATTAAAGCAGTGAAAATAGCTGGTGGACCGAGGCACAGGAAGAGAAGTGAAAGTGGGCAAACAAATATATTTTTAAATTAAGGACTTTACAATATGAGTATACAAGAAAAGAAAAAGGCATGAAATAGAACAGGCTGAAGCCACTGGGTTGAAAATATACTTGCTTTGCAAGTGATAATAAGAAGAAATGCGTCGATTTCCATATTAAATCTTAGTAAAAGTATACCGTCAGTCACTGTTGAATATTCTGGTCAAAATCCAACAGGTTCCTGTTGGTTTCACTGTGCTGCTGCAAAGGTGGCACAGTTCAGTGCTTAGTCAATCTTCAGCAAGATTTTCTTTTTAATTTCTCAATGCGTGTAAGGTTACCTAAATAATCAAAACAAAAGTCAAAATGCATGATTATATGAAATGGCATATTTCGGTCTTTCATAAAGAAATTTTTATATTTTATATTATAATTTTATATTTTAACAGTGCACAATGTCTGTACTGTAGAGTTTTGGAATACTCTGCCAGCCAACTATCGGGTGGATGGCAGAGAAAGATAAACAGAGTTCTATTCTATGCTCTGTCATCTTTCTATCCCTGTCCTTTCTCTTGCCCTCAGGTTCACTTGCCCAGGTCTCTTTATTTAACCTGTCCCAGTTCCATCTCTTCAAGTGGTTGATTCCAGTGCTATTGTCACGGTGCAGCAAGTAAGCTCTGCTCACCTCTTTGGTCTTGTTCTGCTCACCTCAAAGGTCTTGCACATTCAGTTCCAATCTCTACTGTACCTAAATCAAATGAGAAATCTCTCTCTCTCTCTCTTCAAACTGAAGCCCACAAGAGGCAGATGCCAGAGAGAAGTGAGACAGGCTCTCTTCTATCAGTTTGAGCCCCCGGGCTGACCCAGCATGGCTTGTCCCAGGCTCACCCTGTATTGTAGTGAACGCTCTGCTTGCCCTGAGCTGGACATGGTAAGGGCACACAATCTTTAGGGTGTTTACTGTTACAGTTTAAATTCACACAAAACACATGCAAGTGGGTGTTTTTCACTTGGTAAAATGCGCATGGATTTACATAAGAAAAAGGCCAAATTTGTAAGGCAGTGCTGACCCCTGTGTGCCACTTTGAAAATACATCCCAAGCTGTTTCCCTGCATTCAGTTTGAAACTACTTAGTATTTCCAAATAGGTAAAAACCTGAAAATTTGACAAGTTTCTGTCAAAAATTGGTTACATCTATCAGGTCATCTGAGCTGCTCTCAACTTGTTCCTCTCAAATAACATGGGAGGTTGTCCATTAACTTTAGCAGAAGCAGAACCAACCTCTCGATTATTATTATTTTAATATTTTAATGCATCTTTACAATTTTATTCAAATATCAGTGTTCCACCTGAGCATATTCTCTCAGTGTAGGAAATCTTGTTTTGAGTTTTGAGACAGAAATCTCTTTGGGAAATATTTGGGTGTACAGTCTGATTCTGAGTATATTCCAGAGGGACTGCCCAAAGTCAGAAGCATTACCTGTACATACCTTGGTGTACATGAGATAAATATTTTGCCATCTTTATTTGTAGGGAAATTATGGTATTAGATACCGCTCTCCAGAGGTGTCTTTTTCTAGCTGTATGTGGGATTTAGCTTTACACAGCCCACTTAAAGCAGCGATGGCTGCACATCTAATCCCCATGCACTGCTTTGAAAAAGCACCCATCTTTCCCTGCATTTTTGTAATTGAGGTAGATCAAACAAATACCATATCAAATAACCACTGGGATATATTTTTCACTTGTTGCACTTTGCACCACTCAGTGTTTCAATATACAAATAGGAAATCAGAAAATCAGTGCTAAAGAAAAAGAAAGTGAGGTTAAAGAAAGGTAAACTACTACTCTGACAGTAGTTCAGATCTGTCTGAACCACTGTATGTATAAAGATAGAATGTTCTTTTGGTGTGATGGAAATGTATAAACAAATCACTGAGTGCCAGGTAGTTGTCAGTGTTTAAAACCAAGGTGTCAAGAGAGAACTTAATCTCTACAAGGCCACTCAGGAAGCAAGGAAGACAACGTTGCAGTCTCAGTTCCTATCTTCCAACTCCTAGTTCAGGCTTCTGTATAAAAGTGGAGTTAGGAAAACTCACTGATTATTAGCCTCTTGTTTTTAGAGCAAAGGAGATGAAATATGGAAGGATTTTTAATTATTGACTAATGGGAGATGAATAACACAGTTTCCTCCGATTAGAGTGTTAGGATCAAAATCAGTCTAGACGTGTAAAACTCCATACTTTTTATTTCTGCTACGTGTAAACTGTACATCATAAAAAGAATTTCTCTTTATTGTTCTCAGTGAATGATCAGACTTGATTTTCTTCCAGGAAGAAAACCACACTTTGAGTTGTAATTTAGTTATTTACTGTCTTCATGTTTATTGTATTGTAATTTACAGTGTTTATAACATAATATTGGACTTGTTTTTCACTGAAAATATTTTTAATAAGAACATAGATTCATTTGCAATATGATGGATGCTTCCTAATTGCAACAAACAAGCTCTCGCCTTCAATCATAAAGAATCATATTATTCCCTCAAACGTCCTAAAAACAAATAAGGCCAGTTAAATGTTTTTGCTTCAATATTGTGACCTTGTTGCTATTAAAACAGAATTCAATTTGAATTATCCTGAATAACACATTAACTTAAAATAATTCCTATGTCTGTCTCATATCTTTAAATTATTATATATTCACATTCAAATTTACATCTGTTCCTGTTGTTCTTCATCTGAATAGCCAGATTACTTCTTGTTTATCTTCCTAAATGCTTTTTAATACTCCTTTTATCAGACTGATGCCATCCAGATAATATCTTCATTTTTATGTACTATACCTCCTTCTTTTTATTAAGCATTCTTCACTTAAATCCATCAAAAATTATCCATGTCCAAAGTGGTCTTTCATCCAGTGCATGTTGCACATAAGTATATTGTTTCATCAGACCATCTATAGATATGGACTGCATCTGTTCATTTTGAATAAGATTAAATTCTGTACCTAACTGAAGCATGCCAGGTATTGTTCTTCCTTGTGACTGTTAGAATCAAGCTTTTGCTGTGATAACAAGAGACGGATTTGTAACAGGAGTTACCATGCAGTGTTTGTGCCTTTCTCCATGCAAATAACTCACTTTATTTTCAGAGGAATTATCTGTTTCAATTAGAGTTGTAGGATCAGACCAATCATATTGACCTTCCTACACAAATCCCAACCACAGAAAAGCTTATTTGTGTAAAACCAGAGCTGCCACCCCAAATTCACTGTTCTGCTCCTTTATCCTTCTCATGTTGATAGCAAGATGAGCCTGTTTATGAGCTCCCCCTTTCACAAGAACATGGTGTGATTTGGCACAATTCTTCATAGTTCTCATTTGTGCTGGTTCAGCTGTGTCTCACACATGCCCACTCAACTGATTTTACTCAACTGTGAGTAAAATCCACAAATGTCAAAAGTCACAGATTTAGTTTTAAATATGAAGACAATATAATGTTAGAATGATAGATTTGGTGAAAAAAATCCTACTAAATTATATATGTCTAATTTGTATTATTAGCTACTGACATAAATGCAGATTAGGATCTTTCTACAGAAAGGATAGAATCTGAGTTTTCTGCAATATTCTGGGATTTAATATTAAGTAGAAGGGAAAATAATCTTAACTGTATCTCTTAATTCAGCATTGGTCAGCATTGTCTGCTGAGGATGAAAAATACCAGCTTGTGACTGCAACATAAACTGTGACCAGTAGAAGCAGGATATTTTCCTACCTACATCTGAAGATCCCAGGGGTTTTTTCCCATTGACTTCAGAGAGAAAGAAGACTGGGTTCTGGTGGCTGATTGAAACCCTGGTGACCTCAGTAGGAATATTTTTTCACTTTCATAGCATTTTGATTAGACCCTTGGAGAGGACTAGCACTGATCTCTGAAGCACTCTAAACTAATCAGACTGTATCTGCAAAATGTGCACATTCTGCCTAGAAGAAGACAAGTTCACTACATACTATTGCACAGTTCCCTCAAGAGGTGAAAGCTGTTTTATCTTTTCATCAAATATTATCTTCTTTATAAAATATTTGTTTCACCTAAACTATATCCTTAGCCTGAGAAGTCTCGAACAGAGCATGGCTGATATTTCTTTCCTTCTTTCTCTCCAGAGAGAGGAGCTTTTCTTTCTCTCCTTTTCTGATCTCTCCAGCCCCTTCAAACAGATCCCACTGTAACCAGCCTTATTACGATACACCCACGATGGCAAAGCTTGCCTTTTGTAGATACTTCTCCATTTAATTCATGCTATTTCTTGTACTAACCTATGTTGGAAGTTGTTTGTATTCAAAACCCTTCTTACACAGCCTCCTCTCCTTAAGGAAACTTGACTGATTCCCAGCTACAGCTATGTGGCAGCAGGAAAAATATGTCCATGGAAGCAGGCTACAGGCATTAGAGTTTTCCCAAAAGGAGTAGGTAATACCAATCAGCACGTAATTAGACAAGAATCACATTTTTTTTCCGCAGCATCACTCAGGATAATTTCAGACAGAATAGGTTTTTTTTACAACTTAAACACTTAGTAATTAGAAAAAGCTGAGATTCAATGCCATAGAGAGAATACTTTCAGATATTTCTGTCTGTTCAAGATCTGTTTTGTCTTCCAATATTTTTAATATTCAATGTAACAGAAAATGATCACTGCATGTGTTACTTTCACCAGTAAAATATCTGGCCTTCCTTATGCTGAAGGGCTCACACATACTTGTAAACTTAGCTAACTGCTAGTTGTTTCAGAAAAATATGTGATTCAAGTATACTTGAAAAGGAAAGAAGTTGCTCTGATGGACAGAATTAATGCTCACAAATTAGCATTTATTATTTCTTGTTACCACCAATGACTTACTGTGTTGCCTGGGGCAAATCTCTTACCTGCTCCATGCATAGTTCCTGCATTTACAAAATGACATTACCCAAAAGGAATCTCATTAAATGCAATTCATGCTAGTAAAGTGTTTTGAATCCTCATACAAAAGGTGCTATAAACATACAATCTGTCATACTGTACCATTTCAGGATCACTTGACCCACTCTGAAATACATCCCGCTGACATAAAGTGCAGCACAAAGCCCCACAGAAAGAATGCACGTAGGAATTTGTGCTAGAAATTATACCTATCCAACCCATTACTTTCCCAAAGCCATTATTATTTCAGATATACAGATAACCTGTAAATACCCTTGATGAAATTTGTAGAGAACACAATGCACTTCTATGCAGAGAGTATCCAAACTGGTTTAAAGCACTGGCTTGGGTTTTGATTCACTAGATATCTGCAGGGCTTAGCCAACAACTGGCTCACCTTTGGGATTTCCTATCCACGTACTCCTCCTGCCCAGTCTTGTTTAGCTGACTGAGTAGTGATGAGATCACTTCCTTCGGTGACACAGCTGCAGGCTGCTCAACTATTCTCAATTTTTACACGTAGAAACAGAACATTTAATACCTTCTGTGGCTGAAAGCAGATTCAACTGATTATGTTTCATGACAAAACTTTTTGGTTTGTTTTCCCCAGAAGTGCCAATCAGTACTGATGTTGTGGGGCACAGCTGTCCCCAGGCTGCATTTCTGCCACCTTGTTGCTTGTAGTGGTTACGTACATTCTTGCTCAACGTGTAAGCAAGAGTAAGAACTTCTCTGTTCATCCTAACACTTCCGACTGACTTGTTAACTCAGAGCTGGAACAGTAAATGTAGACAGGCAATTGCATTTTTATGCTGTGGTCTCTGCTGCATAGGAGATGATTTGGGCACAGGTGGTGTCCAGTTGTTACCTGTTTGTCTACTTTTGGCCGTCTCTCCTAAGTACATTTGAAAAGCACAAGTTTGCCATAGCACTTTATATCAAAGTACACAGAACGTGAATGCAAAGGTTCTGATGTAATAAAGATCTTGAAAACTTTTCAAATTTTAGCTTTCTAGCAGAGATAGTTGAGAGGGTTTTTGTTGGGCTTGTTTCCAACAGGCTTGACCAGTTTTACTATGGACTTTCTGTTTATTACCAGAGCTAGTATCTTCTGCAGTTTCTTCATGGACAACACCATTTGCTCAAGGGGAGCAATTGTTTTAGATTCAAAGTCACAATCCTGCTTTCACTGGAACTATATTCTCTCTCACTTTGCCAAAAAGTTATATAGGTTTGCTTTTGCCTTTTGTGGTGAATTCTAAGGTATACCAAATATGAGATATATATATATATTTCATTATTTAGTGGGGGCTTAGATTTATGGATTTTCTTTGTTTTATGAAAGAACTTCCATAAATCTTCATCCATAAAAGATATATTTGGAATTAACTGTGTGCCTCTCAAGAATCCTCAGTGCTTAGCAAGATGGAGTCCCTATGTCCCATTTTTGGTTTTGGGGTTTTTTTTTCATATTTTAAGTCTTGTTCAGTCTCTTTCCTCATTTTTCCTGGTGATGATTCACAAACTAGAGGGAATGAAATCTGACTTTTGAGCAGGAATAGCGAAAAAAATTTATTCTTGCTCTGAATGACAACCTGAGAAAATATGCTTTGAATTCTTCTGCATAATTTTTTTCATTTAAATACTAGAATGGCAATTTTAAAGTTTTGCCTTGTATTTGCTCGATCTCAAAGTGCTTGTATAGTGTCACACATCAGAAAACTCAAGAATTCCATCTAGCAGCCTCTAATAATATCCCTAAACTAGAAATTAATCACATTAGGGAAATAAAACAATCAGGAGGGTAGCAGACAGCCTACTAGGCAAGGTGAGCCTCTCATCTGATATATTATTGCAGTTCAATTGTTCCCACACCTCAGAGCTCTGGGAGAGATCATACATCAAATATGGACTACATGTTTTCAGGAGATGCACTTAGCCTTTTTTCTTGTCTTCTTGTCTAACCTCCTTAAATCAAAGGATCATTATTGTTTGTCATTTTGTCATTTAGTCATAGCTCAGCTGTCCATTTTCAATTCGTGTAATAACAAACTGTTCTGGGCCTCAGATTTTATTGCA
Organism: Pardalotus punctatus; assembly: GCA_013400915.1. Classification (NCBI taxonomy): domain Eukaryota; kingdom Metazoa; phylum Chordata; class Aves; order Passeriformes; family Pardalotidae; genus Pardalotus; species Pardalotus punctatus. The sequence continues at coordinate 33,161 of VZTX01011308.1, forward strand.
ATTTGTAAAGGTGGTTCATACTAGAAGTTTATCTCATAGAGTAGCAGATATTCCATAGGTTATTTATTATGATTGAAACTCTCTGTAAAGTTGAGGAGCTTTCCAACTTTTCTAAGGGATTATGGGGTAGGATCCAGAAGGCAGTGAGCATCCAGCTCTCCTGTTCTCTTGGGATACTGCATGAACATAACAAGTGACCAAGAGCGTAGCTGGAGAAGAAACAGTCTGCATTAAAAAGAATGCTGGCACTCACAGGTTTAGATTAAATTAGTCATATTCTCCAAAGTTAGGTTTCAGTAGCAGTTAAGAGTCTTTTCCATAATCTCTGTCCAGCTTTTCCCCTCAATTTAGTCTCCCTAAATAGCACAGACTTCACCAACAAAGAAGAGGTTTCCTTTGGGAAAACCAAACTTTTACTGAAAGTTTGTCATACTGCTGACTACGTTAATCATCGCTTATAGCTCAGAGACTTCGGATTTTCTTTGCATCAACTGCTGACATTCACACATCAAGGTCTTTTAACTCAATGTGTGTGTCAGCAGATAAAATGAACACTTAACTTTGGAGAAAGTTACATTTTACTTAATAAGGGCCATTAGTTTGCCAGGACTGCCCTGATTTGATAGCATTAGAAGGGCAGCAGCCCCACCAAAGGCACTGCTGTTCATTGTTCATGTTTTCCAGTTACTTCAAAATGACTGTACTTTTTGTACACAACTAACATTTTCTTTCCAGAATTAATCATTATTAATTTTGTATCTTTATAGACTCTGAATGTGACAGAAGAAAAATTTGTATTGGATACACTAGCAGGATGCACAGAATATAAATCCATATTGGATGTAGTAGTCAATGCCTTTTATGTTCAGGATGGGAGATACTGCCCAATTTCTGAGCGTAATCTCTATATTGGTAAGTTGTCTTTACAACACCAAATGTCTTTACCACAAAATTTTTTAAAAATAGCATTTTACTAGTGTAGATCTTGGTATTATATTATGTTGGAAGCACTGTCATTGTGCCTAGTGCAGTGTGAAGTAAAGGACTTTTTCATATGTCTTTTTGATGTGAAGTCTAAAACCTGAAATTGTTATTTAGTCTGAACTCTTATAAGCGTTAACTGGAATTTAACCTAAGAAAGTCAGGTAAGACGCAGGTGGAAAATAGCATCAGTGGCTGGAAGAAGCATCTTGGAAGTTTAACCATCCCTTTAAAAATGTTCTTCAGTGATTTCCCTTTATTGTCTTCTATGCAACCCAATAGCTCTGCCATTCAGATACAAAGCTGTGTAACAAAGCTCTGTGTGCTGAGGAGCACAGCACATCCCACAGTGTGCAGACACAATTGTCTCTATCCATACACGCATTTCTTCATTACTGACCATCACACTGACATAAGTAGACTTCTGTCTGTCTCCAGGAGTGAGGTCAATTATTTTCATTTTATTAGTTACTTGGTTAGAATCAGTTATGATACAACTATATCTGATAGTGTGAGCTAGTTAATTAGAGTAGTTACTACTCCCAAAGTTATTTCAGGTATTGAGAAGTACATTAAAATTAATTTTAAAAATATTTTATTCTCTTTATTTAATACACATATGCTGAGGTTGATCTATTGAGTCCCTAAATAAGTTGGAATCACAAATACCCTGTCACTGGTTCTCTAAGTCACATAAGTTTTGAATCTTTGTGGGTATATTTGAAAGTCAACTTAATTCAAAGTGGTTGGAAAATACAAATAAACTTACCTAATCTAAACATTTTATGTTTTAAAAGCTACTAAATTTTTATGACAATTCTGGTTGCTTCTGACACAATCTGGAAAAGTACTGAAATCTAAATCAAACAACAAACAAAAGGGAGCCTAAACTGTCAAGGATGAAATTATTAGTGTATTGAGTTTATGCTAAATGGTAATGCTTCATTGTCTCCATTTCTCCAGAGCCATGTTTTTCATTGTCTGGGGCACATAAATTATATCTTTAAGCTGAGTGTTGCTATAATTGGATTGTCAGGACTGGTCCACTCAAATGCCTCCATTAATCATAGGCAGAGGGTAGGCACAGAAAATTTTCCTTTATCAACAAGTTGAGAGTCTAAGGTCATTGGCTTACATTTTTTTAAGCTGCTTGTGATTCCCTTTGCCAAGCTGCATTGACACTTAAATGATCAAAGCTGCTTATAAAGGCTGTTGCTATGTGTGAGCAGATTTGAATTTAATAAAGCTTGTAGGAGATAAATGTATATTCTGCTAAGACTGATTAAATATGTTGCTGTACTAAGCACGAGATTGAACCCTAAAGATACTCTGAGTTGGCTGCAGCACATTGGTCAGAATTTACTGATTTTAGCATTTCTGTTTGGTGCAGCTAAAACACAGCACTGTAAGTGAAGCCTGATTGATCAAAGTGAGTGTGATGAAAGCTGATACAGGAGCCCATGAACTTTACATGTCTACTAAAATGTCACAGTACTGACTGTGCCTCTTCCTGTATCATGGAACAGAATCATAAACCATTTAGGCTGGAAAAGACCTCCAAGATCATTGAACTGTGTACTTACCATAGAGGGTACAAGATTCAGGTTTCAAATTCCACGACTGGAAAGTTGATTTTATTCCAATTCAGAATAAAAACAAAGGTTACAACATTTTAGGCAAAATGGTCACTTGGAAAAAAATCAAAATAAATACTAGAAATATTAAATTTTATATTTTTATTTTTTGTTATCTATAATGTTATGTATAATAAACTATGAATTTGGAAAAAAAAAGTAAGATCTATACTCTCTGAAAACATTGAAACCAAAGTATTTTGAAAAATTTACTATCAAAATTGTTTTAAATTAAGGTAACAGTCTAAATTCCAGAGTATGTTGAGTATAGGATATAGGTTTATTAGAGTTGCCTGCTGCATTTTAAATGTATGTATCTTTTGATAGTTATCTGTTATCTAGCTACTTTTCAACTGGAAGAGACTGGTCTTCAGCACTTCAGCAGAATAGTGAAATCCTTGGACACTGCAAAAATGCAAAAGGTAATCAAAGTACAAAACATTTTTAAAAAATAATTATCTGTTCATTGTGTTTGATAAATCAGATTAATCTCAAATTTGAGAATAATTTAAACTGAGAAATCAGTGTTATTTTCTGTTTAAATTCAGAAATTAAATTAGTATTTTGTAATCACAAAACCATTCAATTTCTTTACTTACAGAGTGATTCTCATATTCAGTCAAAGATCAATTTAAAATGTATTTTATGTAATCTGAGAAGGTAGAATAATCACACAATTTACAGTTTGTGTCATTTACAGTTGTCCCTTTAAATTGCACACTCACTCTTGCCTCTGCTCACATTCCTTCTTTGACTTTGGGCAGGAGATGTTTCTTTCATATGCTATGCATCTATTGAAACTTGCAGTTCCTGCTGTTCTTCTTTCCCCTGAACAACCCACTGCCACTTTCATTATCAAGCATATTGTGCTGCCATCACTTTTTCTCCTTCCCAAAAAACGCTGGCTGGCTTGGAGCTATGCATGTACCAATTGCCCCAATACAACATGCAACTGACCAAACCACTGCTGCCAAATAAAAAGTGGGACAACAAAATTCTGCTTCCCTGCCCTTTTCTGGAGTCATGGATTTGGGGTTCCACTACTTGTTTGCTATTTTGCATTATAACTGTAGAAATATTTATATCTTCTGCTTCTCTTTCAAAATGAAAGTGCTAATTATCTTAAAAGCTATGTTGTAAAGAGGAGTAGAGGGATAAACTGAGCAGCAATGCTTTCTCATAAGCCCTATTTTCTCAGGAAAATGGGCTAAAAATTAAATCACTGGTGACACAGCATCTGTAACCTTTGATCATCCAGATGTTTCGAAGCATAGTCCAAACATGCTGTTCGAATAACAAAGATGGAATTAAAGAGATAGGCAAATTTTAATTATTAATACTCAAAAGGCTAAGGTTTATCCTTACAGTGATTACTTTGAATGTTCATGTGAACGCCACTGTCTCTTTAATGAGTTGCTTTGCAATATGCAGGGAGAGAGTAGGTTAAGTTGTCTGGTTTTAAATGGACTTACTATGGAATGCTTATTATTAATTCCATTCAGAGACAAAAATTATATATTTCATTAACCGTTAGAAGGAACAGAGGAGTGGCTGGAAGAATTATCATAATCTGGTAGACAGACAAATCACTCTGTCTAAAATTCTCTCCCAGCCCCTTCTTTGGTAAACATCTTAGACATGAGCCACTGGATTGGATGCATCTTGAGCTCATTCAGCTAGCAACACAATTTTCCCACTTCATGCCAGTTATCTCTTGTTGATGCCATTCATCTAGCTTTATATGGCTTAAGCATCAGTGCCCTGATGTTCTGGTTTAGATAATTTCTCCCTCCTTGTCTGGAATAGCTCTTTCTGATAGGGAAGTGCTGCATATTCCAATGGTATGCACCTGCTATCATCATAGCAGGTGTAACTTGGTTTGCTTAAGTATCTTACCAGATCCTCATCACCATGGTACCTACTTTTAATTTTCTTGCATTAGAACAGTTTCTTTGTCTCCAAAGTGATGCTAGATTAAATTAATGCACCTGCAGCAGAGGATTTAGAAGCAGCATTTTTTCCCCCCAGCAACAGAGACAAAAACAGCAGAAGGCAGATCTGGAGCCCTAGCAACAAAAGTTATCAGAAATTTGGGATTCTCCTTCAGAATGCTGACCTCTAGATTTTGCCTGATGACTGTTGTGTCTGAGTTCAGTTAAGACACTGAAAAAATATTCACATATATTTACCTAGGACAGATTTACTTTAATTAAAAAATAAATCTAGCACATCACACGCTGAATGGAATTTTCTTCATCATCACTACTGATGATGAGTAGCCTTCAGATGAATGAGATCTTCCTGTGTGAGATTTAAGGCCTCTCCCTTAAAGACCTGTATGATGGAATCCATTCAACTCAAAGTCACAGTGTTTCCCTATGTTTGATGAATGTTCAAATATTTTCATTTAGGCATAATAACAATGCTACCTCACTTACACATGTTCATCTGCTTCAAAAGAAAATCACAAGCTCTCATTCTGTAATATTAAGAATACACGCAAGAATTCTTTACACTTATGTAATTACAGAACCATAGGATAAAACCCGATCTGGTAACTTTAGTGTGATTATCCTTTTGAGAAGTTAGCCATGCATTGCTAGTGCAAATCTATTTTTGTATTCTATTATTCTACATGCTATTCTTCTATATTTATTTTCAAATGTAAGGATTTATGTGTAAGAGAAGACACACTGTTGAAATAAAAAGTCAAAGTAAACGACTTTGTAATTTCTTAATTGCCTTGTAAAAAATGCCAAATACATAGAGTTTACTTTCTAGCATTTAAGAACCTGATTTGTTCTGTTTTGTGTTCTGATTGCTTCTAAAAGCAGTTCTAAAGAACTTCTGAGATCTTCAGAGGAATATCACTACATGAGAACTGGGCATTGCAATAGCTTTTATGATGGGGTAGGAATAGTAGGACAAGATCAGCCTCATGGTGGATGCTGGGTAAAACCAATCCAAGTTGGGTCAATGATGTTCTCAGGCAGTGGCTGATCTGTATGGAGAAACAGAACCTGCTGTTTCTGGCAGTCACTTCCTCAACGCAAGAGTCAAAAGCTTATATTGTGAATATAAGCATTTCAGCTCTGCAAATGCCTACATGGATGTAAAGATAACATCAGATGAAGAAATTTCCCATTTTTTATTTGTTTTCTAGAAATATGTACAATCCTACTGTGTAAAAGTGCAATAAGAATATTATGTTCAAATTCTGAAAAGGTGTTAATTAGCCCACCTGTAAAAATGCATTACAAAACAGTCTTTAATTATACATCCTTGTCTTACTACAGACAGAATATACATTAAAATATAAAAATGGGTAAAATTCATTGCAGGTGTAATTCCACCCCTACCAAAACAGAAATGGATCATGATTATCATGCTGAGTAGTGAAACTTTTGGAATGGTCAAGACAGAGAAGCAGAATAATGCTGTTACCCAAATGACTACGAGTGTCTTTGCTAAGGAGACAGAGCCTGGTAACATCCAAACAGAAATCTGAGAGATGCCCCCTTCTGCTGCTGCAAAAGCAGTGACTGCTGATACTCTGTGGCTCTGTGCAAAACAACTTAAGATGGGGCTGATGCCAGGCCTAAACTAATAAACTCTGCAAGTCTCCATTTGGAGATTCTCAAAGTGACAGTGCACTGCTTCCCAGTATGTCTCATAATGTCAATATTTTTTAGTGCACCTTTTTGCTTTTACTGTGATTATTTCAGCATCATGCTTGTACTTTCATTTCCAAGAATTTTAATGGAAGAGCTAAGGTTCAAGTTTGGAATTTATATTGCTGTAAATGATACAGACTGAATCAGAGTGCCATTTTTCAAGAGTATTTCAGAAGGCCATTTGAAGAGTTCAAGATTTAAAGAAAGGCTTTTGACCTTCTGGTGAACCGCAGTGGCAAACAAAAGTTCAAATGTTAGTTGCTCTTTCTCCACCATATAGAACCCTACAATGTATAAGCCAAATTTAAGTCTTCTTGTTTAATGGGAATATGCCAATTAATTATATTTAAATAAAAGGAGAAGCCACATTGCATAGCATTTACTATCGTTTTCAGCAATTCTTTCTGCCCAGTTCCCAGGGGGCTGAAAAAAATTTAAGCAATTCAGGTGCAGTGCCAGGCCTGACATATTTCTGGGTTTCATGGGTCATCCAGTTATAGGTAATCAGAAGTCCACCTTGATATATTAGACTCTGAAACTCTATTGTAAAATTCTGCTAAAATCAGTGTATTCCAGTAGTAATTAGTTTTGAATAAAACTTTTGTTTCCCAATGTTTGAAGCAAGTTAAAGATGAATCAACACATCTCTGTGTTGTAGCCTCTCATTCAGCTTTTCTGGCACAAAAAATGTTTTAGTATCTGTTAGTGTTTCACAAAATAAAACTAAAAGACATAGGACTGTCCACCAACTAATAAGAACCTAAAAATGCTGAGCATCTCCAGTTGTAATTACAAGGTAAAATACAAACAAGTTCTTCAGCGGTGTTTGTAGTAAAAGCAACTATCTTCAACTTTCACATTTAAAACAAAATACTTAGTTTCTTAGATTCTTCTTCAAGAAGAAAAATCTGAACACATGGATAAAAGATGAATGGAGTCACTTCTACGATTCAGAATATGTAAAAGAGAACTGGATTGATCCACTGCTAAGGTAAGTAGTGCTTAAGTAGCCTCTGGCCACCTCAAAGTTTAAAAGCTGGGGAAAGCTTCCCCTGAAAGCTTGCATTTCTGTTAAAGTGTTTCTCCTATTGAAGTCACTCAGGACCCTTCTTGTCTACATAAGACTTTAGTAATCCCTTTTACTTAGCCAGAGGCAAGGTTCTCTCTCAGAGAAGTCCTTTCATAGCTGTTGTACATTTGCTTCCTGATTCCCCTGAAAAGATAAAACATCATACTCTGAAAAAAAGTAAAATAGAAGGTTCAAATTATCTTACAGAGTTAGATGTTGTGCCTCATCAGTCACTTCAACATCTGTTTGACATTAAGCATTTGAAAAAATGTTTGACATCCCTGAGTTTGGCTTTATGCACAGACTTGTTTATACTAATGGTCATAAAATCCCTTCTGAGCAAATCTGATAAGCATATGAGCAAGTCTTTTAAAATTATTATTTATTTACACAGTTACAGCATCATTTAACAGCTTAAATGCTCTGTGGTGCATTCATCGGTTAGGTGGTGATATGGTAGCAATTGTACCCTTGCCCAACTGGAACATTTTCGTGTGGAGAAACAGTAGTTCTGCAGCCTGCTGGGTCACCTTTTACTCTCATTTTTACCCAGAATAGATTAAGTACATCAATGTGGCTGCAGTCACACATCCTTCTCAATGCAGTATAGATTAACCCCGATGATGCAAACACTGTTAGATGAAAACACACTACAAACATTGTCAGCTGAAAAGGAGTTTGCATCTGGTTCTGTCATATCAAAGTCCCTAGAATTAATGCTTTCACACTGTGTAGTTTATTAGCACATAAGCAAATGTATAACAAAGATTTAGCTTGCGCTCCTCCGAATTCCTCTGAGTTCTACAGGGACCACAGGGATATATCCGAAGTCAGAATTTGACTCAAAATGTTCCATTGTAGTGATTCTAATTATAACAATGCTTACAATAGTATAAAGATACAGATAGAGAGGTATAGAGATATACATCCATACCCACAGAGTTCTTGCACATACACATTCATGCATGCTGATGATTAGGCCACTGCTTGTTTCATTAGCACCCAGCTTATTGGAGCTGTCCTCCACAGTCAGTTACACTCAGTGTGATGAACCCACGTTCTGCCTGGAAGTGGCAAATGTAAGTTACACAAGAATGTTAAAGACCAGATTTGGTTACTGGGTTTGAAACATCCTTCAGGGGGCTGAGGATACAGTGATTAATTTAGTCAGTTCAGTAGCTGAAATTCTTTTAAATGTGTCTTTGTATTCCTCTTTCTAATATCAGTCAGGTTAATATAAATTATTTATTTTAGTGGAGCTTCATTACTTGTGTAAGTTACTTGCAAGCCTCACCCTGTAATGACAGTACTGCCTAAGGTAACAGTAATATAAACAACTTATCGTAAATTTGCATTGTCATCTGCTTTTTAAGTTCTGGGAAAGCTCCATTGCATGTGTAATATATAAGGATAGAACATATATAGAGGAAGAATAACTGGTATGAAGCTGTCATTGTAATTGGATGTGATATCCTCTTTGTGTTTTACCTTTAATCTGCATCTTCCTGTCAATCCTTGCAAGAAGTGTGAACCTTCATACAAGCCCAAATCCAAACACAAAAATCAAAATCTTCTTGGCTGCCCCCAGGGTTCAGTGAAGGTTTATTTGATAATTCACCAAATTCCTTACATCCTTCTGTTTTTTCATTAGAACTGCCTGTGCTTTCAGATTGATCTGCATGTGCTCTGTTGGTACATGTAGCAAAACTCAGGCCACTGACCACAGTCCCTTCATCTAAGTATGGTCAGTGTGTAATTAGCTCATGACAGCTGCTTTTTTGACTCCTAATCTTGTCCTGCCACCAAAAAAACTGGCAAGATAGTTGCTTATTCTGTAAAAACTGTGGCTGTTTCACCAATAGTCATCTGGATGGATAGCACTGATCAAGAGGTGAAGCTAGTCTAGCTTCACAGTCTAGCTAAATCCTGAGTACAGATTCATAGGTCAGTTTTACTAAAATTGAAAGGCTGAAAGCATTACAGAATTTGCACCAATGCCAACCTCATATATTGTGTGTAAATTTGTGTGACAGGAAAAAACCTAAATAAAATTGACAACCCTGGTTTTATTTGAAGGTGGCAGCCAAAAGTGCAGCAACTGATTGAAAAGCTCACAGATAAATTAAGTAATCGTACCACCACTGTCAAGCCTTCGAGAGTCACTCAGCCAAAGGAATTTAATTTGACTGTACCCAAACCACGTGCCATTCCTCCACCTCCACCAACACCTCTGCCAGTACTGGTAAAAAGCAAACCTGTAAGTTGATTTATTTTTTGAAAGGCACTATATTTTATGTATGCTTGTGCACAAAATCTTGGTTGGGGAGTTAATAATCTCTTTAAAACAATTATAGAAAATCTACAACCTTTGACAGATGGAAAAGGACTTTGGCAATTATCTATGTTATTAAAGGTCATATTTCTTAAAAAAACAACAACAAACTAATTATTTTCATAAGCCAGCCAGAGAAAAGGTAAAAGGTTGGTTCCTGTAGTCATTTTTTGACTTTCAGAAGTGGAAATACAAAATGGGTATAAAATTATGACAGCATTGATACGAGTGTTTCTGATAGCCCTTGGTTTTGTAAGATGTTTGCTATGGATGATGCCCTGAAAGAGGTAAGAAAAGGACAATCAAATGAAAATGTTTCATAAATTTAGATTTTTTTTTGGTAGATGAATTCTCATTAAAATAAATGGAGAAGCAGTTTCACTGCAAATGAGATGGACTCTAGGTTTATAGCTCCTCCTTGAAGGTGAAATTTTATTTCTATTTGTCTTAATGCTGAATCTCTAAAATTAAGGTTTTTCAGTTTAAATTAATTGCTCACGTAAAAATGAGACTAGATTTATCTTTGAAATGCTAAGTTATTTTACTTATTGCCTCAGACTGTGATTTAGTTACACTAGTACATTTTATGTCACTGGGGTAAAGCAAACAGGATCTGGGATCAATCTGCTATGACTAACTTAATAAAGACTGCAAAATCATCTGTATTTAAATGCAGTGGGAAGTGAGCTTAAAAGTCATAGATTCGGGTATTTTCTGCCACCTTGTATTAGTACTTCAGCTTTTAAATAAAACATGTTGAATGCTCTTAGAAACCATTTACATCTTAGGATGGCAGAGCAATTTAATGGTAGTGTGTTATACAGTTAATGGGATTTTACATTGAAACAGCTTAATACCAGGCTCTGAAAAACTGCATTTAATAGCTACTTAATCAGTATAGGAATGAATCATGTTGCTGTCATTTTAGAACTTTATGCTGTGCAGCCCCTCTTAGAATAAATTTGCTTTAACACAGATGCATTTAGTGAAGTTCATTTGTGTTGTTCAGATTATACTAAATTTGGTTTACATTCTGGCCAGGTTTGCAAATTTAAAGCTTGGGTGAATCTAAAGCCATTAGTGTAGCAGTGACATGCCTTCTACTCATTTCTGTACCTTTCTCAGCAAATTAACCTTCACTTTAATTTGCCACATTGTTACCAGTATTGCCAATTTACATCCTGAAATGAGCAGAGACTGAAAACAGCTCAGATGGCAAGAAAGGGTCAGTGAGGTGAGAGCCAGCCATAGGTGTGGCTCCTCTGTGGTGGAGGCTTGTCTGTAATCCAGAGGAATGCTCAGAAATAAAGCTCTTCCAGATTGCATCCCATAATCTGCTGCAGAAATGTTCTCATCCATTTTCACACAAAGGTGTTCATTTTATGTGATACCCATTTTTTACTCGTGGTTTTCATGCACTTGTTAAAGAACTTGTTACGTGGTTTATCAGCAGGGACCATTGTAGTCACTACCCACAGTTACTGCCTGACATTGGAACAGCTTGACAGAATTATATGGAAGCATCTGGATTTTGCATCCCTGTGGCACAACAAGTTCATTCTGATTAACAAGATTATTATTTTAGGTATTGCTTTCTAGTATCATTTTATTCTAGGCGTTTCTTTCCAAGTAAGTTGAGGTGTATCACATACACCGGGTTCAGGGCACTGCCATCCTGTGTGCTGAACACACACTCCCTTCACAGGGGAGCACTGGGCTGTGGGTTATTGCAGAAGGCAGCCTAGTTGTCTTAGCGACCTATACTGAGATGAAATTCTCCACTGGCCTTGGAAAGTAACTGGCCTTGGAGTAATGTAAGCTGAGAACCTTAGGATGATCATTCTTCATCATAAATGTTCATCAGAAATGGGTGTCACTAAGTCAAAAGGAAAAACATTTTAATTTCAAATATTAATTTATAATTTGTGTCTCCACTGGCCTTGGCACACAGTCACATGGATGCAGACACAAGAGTGCCCATATGCATGCGCACATTCATAAATACAATTCTGCAAAGAAAAATGAGTGCTTTACCTTGAAGTTTGCCAAGGGAACAAATGGAGACAGGTGCATAAACCTGATAACATGCAAAGTTATTTAGACACATTCAACTTTCTTGGATATCTTGACCTACGGTAACAAAATCCATTCTTTGATATCAGCACTATACTAAAATAATAAGATTATGTAATTATTTTGGTTTTAGATTGTCTGTAAAACAGTAGTATATTTTAAAAAGAAAAAGGCTGCACTGGGGTATTATTGTAACACCCTTGAGCCAAATTTAATGCATTTTTTAGATATTTTCTCTATTATTTCAGCTGTGCTTCATGAGTGAAGCTGCTGATTGTTTAAAGTAATTAAATGGGTGAAATCATTTGGCCAATACAGAGGATTTTATTTGCAAATATACAGACCCAACAATATATTTGTGATCTTACCTATAAAAATAGAAACCCCTAATACAATAGCATTGCATTAGCTTGTCCTTGTCAATCTTATGACAGTAACTTTACAAAATAGAAGAGCGATGTGTACCAAAGTTCAAAGTATTTTTCATTTTGTTCTTCCTTAAACTTCTTGTGGTACCTAGTCCCTAAATAAACCTCTGATTAAGAGATACCACACAGACTGTGAGGCTGACCACTGATTGGAGAGGGAAAACAAAATCGTTGTCTCTTATTCCCAACCCCTTTCACATCTGAATTAAGTAGGTACAGATTGGTCTTTTTTGATCTCTCTGTTGCTGTAATTTACAATTTACTTATAGTGACTTTTTATCCTCTTCCAACAATCGGGAATTGCTGTATTGTCTGCTTGATACTCATCCCCATGGGCTAAATCACAAGGCTAAGAATGTTTTTGAAAGAGCTGATTGAAAAGGCTCCTCCTTAAATTACTTGGAATAAGCACAGGAGTTTCTGAGGAAGAGATTTTCAGCTTACTCTGGCAGATGAGTGCAGTTTTGCAGGTAAAGCACATGAGTAGGAAGAAGAGTGAAATAAACTGATGCTCACTGCCTGTGGAACCCTTTGCAAATCCTCTGGGCTTTCATTTCTCCATCCATAAATGCATAATAAAAATTCTTAGATACTGCTGGGAAATACTTTCGCTTCTACTTCACTTTAAAAGCTCACAAAAATACTTGAGCAGTCTCACCAGTGCATTTAGTTGCTAGCTTCTCCTGTTTGTGCACTTGTTTTACCTGTAGATAAAGATGTCACATAGCAAAAGCAGTGGAAAGTCCATCAGATTCATGATTTTTTGGAAGCATAGTTCATTATATAGTCCAATAAAGCTAGATGGGATTTCCATGTTCCCTGAACTAACCTCCAGTGCAATACAGAATATATATTTTCCCAATTAATACCTGCATTCTGTAACTTCTAACTGATCTAGCACATTTTTAGCAAGATAAATACTTAGGCAGATGTCCAGTAAACTGTCAGACTATCTCACCCACGTAGGAAGGAGACATCCAGTCTTTTTTCAGAGCTTACTCTGGGCTAAATTTATTGCTCAGGCAAATACAGAAATCTCCCCAAAGTCCCTAATGTCCTGCTGATCTGATTGACAGCCAGTCATGTCCTGGTCATTTTAGCTGACATGCGACTGCTTTCCCAAATCTTCAACTAACCCTAGGAGCACCCTCTGAGTCCTCTACCTGCAGACATTTAATCCACACCTCCAATGGTTTTCCCTTGCAAGGACATTTGGACAATGTCGTGGTAAACTGGAGCAAAGGCCCATTTTGCCCAGAGTGTTTTTTCCAGCAGTGCTTAAACACTGATGTCTGGGAAGACCAGAGGGGTGGGACATTGCTGCCTTTCCTCAACTGCCTTCTCAGGGTCTCACCCTTTCAGCTCAAAGACTTCCCCATTTACAACGAAGTTCCTGGGTATTTATTAAACTTCAAAGGATTTCTCTTCCCTGAACTTCTTTGGAGTCTGTAGCTTGTTGCTACTACCACACACAGTGCCAGAGAGCTCCACAGCTTAACTTTATTCAGCTGCCCTATCTAGCTGTTGTTGCTGTGAAACTGAAGTTTATGAAATGCCAAACAGAACTGTTCCCACTCTGGCAACATTTTTCTCCCTTTGATAGGGCTATAGGATTTATTATTGCTTTAGCCTTTCTTGTACTAGTTCCAAATTGGTCTTTCGTTCTGGTCTTTTGACCAGGGGTTGTGTTATATTGAAGAAGACTGAAAAGCTGGGTAGTCCCAACTAACTGGAATCTGTCCCTGTCTTACAGAGTGGCACTAATAGAAAAAAATCAATATTTTAAAAAATAACTGCTGCTGCTCTATGGTAAAAGTGAATGAGGTTTTTTTTTCCCTGCAAGAATATGTAATTTGGAATGTTTTATATCTCATACTCTAAAGATTTTTGTCTTTTTATATAGGTTCCTCCAGGCACATATAAGCCTCCAAAGGAAAGAAAGCAACTAGAGGAAATCAAAACAAAAAATCTCCAAAAAGCAAAAGTAAGTGTATTTTGTTCTTGTTCTATTATTTTCCTTTCTTCTAAACTGGTTCTTCTGTATTGTTTCATCTTCACAAGTCTTAGAACTCTCTCTGAAACATATCTGCTTTCGCACCTAAATAGCTCATGGCTTTTTCTCTAGAGTCATGAAGTTTGTATCCTCTGCTCTGTTCTAGCACCCTCTTCCCATCTTCTTTATTTTATTATTAATTATCCAAGACCAGGTCCACCTTTTGCTCATTATGTTAGTACCATATGAGAAATTTTGCAAGCAGCCATTTAAAGTAGCAGAAACATGACTGCTTTCTTTTCTTCACAATGGTTCTTCTAGTCCCAGAGGACATGTGGATATTTAAGGTATTAACTTATTTATAAGGCTTCAAATTACAAAATAAGTTCAATTTTTCTTTCTTTTTTTCTGTAGTAACTAAAAAATAACCACGTGTTATTCACTGTTTTAAAATATCAGCAGATTCTGACTTCTTTTTTGTGCAGATTTCATACTCTTACATATTGTTCATACATGCCTTTCAACAGGCTGAGAGAGTGGGAAGTCATCCTGGCTTGTAAAGAAGCAGAGTACATGGTCTATGTGTTAAGACAGCAGGAGAAGGGAGGGCCTGGAAAATATAAACAGGTCTAGCTATTTGATCCAAACTTTGGCATTAATCTTGTTCAATGAGGTAGCTCACAGTTAAAGCAGATTGTTGTCTTCTTCTTGGGAAGGAATTAATTAAATGTCCATTCCCAATTTCTTTCCCCCTCCCCACACTGCAGTCACCACATCCAATTGAATAACAATACAAATTTAATAAAAGGTATGCTGAGTGACTCCTTTTTATCAGCACTCTCCCACCCCCTTCTGAAAATGCTTGACTCTAGTTTTGACTAGCCAGTACAAGTCCATTCATTGCTGTCCTGGGCTTTCCTCCTGTCCATGTGAAAGGGTCACTGGAGTCTGGTCCTAAACTATGGTGAAAGCTTTAATGTGTGACAGATTCTAGGGGGATCATGGCCCATCACATTACCTATACTTGATATTTCATTATAAGGCAATACAATGGTATTTTTTATCCTTTTATAATTTCCATATTGTGGGGAAAGCCCGTCTATTTGTCTGTGTGCTTATTTGCATGTTAAAAACTTCCTAGAAAAACTGGGAAAGAAAAGCCAAATAGCACAGTGCTTTTACCATCAAAAATCTATGACGACGTAAAATCACTTAACAACCAGCCACATTCTTCAGTAAAGAAAATGCATGAATACAAGAAGCAAAGGAAAACCACCACAGAAATTATATCTGCAATAACAGCAGGTTTTGTTGCTTCTGGAATGTTATTAAAGGCATCCAAAGCATTCACAGAGGTCAGTTCCCTAGACTGTTTGCTAAGCAAGATGAAATGATGGGCCCTAGCAGAAATATGCATGAAAAATGCCATTTGTTTCATAGCATTTTTGGGAAAGCTGTAGCTGTAATTGTTAGAACCACATCTGAGCATCTGTGAGAAGTGAGAACACTGGAAGCCACATTCTAGACAGTTATAGAAACACTGATGTTATCAGCTGCTGCCCAGAATGCCATTAGAAAATCTAGTCTGCACAGCTTTGATTAGAGATTTGGTTTACAACCAAAATAAATAAATATCCAAAAACTAGAAATGTGGTTGCCTGTACTTCCCCCTTTATGACAGGGAAATTACTGCCAAGGATGTGCCTACTGAATCAACCCCTAGTGCAGTGATCCCCTGATCATAATCTTCTAATGTAACTCAAAACCAAAGCCATTGTTTGTCAGCTATGAGGAAACAGTTACTGCCAATGGTACTGATGTGGCATGGATAATTATGATGCTTCTAAGCTGAAATCTGGACAAGCAACTTGTTTCATATGGGCAGACCTATCAAAGGCCTGATGTCCTGTGCAAAGGATACATCCAGGCAGAACTGTGTAGCAAATCAATACTTGCTTACTTTGAGCTTTAATCAGGCATGAAAATTTATGTAAATACTAAGTCAAGCTTTTGGAATCCATCTTGGGACCAGTGTTGTTTCGTATCTTCATTAATGACACAGAAGAAGGGACTGAGTCGCACTCTCAGCAGATTTGCAGGTCACACCAAGCTGGGTGGTGCAGCTCACACACCTGAAGGACAGGACACCGTCCAGAGGGACCTGGACAAGCTCGAGAAATGGCCCATGGGAATCTCCTGAGCTGTAACAAGACCAGTGCAAGGGGCTGCGCCTGGGTCAGGGCAGCCCCTTGGTGTCAACACAGGCTGGGGATGAACAGATCCAGAGCAGCCCTGAGGAGGCCTTGGGGGTGCTGTGGGTGAGGGGCTGCACATGACCCAGCCATGGGCACTCCCAGCCCAGAAACCACCCTGTCCTGGGCTCATCCGGAGCACCGTGGGCAGCAGGGCAGGGAGGGGATTCTGCCCCTTTGCTCTGCTGAGACCTCACCTGCAGAGCTGCGTCAGCTCTGGGGCCCAGCACAGGAAGGACATGGAGCTGTTGGAGTGAGTGCACAGGATGTAACCAAGGTGATCACAGGGACAGAGCATCTCTCCTATGGAGAAAGGCTGAGAGAACTGGGATTGTTCAGCCTGGAGAAGGGAAGGCTTCGGAGTGACCTAATTGTGGCCTTGGAGTACCTGAAGGGAGCCCACAAGAAAGATGGAGAGGGACTTTTTACAAGAGCAGGCAGTGACAGAACAAGGCAGGATGGCTGCAAACTGAAGGAGAGCATGTTTAGATTAGATACTGGGAAGAAATTCCTTACTTTGAGGGCGGAGAGGCACTCACACAGGATGCTTAGTAAAGTTGTGGCTGCCCCATCCCTGGAGGAGTTCAAGGCCAGATTGGATGGAGCTCTGAAACAGCCTGGTCTAGTGGAAGGTGTCCTTGCCCATGGTGGGGGGTTTGGAACAAGACGACCTTTAAGGTCCCTTCCAACTCAAACCATTCTGTGATTCTGTGAATGTAGTGGGCAGGGCTCCAAGGCTTTTTGAGACATAAAATTGTTGTTAGAGAATTTAAATGTAGCACACTCTTTAAGTTAATTGTTTTAATTTTAGGATCTTCTCCTGAAAGCAAATACTGACCTGTTCAGGTGTGCAACCATCAAGCCTGAAAAGAGAGAGGTATGGTGCAAAACACATGCCTAAAATTCTCTCAGTATGAAGATGAAAAATGCCTGGAGTATTTAAAGATATCTTAGAGTATTTGAAAAATTATGTTTATTTGGACTTAGAAATTTTGTGCTATGATTTATAGCTGTAGTGTCATTTCATATCCCTATACGAACATTTGTGTGTTTGTATGCATAATGCACAACCCCTTTTTCTTATACTTCTGGTGCTGCTTTATTATTTTCCTAATTTTGAGATAAGAAACCTTTCTGTGAAACTGCTCCAACAAGTCTCCAAACTGGCAATATTTCTTTAAATCCACATTGTTTTTTCCATTAACTTTTATGCTGCAGAGCTGCCAAGCTGAGGGAATGATGGTCCTGTTCATACAGAATTCTTGCTTTGGTTAATTCCCAGTTCACAGTTATGTCACCAAACTATGTATGTAATATATTCATTTCAGCATCAGTACTGTATATTCTATTCACTGTGTTCATCCCCATGATACCAGACAGTTTCACATCAGTATCTATAGCTAACATCATGAAATTAATAAGCATCAGTAGAATTCTACCACTAATTAATAATTTCATGAAGTGTGCTTTGACATTCTATTTTGTCCTCCCAGTATCTATTTCAGTTAAAAGCTGAATATATTCATATATATATATAAGTAATATTTCATAGTCAAACAAAGCATCACTGTTACTTCTTAGCATTATTTTAGTCAATATTTGGACCTACATTTTTATGGTCATATTCCCACTAGGTTGGGTGTACATAGCAAGTTTTTGTGGATATTACAATTCCAAAATATGTTCCCTGTGTATATGTTACTCTAGATTAATATTCAAGCATTATTTTTGATATATTTTGCTGAGTAATTGAAAATTTGTTTCTGAAATGAAACTATGTATTTTTTATTTGAACTGCAGAACATACAGGATAGTATGGAGAATAAACGAGCATTCAAGGCTCAAAAGATCCAAAGCAAGGTGAGTAACCTTTAAGGAACTGTTGTCAAATGCACTTGAAAATCTGATATACATGCAAATCCTGTGGTGATGGAAACTCGACTGGAATCCATGTTTTTACACTAAGGTCTGTGGCCAGGAGCATGGGATGGATTGGCTCTGTGGCTCATAGATTTTGTCCTATGCATCGTTAACAATCCACAAAGAAATGGTCAAGGAGTGACAAGAGTGTGGCTTCTCCATGAGGGAGGAGAAATAAGGAGCCAAAGGTAATGAAAGCACAGGCAGCGCCATCACCAACCAGGACACAGTATCTGAATGGAGGAGGTTGGTGGCAGTGACAGGTTCTGCTGTCAGCAAGTCACCCTTGGGCAAAACCAGGGAACAAGTCCGGTCTGGGGTCCATCCAAAAGTCCAGTCAGGAGACAAAGCTACAACAGTAAGCCAGGTCCATGACAGCAGGCGAGAGAACTGGAGAGACAACCAGGACTGGAAAAATCCCCAGCATAATGGGAAAGAACTGAAACCCATTTCTGAGTGTAAGAGGGGCTCCCGGACCAGTGAGGAGATGGTGTGAGTGGAGGTCCTGGGTGAGGCTGGTCAGGATGATTAAACCTGTTGGTTCCCTCAGGTAAATTGTGTGCAGTTGCACAATGTAACCATATTGCCTTAACAGTGTTTTCAGTTACAAAGGGAGAAGATTTTATGTAAAATAGTATGAAATGAGAATTGTCTCCAGCAAAAAAAAGGAATTGTAAACTCTTGATTTAAGAACTCAGCATAAGGATAGAAGAATCTTGCATCAGTGCATCACTGTTTCAAAATGAGATCCTAAAGAATGCTGAGCAATCATTTCGCCTCATGACTGATACACAATATACAATCAGGCTGGATGTTTGCCTTGTTTCCTTAGGCACATACTGAGGTCATGAAATCCACTATCCTGATTGCTTCTCTTTCAGAATTTTCAAGGGTCAGAGAATTGTAAACATGGAAAAAGAGCTGTTCAGCCTTAACGGTGTAACACATGAAAAGTCACATTTCTGTTTCTGCAGTAACTGCATTACAGATTATCTTCAGTCTTATATTGTTCAATCTGGCACTTTTCATTTGTTCCAAATTCTTATGCAGAATAATTTAAGGTGGAAGCTGTGCTTGTATTGTTATCTCAAATGTCTTGTGAGCAGGTCTGCCTAATCCTTAAAACTATGTATTTAGGTACAGCTCATAAACACTGTGAAAAGATTGATTCTCTCCTTGGGGGACTGGGCATCTGGCAAGTATTTCTAAAGCCTGTCTGGCATTTATCACACACTGAAGTTATCTTTAGTAACAGTATCAGCTACTCAGTCTGCTTGCTTACAGTCCAGAAGCATTTAAATTACAGTAAAGTAATAAGATCCTAGTTCTTTTGCAAAAAAAGGAGAAAAAACCCAAACCAGGAAACATTTACATAGTTAAAACAAACACACATGACCTGTAATTACGTGGGCTCAGTTCAAAACTCTGTATATTCTGCTGCCCTTTCTGATAATGTAAAATAATACAACTTTAGGGCAGACTAACAAGAGTCGAACTATCTGCCTAAATTGCATCAAGAGGAATATGGATCTGGCATCCTCTGGCATTGATCAGAGCCACTTCTAAAACTTGCTGGTATCTCCTCTAGATGCATAAACAGTTTATCTTGTCTAAACACATTTGCCTTAAAGTTTGGTTAGGTGATATTCAAGATATTGCTGTAACTTTCAAGCAGAGATAGGCATATTGTTATTGACTTTTAAAATACTTTCTATTTCTGTTGCCTTCCTGCATGTGAAACTCTGTGAGTAGAAAAATCCTAAGAGGAAGGTTTATCCAAGATGTATATATAAAATTTTAATCTATCTTTGAATTAATGAAATTATATAATGTTTTAACCAACTAGTATTTTGCTTTCCTCTTTTTAGAACACCCACAGTAATTTTTTTTTTCATTTCAGAGACATTTATTATGTGCAGCAGCAATTATTTCTCTTGCTGCTCCAAAGTACCTATTCATCCTTTTCACTGGGAGAATGAAACAGTACAAGTGCATCATCACTCTGTCTCAGTCTGCCTCTTGCTCACATCATATTTGCTCTTTACATATTTATTGATTTGGTGAGCTATTGCACATTCATTAGGTGGCAGTAGTGAATACAATATTTTTCCACAACAATTAGAGTGTTCTGTGATTTTCCCAGTTATTTCCATTTGCTTATCTTGAAAAAGGGGAAGATATCTCAGAACAGGAAGAGAATGCGTAGAATTCAGAACTTCCTTGATACTATATGACATAGAAGAATCTATTCATTTATTTTCCTTATGCCTGCTTGCATATATCTTGGGAGTCCTAATTATTTTGACTGTATTGTCATCTTTCTGTTTCATTGTCATACATTCATATTTCTGGTCAATAAACTGAAACTGAAGTTAAAGGTATTTCCAGAATCATTCTTAGTTCAGTTCTCTATCCAAATTATAGTTGGTAAATACAGAACTTTGAAATCTGTATACACAGAAAATTGTCGAAAGTATGAAATATCTACATGTGTCAGAGAAAATGTGTGCTCTTAGGAAATATTTTATACACAGTACAGGCATCAAATACGAACTGTTCATATAATGCAGATGGCTTTGAGATGTGTTGAGAAGTAGATCAAAGGTAGAACATCATTGGGAATTAAGAAGTCATAGTGAGTCAAATTAAAGAAATAAAATACATTGGTTTGAATTATTTTCCTAAATTCTTCAAGTTATCATTATTTTGTCAAGAAACTGACAATTAATTTCTGTGCATTAAAACATGCTATCTGTGTAAAACCAGAAATTTTACTTAGTGAATGCTAGGTGATAGAGTGTGTTTGCTATTCTCAGCCTACCTAATTAATAGAAATTATAAAGCATGCATTTTCCAGTTAGCTTATGTATTTCAGGAGACTGCAATTCATATTTGTGCATGCAATATTTCCAGTATGTATCTTGAGTGTTTTTGTGCATCTGTTTCTCAGCCACTCATTAAATTCTTAATTTGGGATTTAAACACATGTTTTAATTCTGATCACAGAACTTGTCTGGATTTAAGTCGAATGTGTTATGATTAAGCTTTGTTTTCTGCAGGAACGATCCCAGTTCTTATTCCAGCAGCACTACTTTGCCTTGGTTCAGATCAGGTCCCTTAAATGTGTTTGCAAAGGTGACCCATTTTTTCTGAATACCCTACCTGTGCAGGGAACAATTTTAACTGGCAGAGAAATTTATCCCTTCCTCCCTCAGTATTTAGAAGTTGTCTGGGAGTCAGTCTTTTGTACACAATACTTTGAGGAATTACAAAGCAGCCACAGGATCTGGTCCAAGTTACACCATGAGGCCTGAATGTCACTGAGAACTCCACTTCTGCTATCTAGAAAACGGATATGGCAATGGGAGATTCCAGTTGTCTTGGAACTACTTTTAAGATGTAATAGTGATTATTTATAAAATGCTTCTAAGGTCTTCCTATGAAAGGTGCTGCTTATGTTTTACTACACTGTTTTGGCTAACTGACCATCTTTCAGAGAGGCAGTTTATTGTCTTTGTTCAAAACAGATGGAATCCCTTTGCACAATGTATATGAGCACTGGCAAATATGAAAGGAAGTGAAGACATTCTATGGGATTTGACATGGTCCAAAGAGTGATTACAAATTTATAATCCACTTGGGGGACTTTGCTGATTTCTTAAGCAGCTTGAGTGGTTTATGAACAGCATGCAATTTCATTGTGAATGTCAGATTAATGCTAGATGAATGCTTTAAGCAAAATTTATGCTGTCTTGGGTCAATTTATTTAACCCACTGAGATGTTTTTATACTCTGTTTTATGGTTTACATTACTAACTATGGAATATACATTCCCTTTCCTGACAGATTGACAATATGCCCATTAAATTAAACACAGCAGCTATTTTGAGGGAGGATGCCCTCTACCAGCGGAAATTGGAAGAGGAGCTCAAAAGGTATGACTACACTCTACCTAGGATTGCTTTTCACATCCCTGGATATAGGATAATTACCCACAGTAAAAATCATTAAGTAAATACCAGGTAAACTAAACTAATGGATCTGTTGTAAGGCATTCTATTGTACAAAAACATTTGACAAATAAAGGGAGAAGTGGATTGAAGAAAATGTCTACAGTAAAGTCATTCTTTTTTGTCGCAAAACGGCGACACGTATCGTAAGAAATCCACACTGTCACCAATGTTGCGGGAAAACTCGTTTAGGAGACACCTCGTTTAGGAGAAACCTCATTTGAGAGTCACCTCGTTTAGGAGACACCTCGTTTAGGAGAAACCTCATTTGAGAGTCACCTCGTTTAGGAGAAACCTCATTTGAGAGACACCTCGTTTAGGAGACACCTCGTTTAGGAGAAAGGCGCCATTTTCCGTCGGTGAATGAAGCAAGACACAAATCAATATGATTTATAAGCAAGCTTCAATCCTTCAATCTTTATTACATTCTTCAATCAATCCCCCAAAATCCGATCTGGTCCGGTCCGATCCGTTTATTCATCAGGTTCACAGCCTTAAGTACATTTTTGCAGCACCTAGCAATATTACATGTCATAGAATCATTGGTTAGTAAAACTACTTGCCATTCTATTATTGGTTAGTTGTACAGTCACATCAATCTGTTCCCACCCTCTCGTGGTCCCTATGATCTAGTTTTTTCTACTCTTCTGACTACAATCCCTCTTTCATAGGCCTCGGTACTTTCCAAGCCACCAAGGACATCTTCCTTAACTACAATCCTCCTTTCATAGGCCTCGGTACTTTCCAGACCATCAAGGACATCGTCCTTGCAGTTATCTTCAAAATTCTGCCTTCTGCTCGCACAATGCCCTGTCTGTGTTCTGCAGGGGCAAAATCTGCAGAGACAGAGACTCTGGCATTCCATGGCCACCTTGCTCCTCGAGCCATTTCTCCACACTTTTTCTGTAGACTGTAGATACTGTACAGTGTTACTGTGTTCTGATTTAGCACTCTGGCTAGTGTCCATTTGCAAAGTACAACAGGGATCACTTTTATATTTATTCCAATTCTCCAAACTAAATACTGACTGGAATACACACCTATTTCTGTGTCCTTCGTAAAAGATGCATTTATATTAATCCAAATAATTTCATACATCTCCATTTTCTTCAATGGTTGTGGTCAGCTACATGCCAAGTTTGATACTTGAACTTGTTTATATGTATATGAAAATACCTGTCCATTTCTATCTCAGTATGATATAGCACATTAAGAATGTGCTGTTCCTTAAAACAAGATAAGCCAAGAGCTGAGAGTGACAACAAGACATGTAAGGACAGTGTCTTCACTGACAGCAGCTCCATGGTACCCTGGCAGGCAGCAGGGCAGATCCAGGGACAGGCAGCAGGGTCAGCCAAGGGTGCAGTGATTGCTGTGAAAGTCCAAAGGGCTGAGTCAGGGCCAAGGTCCAGCCAGAAGCCAAGTCAAGAAAGCAGGGTCAGCTCGGCCCCAGGCTGGGTGCAGGTTTATCTACAGCACTGCTTAGGCAAGGACCAAGGCTGTTAACCTGGGCTTAAATGTGTCTCCTGGGAAGAAACTACACACACACACACCAAGCAGGAGTTTTCACAGCTCTTCCTCACACTGTTCTTTTCACTCCAGTCCCATCCAATGTTAGACCGTCACACTGCAACAGAGCTGTCTTTGAACACAAGCACTGAATCCAGGGTGGTAGGGAAGGGGGGTAATAAGAGGTTGCAGGTCTTTTTGTGCATTTAGGGCTCTAAGAAGTCCTGACATAAGGATTCCTCTGGCATAAAGAATCCTTATTCAACAGCACAGGTTTTCAGAGGATAGGGGAGACTAGGGAGAGGGTGACTCCTGGATGGCCTCTGCAGGTTGTGTTCTGTAGCTTACTATAGAATTACAGAACATTTTCACTAAAAAACTTCACAAAGATAAAACCTATATCATGTCATCTTGCTTTAGAATTACTTCTAATCCACCTGGCTTAGCAGGCTAAGCACTAAATACTGTTAGCATTTTAAGTCCTGGAAAGACTGTGTACATTTGGATTTGATCTTTGGACCTAGCAGCTTTTGGTTCATGCATCAGGATTCTAGCAGGTAGATATTATACATCACTCAGGTTCTGTTATCAGCTATTCACATATATTGAGGTTCTTCCATATTGCATATGCTACTGTTCACTCTAGCTGGCAGAATTTGTTCCACTCAGTAAAGGACTAGATTTTCCCTGTAACTTGACACCATTTTATATTAATGAATTTTAATCTTCAGCTGCATTTAGCACAAAACAGATAGAGATAAATATATATAGATAGATATATATAGAGATAGATATATTATGTGTATATGCACTGGGGAGTGGCAGTAGGATGCAATTCACTCCACGTTTGTGTCTCTGCCCCAGGTATTGGCTCATTCCCTCCTCTGCTGCAGGACTTCGATGGGCCTGCCCCAGGGCTTTGCTATATTTTTCTTTCTCAGCTGAGCACAAAAAATAGGGACATGACTTTGCTTAACAGTTGAATACTTCTTTGCCTCATTACAACAATATTATTTAATTGACAAGATACAAAACAGAAATAGTGTTAAGCAGAAGTTTTTTGTTCACTGTTAAAGTGGACAGGACGATTGCCAAAGAGAAAAGTTTTTTGTTCTTTCTACTTCTAAGCAAAGCAGTCCTCTGAGAAGATGTATTACCTTTAGCCTGATTCTCTCTGCTCCTTACAAGACTCTATACATAGCTAAAGTTTGCCCTCTCTTGGGGCTTTGTTTTACTGAAAACTTTCGGGTCTGTGCCCTCATGCACTTTCTTCTGGTCTGGCTTTCTCAGGCTTTCCACATAGTAGGAACACCTCTTAGACTGGAATTAAAACACATCTGTCAAATGACTTTGTGATGACTGCCTTTTTTCTCTGCAGGGATCAAACACTTTCTGTCAAAGAATATTGGAAATATTTTACAAACCAAGGCAGGGCTAAGAAGCCAGATCCCTAGAACAGTGTACTCTTTATTCCTCTCTTGCAGAATTGATAATATGCTACAAGGGGCTGGAGACCCATCTGAATTCTTGAAATGGCAGAAACAGATGCGTGAAAAAGATTTGGAAGAACAGCTGGCTGAAATAGAATGTAGGAGGCTTCAAGGAAAACTGAGTTATGAAGAGGCAGTTCTAGCCCGTCAGAATGTAACTCAAGAAAATAAGAAGAAAGCTGATCTATTGAGAGAAGAGGTAATATATAGAGGCATGCTCAAGTTTTGCTGACTTCCAATCTGTGCAAAACATACCAGAGATGATACCTACTATAAGAAGGTGTAAAAGTTCTATGCAGTGTCTTTACTCACTGAAGTCTGCAAACAAAGGAAAAAGAGTGCTATAACTTCTAGATACAGCAATGCTTATACATTAAAGTACTTTTTTCAAGTGTTTGATTTGATTAACGCTTACGAAGTAAATTGAATAAAAGCAGGTCAAAGCATGCTCCCCTATATTCTATCATTATGCAAATTCTTTTTTAACAGATACTGAGATACTAAGCACCATTAGCAATGAAATCAACAATATAGAACTGATTTCTTTATCTTGTTAAAATAAGAACCACAAATTTGAAATAATTTATTTTTTTAAGCTGATATAATTCAATTTACTTCATATTATCTGACATGCCTAGATCTCTCTTAGGGGAAAATTCAGGCAGAGAACCCTCTTTGGATCCATCTGTATGGAAAACTGAGTATTTATGCCAAGAAATATTTTCACACTGTTTTCAATCTGGCAAATCAGTTTCTCAAAATCATTGCTAGATCTTTTTGTTATTTTCACAAATCACATTACATTTTCCCAGTGCTTTTCCTATAAATTAACAGGTGATCAAAAATTAACAAATACTATAGATTTTAAACTTTTCATAGCCACTATCACAGGCTTTTCTTTTCTATTTGTCCAGTTTGTTGCTATGCCCTGTAGGCCAGTATATGTCTCTTGACCATCTCGCAAATGTGTGTGCAGTGTCTCAGCAACATAAAATGGGACCACAAATGTAAAAAACATTCATAAAGACCATGCTACAAAAAGAAAATTTGCTTAATGAGTTCATTTTCTGTCCTGTAATACCTTTCAATCTATTTTGGCATTAAGTCCTTATGCTTGTTTAGAAAGACTATATCAAGAACTTAAAGTGAACGCCAGTGTGTACAATTGAGCATAGTGTGATTGCTCACACTCATTCCAAAATTACTGCAACTGTTATATTCACTTCAACTTCAGAGCATATGTGTTTATTAATTCGTTAGCAGAAATGTCCCAAAATTAATAGTGTTGGGGATATGCAAATAAGACTTGCTCTAACCTGACCAATTCCAGGTAGCTCCCTTTGCTATTTAACAGATGCCAGCAGAGCATTTTATCCATATGCAATTTCCAAACATACTAAGCACCAATTGCCCACAGCTGTTGTGCTGACCCTCTTCCTTCTTTTGAACTCTGGTCTTCCATCTAAAACAGGAAGAAGAGCAAGGAATCTAGTCTGGGAAAATCCATTTTCCTACTTCTTGTTTCTTTCCTCTGACAAAGAAAGGAAAGTACATCAGAAAAGTATATCAGAAAGAAATCAGCTTAAAAAAAAAGGAAAGTACCCCAAAGTGGACTTTACATTACCATAGCTATGATTTGGGCCCAAGAAGTTCCTGCAGGCACACAACCAGCAGTATGTTAGATTAGCACACTCCTTGCTATCTCACAACTAGATCCAGAAATTACTCTTTCTGTCTGTTCTTGGAAATATGTAGGACAGAATCACAGAAAATAGCAGTACCAATGTCATCAGGGCAGTTGTGTGTAAATAAAACATAGAGAGGGGAGCTTAAATCTGGCTCTCTATCTTGTCCACAGCCAATGTCCTTTGCTGCTTTTGTAGATGATGTAATCATTTGAATCCAATTGTCCTTGCCCTGTTTCAATTATTTGAGGCACTCAGATCACCAGTTATCAGGAGCTGTACTCACCTGTTTGTTTGTGATTTAGAAAGCAGAACTGATGCACCTGTATGCAGAGAAACGTCTACAGGAACAGAAAGAAATTAAAGAGCTGGTGGAACAGGTCATGGAAGGACACAAGAATGTAAAGCAAGTAAAAGCAAAGATCCAGGAATACAAACAACAGATAGGTATTTATATATTGCCAGAAAAATGAGAGATGATGCTAAATATCCCCAGATTACTTCATCTTTCTTTTAGTGGGCCAATTACAATTTTTACAGAAGGGAACGTGACATTGAGGGAAACATCCGGGCTATCCATTCCCATGAATGTATGAATATGAATTCAGGAATCAGCTGGTAATAGGTAGATCAAAAATTCTAAGCTACGTCATGGGAATTACTCTTTGTTTAAATGGGAGAAATACATCACTAATGTTCTGCTACCAGCTTCCCTTCTGTCTAAACGTAGCACATGTAAATGACTCTGCTTTTTGTCAAATGCAGTTATGAAGCTCAGATTCTTGTGATTCATATAATTTTTGCATGGCAATCGCCATGAAAGAATCACAGCTCAAGATTATTTCTTCTCCAGAAAAGACCATCCAGAGAAAAAGACTGTAACTAAGGAAAGTAATCTTTGAGAAGGGCAACATCACAAGGGAGAAGGATGTCACAAATCCAAGATAGACCAGTTGTTAGGATGAAGGGAAATTATGTTACTCATCCTATCCTTGGAGAAAATTCTTCAGTTAATGCATTAGCCAGTAAAGCCCAGGCTGTTCAGCTGACATGGCTGTACATATCCAATGCAGTGCCATGTTAATTTCTGTGTGAACAGACTGCCTCTAGGTGGGCATATTTTGGTGAGCAGACTTCTGTTTGTGTATCTCCATGCTTGTATTCATGAGGATTGAGGCAGGCAGAGAGTATTAGCCACTCCAAAATGGACTAGGCAGAGCCTACCAGCCTTTGCAGTTCAGTCATCTCTAGGATATACATAGCTTGAAAGACTATGAATATTTTCTATTCTATAATATCCTTTTATTAAGTAATGAAACAGTATGCACAAATGAGAACAGAAATTACAAAGCAGTAATTCAAAGTGTCTGTGCATGTATATAATACGTTTATGTACTGAATAGAAGGATAGATGGTGGAGGTGGGAAGTACTAATTTGTTTCTTTAATGATTCCTCCCACCAATGCCAGACTGTTCCCTGAAGTACCTTTAGATCAGTATTATTGTCATTATTCACAAATGCATATGAGTTTTCCTCCAGATGGACTACTTGTTAAAATAGGCAAACAGCTAACTGAGATTAATTCTTATCTTTCAGTTCAGCAAGTGTGTGAAGAAAGTGAAGAACTTCTCCGGCAAGCTTTAGAAGAAGAGGAGGACAAGCATAGGAAAAGATATGAACTAATTCAACAAAAACGAGCTATTGAGTCTATACCTAGCATCAGACACAAGTTTGTTGACTTAACAGAGGTAAGCTCAAAAGGAAAAACTACTGTTTTTACATAAATGTGTACTGTATATGTTCCACATTCAGAGGGATTGTGTACTGCATGCAGACATATCACTGTCTGGATGGATGAAGTACAAAGTGACCCCATAAGTGTCATATTTTGTCATATTGCATGAAAAAAGTTAGATCTGAAATGGAACTTTGAAAAGTTTATAAAATTAAAATTTTATCAAGAAGAATGTTCTGATGGCAAGTGAAATCTTAGTCCCCTTGAACCTTCTTTGAATTTTGCTAATAGGATCTGGGTTTCCCAATATCTTCCAAAAAGAGACTAGAAAGTGATTACAAGATAATCTATCCATCTTCACAAATTCAAAGATTTGTCAGTCCTGTGTAAGACCTGAATCAACACAAAGTTTGAACTGATGTATACTTGTTCATATTGCAGTGGTGATGGCCATGGTAATTAGCAAAATTAATTTCCTTTGCTTTCAAAACTGTCAACATTCAGGTGTATGAAAGAGATTGTCAAGAGAACCCAAAACCTTCTGAGCTGTTATGAATGTACTGTGTAAAGGACTTGTGTGTGTAAGTCTATAGTTTATAATAACTGTATCTCAAACTTCTTGGACTTGCTGTTGATGCACAACAACTGATATGCCTGAGATTGGGCTTTGCAATGCCCAGACATAGGCAGCATCCAGAAATTTGTTACCTTATTTATTAACTTAATCAGAAGCAAATTACCTGAAAATACGTTCCCATTTTTCTTGTCCACACTGAAAGAAGAAAAACACAGAGTAATATAAAATGACACTAGCAATATTAAATACAAGAATCCTTTTGGGCCTTCTTATTCCTTTCCTTACTTTCATAAGTAGTCAAATAAAGAACACAAAAAACACCATGGCTAGTCTGCAGAAATCATACAGAAGGAACAGATCTTCCTTCCATGGGGCTGTTGGAACAGTCAAGATGATGTTTTGGTTTTATCTCCTGGTCCTCTGTATAGAACTGAGCCATTCATTGATTTCAATGCTACCTAACTATCTTTGCAACCACCAGATAAATCCTCCATCTTATTTATCAGATTTTAGAATGCATTTCATATTAAGTGTGAAAGAAGTGAACAAGAATAAAATCAACTCCTCAGATATCCAATCTTCCTTTACTGTCTTTGGTTGCCTTGATGGCTTCTGCCATCACTTCTCCACTTCTTTTCCAGCCAAAGAAGGTGATTCTCTTTTTTCAAACCCAGACTCCCTACACCCATTTGTGGAGAATGTTACTCAACCAGAATGGAAAAAGCAGAAGGAAAAAAAAGTACAAAGAATAAGTGTACACCACAGACACAGTAAACTGTCTGCATGAAAATGCCAAAAGGTACTCCAACATATAGGTGTTCCACTGCTTTAGGTAGAGTTGCACTTTGCATCAACCCTAAACAGAGCCTTTGGTATGGTCTCACTGCACGTTTGTTACCCTAATGATTCAGTCACAAGGTGTTGGCTGCAAAGACATCACTGCTTCATGTAGTCAGACATGGAAATGTCATTACTTTTTCTATCACAACTGTAAAATGGTGTAGGTCAAGGTGGAGGATTCTGCCCTGGTGAGACCTCACCTGGAGTGCTGTGTCCAGCTCTGGGGTCCTCAGGACAAGCATGACATAGACCTGTTAGAATGGGTCCAGAGGAGGGACACAAACATGCTCAGAGGGCTAGAGCAGCTCTGCTGTGAGGAAAGCTGAAGAGTTGGAGTCATTCTGCCTGGAGGAGAGAAGGCTCCAGAGAGACCTTACAGCAGCCTTTCAGTATATAAAGGCATTTAAAAGAAACATGTTTTACCAAGGCCTGTAGTGACAGGGCAGGAGGAAATGGTTCGAAACTGAAAGAGGGTAGACTTACGTTGCACATAAGGAATACATTTCTTACAATGAGTTTGAAGAACCGTTGGCACAGGTTGCCCAGAGAAGTTGTGGATGCCTCATCCCTGGAAGTGTTCAAGGCCAGGCTGGATGGGGCTTCAGGCAGCCTGGTCAGCAAGATGTTCCTGGCCATGGCAGGGCGTTTGGACTAGCTGGTCTTTAAGGTCCCTTCCAACTCGAATCATTCTGTAATTCTATATCACAACTTCACTGTTCCATTATACTGACTATTACAAGAGCACTCTGGTGAATTGGAACACTTTTGGTGATAGCTTGCCCTGTTTTTCTTTCTTAGTGCTTTCAGGCTTAGTGCAATTAAGTATTTGTCCATAAAATTCTCATCCATTCTCATAATTTATAAAGTACCAGTTCTTCCCTTGAAGGCACTCAAGTTGCTTGAACACCAGCAGTATCTACTGCACAAGTATAGAACTTGTAATATTTTAAGAACTATTTCACTGGCTTCACTGAGCATTTTTGAAATGGAGACACTCGAAATATTCAGCTTCTACCACTGTATGCCTCAAGCAAATTCTCTTCCTAGACATGTTTTATGTCTGCTTGTCATGCTCAAACACTACCACTGAGATAGATATAGATACAGATCTATAGATATAGATATATATGCCCCATTGCAAAACATTTCCCTTTCACTTCCTGAAAGTGAGCTCCATGGTCAATGACTAGTTTAAACTAGAAGCAAAGTATTATGGCACTTGCTATTTGCAAATCACTCTAAAGTGAAAGTTGAGAAGGAGATCACAGAATCATCAATGTTAGAAGAGATCTTCAAGATCATCCAGTCCAACTGTCAACCCAGCACAACCATAACACTATTTCATTAACCTATTGTACATCTTTTTCAAAGACATGTAAAAATAAAGACTGCATAACACTGAACTTGTTTACCAATTGTCTCCTGATGCTACTGGTGAGAGTTGTTTAGGTGATTGGCAGACATGAGGAGCATGGAAGCAGAAACCACTGAGACAATATTGCACAACTGGCCTTTAGGTGAAAAACCAAGTGATGATCTCTTCTTAGTAACTCAACTTTGGAGCTTTAGGAAAAGAAGCTATGGAGAGCAAACCTGAGGATAGACTCTTGGAAAACTTATAGCAGTAGAAAGCCAAGCCTGGTTATTTGTCATATTCTATTTTGTGGCTTTATTGCCCCTGGCCACTTATGACCCACTCCTCTTCTTCATCTCTCTTGGCTTTCCATCTGTTTCATGGACCACTGCTCAGAAGAGTCAGAGAATGATCATGGAGGATGAGCACCTGACTAGACTGCTTAGATGGCGTCCCAAACCAGAGAAGAAGGACTGAATTTCAGTCAATTCTTGAAGGCAAACTGAACATCTGAGCATCTATCTCTGATGGAGCATCCTTCTTTTTACCAGTTTCTTTTCCTTCCCCTTCATGTTCAGTTTTGGGAAAAGCTCACAAGCAGAAAGGTCACTACTATTCTGTCAACAACTCAGTATTAAATAAAAAGGGTATTTTTTTAACATGCTGTGGTACCAGATATGCACTAAAGGTGTGTACTAAAACTATGTTAAGATAGACAAAAGAATATTAGTTGGAGAGAAATGGATTAAATTTTTCAAAGACAGCTACTCAGGACCTCAGTGTTTGTGTGGGTTTATGCAAGATTTCCATACATGTAGGTGAAATGAGGTTGTAGCAAGATGAGTGTTGTTCTTTACTCCCAAGTAAAAAGCGATAGGACAAGATGAAATGGCCTCAAGTTGCACCAGGGGAGGTTTATATTGGGTATTTGGAATAATTTTTTCCCAGAAAAGGTTGTCATGCATTGGAACAGACTGTCCAGGGCAGTGGTTGAGTTGCAATCCCTGGAGGTGAGAAATGGCACTTATTAAGGACATGGCTTAGTGGTGGACTTGAAAGAAAGGAAAATTATATATAAAGCAAGGGCCAAAAACTTAAAGCCTTCACAAAGCCATTTGGAAATGATTCGTCTTTGTTGGCAAACTAAGGTGCAGAAGTCTCTCATAAGATCTCACAATCTCATTATCACTCACATTGCAAACTGGATATTAAAAAGCCTTCATTAAACATTCAGGTTTGAATATTTTAAAATCAGGCATTAAGATCTGAATTTTCTGGGTACAAAGCATTTTCTAGTCCTAGTCATTTCAGATAAAAATAGTAGATACCAGTAGAGATCAAATGCTTACTTTGGAAATACATAAATACAAAAAATACATATTTTTTAGTGTAAAGTCTGTTCTGGTTTCACACATTAAAAAAATTAGTTTTACACATTTTTAAAATTCAAACGTCTAATTAAAAGTCAAGTAGATATTTTTTAAGAGTAAATATATTGTACTTACAATTAATCATATATATTTTTCGATGCTTCTTTAATGTTCTATGAACACACATGAAAAAAAACTCTACATTTTAGAAACAGTTTTTAAATACCAGTTAGTTTAGGACCATCCCTGTATTTCTGGAAGTCAGAATATATTCAGTATGAATTGGAACACAATCAAAATATTCTGGTTTTACTCATTTACTCCCCCCGTGGTATTTACAGTGTTATTTAAACCTATATTTCATGTTCTCTAGACTGGTGGCCATGGTTTATTTGGTGAAATGTCAGTAGTGGAACTACGTGAACGCCTCGCCCTACTCAAAGAAACACAGAAGGCAGCAGAGGAAGAGAAGAGAGACCAGATAATTCATGAAAAACAAGCTAAGGAACAACTTATTCTAGACAAACTGGACCAGATTTCCCAATTCAGAGCAGAACTTGGACGAGCAGCTGCTTTAAAGTCAGTATAAAACAGCATGTGACATTTAAGACATTGCAATTTCATTAATATTTTGCCAGCCCTTGGGGAAAAAAACAAGTAGAGAGCAAAATACAGCCCTTTTATAAATCAGTATGACTTTTGTCAAGGATTACACTGGGGCCAGGATTTTCTTTTAATTCTTGAAAATAATTTTCATCAGATTTAACCAATCTTTTTCATCATTTATGGTTGAAGACACTCCATAGGCTAGTGTTGACAGTATCGCCCCAGGATTCAGAGCCAATAATATATATTTAGAAAGAAGTTTTGCCTTTCTTCTGTTCCTTTTCAGCTAATCAGAACTAATTTGATGTTATTAGAATCATTCTAGCTTGCCACTTGAAGTTGTTTCTCATTCTCATCTAAACCAATATTAGGGCTGTAGTTTTCTTCCTTGAATTCCATCTGTAATGTGAAAAGAAAGGTCTTATTCTAGAAATTAAAAATATTTTAGGAAGCGGATTTTGTGATGGCAATAATAAGTTGTAAATTACATACATTATAGCAGTAGATGAAAGAGGAAATTCTTTGCTTACAGACTCTAATCAAATTCTGCATTCATTATTAATATTTGTTATTAATTACCATATTTATTAATCATTGTCATAAAGGATCCAAACTATCACATATGCAGAAGAAAGGTGTCTTCCACGAAGGTTTTAAAATCTAAGTTAAATCTATTTACAAATAAAGCTGAGCAGGAAGAAAGCCTGTGTAAAAGTGTACAACATGGCACACCGCTTGATCTTATACCATTTTTACTGCATCTTAAATATTTGCTACTGTTTTCTTTCAAATTATCTTTCATCTTTTCCCTTTTGCAAACTGATATTCAGGCTGGCATTCTAAAGACATATTCTATGGGGCTACAAACACATGTTTTTAGACATATCTTAGATTCATGTTTTTTTGCCAAAGGTGGCTTCTCAGAGTTCCATTCATGTTATTCATTTATCATCCAGTTCTACATCTCAGTTACAGAAGGAAGTATTGATGTATTCCTTTAAGTAGTTTTCACTTGTCTCAGCTCTGATTTGGTTTGTTGCTGATAGACTCCAAAGACTGTGGTTTTACTACGTTAGTACTTAAGAAGATGGTTTAATGTATTTAATGAATCAATAACTGCAGCTGCAGTGGATTGACTGCACAGATCAGTGACCTTCTTTTCTGTGGCATGTATCAGGAAAAGGTTTTAAGACTTAAGAACCTGAAATGGAGCTGGAGCTGGAAATATACTCTCATTGCCAAACATTCAGTCTTGTGAAAGCCTGTGGGAGCAACTCAAGCCACTGCTTTCCACTAGAGATGCAAACTAAGCATTAAGAACTTGTGCACCCCATAAAACCTCTTTCACTAGTACCTGCTTAAAGAATCATCTGTTCTCCTAGATGTGCAGTCTGAATTTTTTATAGGGCTGGGTTCCTTTAAACTAGACTCTTTGGCTTAATTCAGAACTAAAACACTTCTGATCCTGAAATAAGCTGTACTTGAATGAAAAGCTTTGATTCACTTTTTGTTCTGTCATTTGAAATGTTTTTTAGAACAGACCAGCATGCGAAAGACAGTAGAATCCAAATTAAATTATACACTAAATTTCAAGCTTCTGAATCAATCAGTCAATCTGGTCAGATTCTTGATAAGTTATACAGTAATTTTAATGGAGCCCTGTTTGCTTTCTAAATAAAGAAATATAATGTTTCATTATAGATGTTAGAAGACATTTTCCTGTCATGGTTCCTAGGCAATCTGTGTGTGTAACTTGGAAGTAACTCCTATAAAAAGGCACCATCATAGTACACCAAAAATGTTGTTCTTTGGGAGCGTATTTCATGCATTTTCATCCAGAATCCAAATCTCTGGTGTTATTTCTGTAAATAAATAACAGATTTATGTTATGCATGCTGGCCATGGCATTTACAAATGCTAGACACTTTCATGCAGTTTTTATTTCTCCCTATAGAAACTATGGGCTTTGTGTATTAAACCTTATTTGCAGATCTTGAATCCTGAAATACCTCTCAAATCAGTGTGAGTGATTAATTGTTTGGGTTCTATTCTTGATATGTTGCACAGGAGATGTAAAAAGCTAATTTTTATGTTTACAGAATTGATTCATCATTGTGGGGATAGAAGAGCAAATCTTACCAATGGTTCTCATAAGTTAGCCTTATGCATCAATATAAAATTACGTGTTATATCTTAATTTGCATTATATTGAAGGCTACTGCTAATCAGCTAAAGTATGGCAGCTAAACTCCGCTAAACAAACCTGCTTTAGTGACAGCTGGAATTTAATTGGGTCCCTACCAAGCAGGTTCCCTTCAATATCATTTATAGACATACATCAACAAAAAAGAAGCCCATTGTGCAAGCATATCATGAGCTATAATAAACAAAATAGGAAATGGAACATGAAAAATTATAGAGACATTGGCCTTTAATAGACCGCAAGCCGTGACATCTATCACAGCAGTGGCTTTGTGAGTGTTTGCAGGATGGTATATATGCAGAATGTCTCTTTAATTGCTAGAATTTCACACAGTTTGAAAATCAGCACTGTCATTTGAAGTGGACAAGCAATTCTGTTCTCAGTTTCAAACTCGAGCACCAGCAGATTTATGTGTGTTTGAACACATGCTAATGTACTCAAGTTACATGCCTGCGAACTTGAGGTACAATTCCCTTTCATTCCACTGAGGGACATCTATTACTGCAAGCAATCCAATGCCCTAAGAACCACGCAATAGATCAAACCAGCTGGTTTGAGGCTCCCTCCATCCACATTATCTGTGGTTTGGAGGAGGGTTATTTTGTGCTGGACTCAAAAGTCTAGACTGCAAGCTCTCACAATTCACGTGGTTTAAAGCTGTCAGAGGAAACCGGCACTAATCCTCCTTGACCTCCTTGTATATGAGGAAAACGTACAGGCTCCCACCAACTAAAAAGTTCCCTGCATCCCCATCTCACACTGGGGTAATGGTGTAGCTCGCTGGGCTCTCAGCCCTGGATAACAAATGATGGTGTGTTTGCCAAGATGGCAAAGCACTCCTTTCTCTCCCTGCCAATGCCAGTGCTCAAACCCCTCCTTGCCAAGGGGGACTGGCCACACACACTGAGAGGAGGGTAACCCCTCTCTAACTTGGCCTGAACTGGGGAAGGGTGGGCATAGTGTGAAGGCAGCCAGAAGGAGAAGAAGGAGGAGGAGGAGAAGATAATGAGTTCTTCAGTATCATTGAAACAGAAAGGGCAAATTTGTGAGCAATGATGGATCAGAAATATGAAGATGTGAAGAGAGGCTGTAAAAAAAACAAAGCTGGGCTTTTCTCAGTGGTGACCACTGAGGGGACAAAAGTATCCGGAAAAACTTTTTACTGTGAGGATGACCAAGCATTGGCGCAGGTTGTCCAGAGAGGTTGTGGAGTCTTCATCGTTGGAGATGTTCAAAAGCCACTGGACACAGACCTGGGCAACCAGCTCAAGGTGACTCTGCTTAAGCAGATGGGGGTGGTCAAGATGATGCCCTGAGGTCCCTTCCAGCCTCAGCCATTCTGTGATTCAGTGGCTGAACTTTGATTATACAGCTTCAAAATTTTTACTTCAAATGAGGAAAACACTGTTATGAATAACAATCACTTCCCCACCTAAAATTAGGTGCTTAATAAGTTAATTGTTTTGGAAGGGATTCAGATTTTGAGTGCTGAAATCACATTAGTACAAAACAGTAATCAGTCTAAGAGTGTAGTGTTCTTAAATGTCAAAATGGTGACTGCCTGAACAGTGAACTTAACAGTGAACTGTTAGCAGTTAGATACATTCACTTTACTAACTGCAGTAACTCAGAATTCTACGGTGAGGGACAGAAAGAGGCAAGGTACTGTGAAGTACAGACAGCCCTACTCACTGAGACTATGAAGAAATTTTTAAAAATTGCTTCTTGCACTATAAGCAATTCTGCTTTAAAAAAAAAATTGTGTTTATTGTACAAGTCTCCATTGTGTAAGGTGAGCTTATAAATACAGTCCTAGCTGCTTGATATTTTGGTGCCTAGAATGATCAAGTGGTCATTTTTCCTCCACTTCCTACAAATACTGAGTCAGTTAAGAGCTGTCATAAATCTATCTCTTTATACTTTTGACACAAAGCTGAAGTTTGAAAATGTAAATGAAGAGCCAAATATAGATTATAGGAGGAAATCTCTGTGAAAATCTTCAAACTCCCCATTTTTAAAATGTATCTGAGAAGAATTTTCATAAATTATCACATAATTTTCTGTTATCTGGAGAGGATTTTTCTATGTACTAGCCTGTTCTGACTGGCTGTTACCTTACTTCTATAAGAAATACGTGATATAAGGTGACAGAGATCATAAGAGGTTTTTCTATCCTGAGTCCTCAAAGATCTCAACTGACCACAGAAAACCAGAATTTTTAAATTTCTTTTTTCATTCCTTTCCCCTCTTGGAGTTTCTGTTATGATATGTTGTGGCATCTGAACATCTATGGGATTGGCAGCTTTTTGGAATAGTGTAGATGACTGGCACAGGACTACGTGCAGGAGAGGAATGAATATTACTCTGTGAATAAGTAACTATATACAATGTTAACACAGAAGCAGCTGCTGCTGCTTCTTGATGTTAAACCTCTTGCTATATTTCCTTTAATTGTATTTACAAGAATATGGATTTGCATGTAAGAAAAGGTCTTGTTATTTATTCCCACTGACAAGATTTAATCATCATTTACTTAAAACCTTACCATTATATTTGCCTATATCCTTTGGAATGCAATGCGTTGATACAGTGCAAATTGAAATAAACCACATCCTCAATTAGATTAAATGATGGTACACGATTTTTAGATTTACAGTATAGTGTTAAAAATTAATCTCAGTGTAGCAGAGTCTTAAAGAGGATAAGGAAATGTTATTCTAACCAGATAGCATGACACAAGGAACACAGGGGTTGAGGGAGTGTCTCAGGAAAGCAATTGGAAATGAGAAGCCAAGCTTAACTGTGTCCCTTATTTAGAGTTCACAGTCACATTTCAGAGTGTAACACAGGTCATATTTCCCCTTCATCCAGTTCCTGAGGATTTGGGGACCTCTAGTCTGGAACTGCTGCACTGGAGAAAATCTGCTGTCACGGAGAGTTTCCTAGAAGCAAAGATAAAGCTAACAAGGCTGGCAAAAGCCATGTCTCCCAAGACATAAGAAGTGTTTGGATCCTTGGAATCTCGATACAGACACTTTTTAAAGGCAAATTGGTGGGTTTAGCATCAGAAGGAACTTCTTCCTTCTTCCCCATCTGCCAGCTTCTTGAGAAGAGCACATCTTATACTGAAAACACCCAAGATATAAGGGAAGAGTTCATCTGTAAAACATTTATTTCCAAAAGGCAATTTGTCTGTGAAACTAGTCATGTCACTGACAGAATTGACAGCTACAGAATCAGCTGGACAGTGCCCCGGTGCACTCTGCTCTGGGTCATTTGGAGTCTTTATCTAGTTTCCAATAAAAGCAATTGATATTGCACCCCTGCAACATAAAAAGACCTTTCATAAAACTGCCCTTGCCAGCTGCACCTAGCAGATCTAACATGGCTATACAATTGTATACATTCCTTGGAAGATCTGATACTTCCTTTAGCTCTGATTTTGGCCAATGAACACAGCTGCTCATGACATAATATTAACGCTACTATTTGATCTTACTAAGCTATATTTAAGAGCAATGTTGAATAAAAGAGAAAGTTGGATATTGAGTCACTATGTAACATGGTGTAACCTACCTGGAGAAGATGTGAATAAATTGTGCCAATTCAGTGAAAGTATGCAAAACCATATAAAATGTAAATTCCAGAGGACAGAAAAGAGGCTACAATAGAAGGGGGCAGGCAGGGGGGAAGGAAGACTATCCAATAACCTCTCTGTCATGCCTTACTTTCATGCTGCACATGCTGCTATTTATGCTCACCCAGAGCAACTAACCTTAATTAATACATCACCATCTCACTGATTCTTGTATCTGGGCATTGGGATTACACAGAAAAGAATATCTTTTATTTGCCAAAGAATACAGCAATCAAGATGAATACTAGTGATCATATAAGGAAAACTCCATCGTTCACACAAGCAAAGAGCTGCAGTATTATCCCAGGTTTTGCGCTTTTTTTTTTCTAAAGAATGTCATGTCAAGCTTGAAATACTTCTGATACTGTCATCATTGTACCCTGTGGAAAAAAATTATTCTGTGTGGTTTAGGAATGCTGTTCTGTAAAGAAGAGGCAAGTTGTGAGTACCACATGCAAGTTATATGATTTAAATGTGTTTTAAGTCTAACTGGTTCTCAGAAGCAAGAGCAAATTCATTATTACCAAGGTAATATATGCTCAGATGGACTTAGTCTGTGAGATGATATTATTTTACTTTCTCCTTGTTTCTTTTTGGCTTTTCAGGCAAGAAGAAAAGAAAAAGTCCAAGCCAGGTGAAAGGCCCATGAAAGATGAACGCATTTTAAACCTGCAGAAGAAGATCGTAGAAAAAACAATGGAGCGTAAAAAGCAAGCAGGATTCTTAAAGATTATCCCCCAGAAAACCAGAATCGTGTCAAGCAAGGTCTGGTTATTACATAAGGAGAAAAGCTCTGCAATAGACCTGCTGTTCACAGACCTTTGCTCAACTGCCAGCACTGGCAAGGGGGCAGAGGCAGATGGTGCCATACATGGCTGGCAATAGCAGCACCCTGCCTCCTGCACAGACACGATTTCTCCAGCCATGGCCTTGACCTCACCTTCTTGTCACAAATTCTGCTCCCACAGAGCAGGGCTCATCCATTCAACACCTGCCTTCCCACTCTTGCCCCTACACTCTGATCCCATCAAAACAGCATCTTACCCCATCTCCAACTCCTGTCTTTCCCAGCTTCCTATCACATACATCCCATCACACCAAACTGGGATGCTCATCCCCTCTCTCACCCAAGGCCTGTTACAGTTTATCATTCCCATGGTTTTGTGGAGAGTTGCAGCTGTGTTTAAGTCATCTTAAACTGGGCAACGCACTCAGGTTACCTTTCTAGTCATCATGCCAAGTGTGATGTTGACAAGCTTCCCAATCGTGTTAGCAAACAAACCCTGTCGTCAGCCAGCAGGATTATCAAATAGAAGTTCAGTGTATTCTCTACAGAGAACCACTGTATCACCTGCAGTCTGATCATCTCTGTGTCCTTTCTGCAGGATTCTTTGCAATGGAAACATTGGAAAGAACTGGAAGAAAGTTGGGAAAGACAGTCCAAAATTCTTCAGCATGGCTTCATGGACAGAGAAGCAGCTCAGAAAAGAGCTGCCATTGTGGCAGCAAGAAGTGGAACCAGAGCCTGTGTACTGTGCTCTGATCTAAAATAAAATACATTTGGAACAAATTCAGGCATGCTGGAAATATGCCAGTGTACCTATTTACTACAAGGTTGAATTTTATTCTTTATTTCACCTTTACAGTGTGATTAGGAAGATATGGGTCTTCTATTCTTACAATAGAGTAAAAATGTGAGGGGATTTATAATATAATTTTTTAATATTGTTTTATAATGATATCATGAATAGTTATAGAATGTTTTTTTTCTGCTAGAATCAAAAGATTTAAGAAGCTGAAACTTTATCATCATAGCTCCTACACAGTAATGGCAAATATCTGGGTAAGAATGTCGAGGCCTGTATTTCTGTTATTGGATACTATGCCATGGTTTGCTATACACATTTTTCCAAAAGAATAAAAATGAGTACAAACCCCAAGGAACATTTGTTTACATATGCATCTTTTCAGAAGGTATGGTCAGTCCAAGTTCCTAGCACATCTTCTTACATGACAGTAATTGTATAAGAGGATCACCAGTTTCTGTGCTGTTTTTCAGAGGATGAGGGAAAAACTGTTTAGAAGGTTTAGATGATGTGAAAGCCTCCAGGAGCCAGAGTCTAGATTGAGTGACCCAGGCAGACCATCCCTCTATTTGCA
Source organism: Pardalotus punctatus (assembly GCA_013400915.1). NCBI lineage: Eukaryota > Metazoa > Chordata > Aves > Passeriformes > Pardalotidae > Pardalotus > Pardalotus punctatus. Next base: position 74,694 of record VZTX01011308.1, read on the forward strand.
GATGTAAATCTCTTCACTCTTGAAACAGTGGAAGGAGGACATAACATTAATCTCTTTAGGGAGCTGCTTCCACAAAAAGTCAAAATTCTATTACTCACCTAGAAGATAATCTGCCCTCTATGATAATTTCTATAATGTGTGAAACAGCCTTTAAATCACAAAACTTACCCAGGCACAAAGCCAAGGAGGATATAAATCAGAATTAAAATCTGCCCAGCAGTAAGACTATGTAATGCATTGCTCTTTTAACTCAATGCCAGTTACTAAGTGTTTAATTATGGCTATTGCAAATATTTAAATTGAAGGAGGCTGTCACTGACATTAGAGTCAGACAGCTGCTTCTAATGCTCTCACAACATTTCATTTCTCACTTTTTATTGAAGGAGGTCTAATGGAATTCTTTTGTTGCCATCTAGCTGTGAAGATCACTTCCACAACCTGCAAGTTGATAAAATTGTGCTGTATTTTTTCACTCCAAGTAAATGCTATAGTAGTCCACAAAGGCAATGCAGGTAGGGCTCATGCTCCATAGCAAGATTTAAGAGACACAGAAGAGCAAAAAGAAGGAATCATAGAAGCAGAACTACATAGAAAAGGGAATTATGATACCATGTCTAGTAAGGTATTGTAATATCTTTAAATGACAAACCCTTGGTGGCAGGGAATTTTTCTTCTCTTGTGGTTGTTCAGCATTCTTTTGCACTGTATTCCAGAAGAACAAAGCTCAGTGGTGACTCTAACACCTTGACTCTCCAGAAGCCAGAAATTAACAGCTGACACTCATGGTCTAGGATATTGCATGGCTGAACAGTTCTTCTTAAACCTTCCCATAAGAATGTAAAAAAGAAAGAAAAAAAAAAAAATCATTAAGCACATATGGAGGTCATGTGGAAATTTCAAAACCCCATCATACTGCAGGCTTCTTCCCCTGTGATTTTGGACCAAGTTTTCAAAATTCTTACTGAATTGTAATCAAGCTGATTCAGAACTATTTCCTTTTCCATATCTTCCTTGCTCTCAAATGAAAGGGCTAAGCAATAGAGGAATCTTAATAATCCAGATGTGGAATTTTTCCCTTCAGGAGTCACAGGTATCCCTATTGCTACTTTAGCATCTGACACATAAAGTCATCTTCAGAATCAATGTTTTGAGGAATGTAGAAGAATGTGTTTTGAAGAAAATACCAATATATTCATAAATTGGTATTTTTGTATCAATGTAGCAACAGAATACACAGAATAACATAAAAAAATATCATCTTCCTCCTGACACATGTATAACTTGATGCTGGACACAGCAGATCCTATCCAGAACCACAGTGCCCCTGGCTTCTAGAGCACATTCTCTAGTATTCCTGTGCGGTACACGGAAACCTGAGCTGGCCCATTGCAGAGCCATCAAAGGTCTGCTGGGACTTGTTAGCCTTGTGTTACAAAAGCAGCTGCAATGGCACTGGAGCCAGGTGAGCTGTGAAGCCACACAGCTCACAGAGACTTGCTGCCTCAGCTGGTGCCTGTGGCAGGGACCATCCACCACCCGGTTCAGCCACACACGGATAATTGAGTGAGCAATGCCTCTACACTTGCTTCATGGATACACAGGTGGATGAATAATTCATGACTCATTCATTTACACATTTGTTACACCATTTGCAGCCAAAAGAGCAGCCTGAGTGAACAAGGCTGACTCTGAAATAATCCATCAAAACAGAGTAACAAAATCAGAGGCTGCACCTGTCTGATCATAGTGACAGACTCATAAGGAAACATTTATAGTGCTGGAAGCTGCACATTCCAGAGATCTCTCATTTCAGTGTAAACAGCCAGACCACAGAAGCCTTCACATGCCACTACAGCATAAGGAGGTGTAACAAAGCACAGATTACCTGAGGAAGATCAAGGGATTTTGCTATGTGACAGGCACTGGACACAGGGTGCTCACCACTCATGCAATGTGGTCACTGCTGGGTGGTGTTTGGCTCCCTCTTCCACATCAGCCTCAGGAACAGGGGAAAGCCCACACTCCATGACTGCCGTGCCAGGTAATGCCACCTGCCCTAGAGAACACAGATATTTTATTATTTAAACAAAATGAAAGACATAGAGATGGTTATGTTGGGATGGCAAGAAAAAAGCCCCAAAAACTAGTACAAATCTCCAGCACTCCTCACCTAGATCAGGAGAAGGGAAGACAAGTCACCAGGGAAAGCTACCAGTTCATCTACAAACAGCCCAATTTCCAGGCACAGGGCAGGAAGAATCCAGAGAAGGAAAGATGCTATTGCTCTAAGGTAAAGCTATTGGCAAAAACCCTTTTTGATAGTGAGGTGAGGGCCTTGAAACACCTCTGGAAGTGTTTATAAGTTAGACATTGGATCTGGAGTAATTGTCCCACCGGTAACAATCTCCCCCACTGATTACTCTGATGAATTTTGCTCAGTCTTTTGGAAACATACTGAGAAAAACGATTTCTTCACAGAAAGGGTGATTAGATATTGGAATAGACTTCCCAGGGAAGTGGTGGAGTCACCGTTCCTGGAGATGTTTAATGAATCACTGGACATGGCTATGGTCTTGTCACCGAAAATTGAGAACAAAACTCATTAACACAAGTGTAGTATTAAGTAGCAGGCAGTACTTTTATTATGGTGCCTGATGGTAACTTGGCCTAACGTGCATACCTGGCTCAGGATGATATATATATTTATTAGCCAGGAATCACAAGAATTACAGAACATGCTGAGTTGGAAGGGACCCACAAGGATCACAGAGTCCAACTCCAGGCCCTGCACAGGACCATCCCCAAGAATCACATCATGTGATTGCCCTGAGAGCATCGTCCAAACACTCTTTGAACTCTGTCAGGCTTGGAGCTGTGACCACTTTCCAAGGAAGCCTGTTCCAGAGCCCAACTACGCCCTGGGTGAAGAGCCTTTTTCTAATATGAAACCTAAACCTTCACTGACACAACTTCAGGCCGTTCCCTCGGCTCCTGTCACTGTCACCACAGAGCAGAGATCGGTGCCTGCCCCTCCTCTTCCCCTCACCTGGAAGCTGTAACTGCAATGAGGTCTCCTCTCAGCCTTCTCTCCTCCAGGTTGAACAGACCAAGTGCCTTCAACCACTCCCCACACAGCTTCCCCTCAAGGCCCTTCACCATCTTTGTCACCCTCCTTTAGATGCTCTCTATTAGTTTAATATCTTCCTTCTATCGCGGTGTACATAGTGATGAGAATTGTTAGATATGAAGCGGCCTGAGTTTGCCCAGTGAGCCTCAGAGGGGCCTCTTGAGGGTCTTTAGGAACCCTGGTGCTGTTTTTCACCCTTCCTATAAAAGCTGCACAATATCTCTGAACAAACTGGATTGAGCTGAATTGGCTCGTTACAAGGTGCAGTAACCACCACACAGCGTTCCATTTACTGCTCCTTCTGCATGAGCAATTTATAACACTTTGGTTGACATGGTGGTGCTCGGTCATAGGTTGGACTTGATGATCTCAAAGGTCTTTTCCAACCTAAGTGATTCTTTGATTCTGAGATTTTGTGAAGCGTTTCCAGAAGACGGGGGGAGGGTGAGAGGGGGACACCACCCCAAAGCTCACATACACTTCACCTCCAGCTACAACAGCTCCGCAGAACACAGCAAATGGATGGCCTGGCTTCGGCCGTCCCTTTCAGGGTCTGTCAGGGCCGAACTAACCCGAGGACCGAGGAGACTTTTCCCGAGCTGCGACGCGAGGAGGCAGCGGACGGCGAGCGGAGGCCCCGACAGCCCCGCGCAGGCCGCACGCCCGCGCAGAACTACAAGTCCCAGCACGCCCCGCGGCAGCGGAGGGGGTGGGGCCGTCCGTCCAGCCGCCGTCTGATTGACGTGCGCACCGGCCACGCCAATGGTGAGCGCGCGGGGGCGGGCGCTGCCGTGCGCCGCTGCCGGCCGGCTCTGAGGTGAGCGCGGCGGGCCGGGGGCTCGGCC